>JAOUQW010000046.1:5802531-5824182 GCA_028565825.1 Olivaichthys viedmensis | reverse complement strand
TGGATCCATGTTTTAGGCGAAGTATTTCTGTTACGGCTGAGAACAGAGACACAGTAGATCCAAGTGCAGAACAACCAATATCCTTTATTCCAAAATCGTAGTCAAAGTCCGTAGCAAAAGTCCGATAACCAGTAATCAAAATCCGCGAGGCAAACAAATCCAAAAGGGGTTAGACAGAATAATCAGAATCCAGAAAACAGTGCAGATATCCAAAAGCCGTGTATGCGTAATCCAAAATGCAATCGCTCGGTATGCTAACGCTATGCTAGGCAATACTTTGCGTTGTGTGTGTGTCTAGTGTGTGTTTATATACCGCTAGCTATTATGCTAGCGGTGTGCAGCTGTGACTCAAAACCCGGAAGTCCTAAATCTCCGGGGATTGGGACCTCTGGCGGTGCGGAGAGGGAGTGCGGATGTGCGTGTGTTCCGGTGCGGCCGTGACAAAAACACTCTACTTAGTCCCATAAGCGGGAAGTCATCTGATGACTGGAGCGCAGTTAACATTGTTGCTTTTGGACTTCTCCTTTCTGGCTGGGTCATCACTGCAAGTGTTTGCGTGGTGCTCTTCTGGTACACAAAAAAACTGCACTCCTAAATTGACTCATTAACATTCCCGAACACCTTTGCCTCAAGTCCTTTGAGGTTCTTCCTCTTTCCTCACGATAAGCAAACCCCTTTGAATCTATTGTTTTTGACATTTCTTTTCTTTTCTTCTATGTGTAGTAAGTGTAGGTTATGCATAATATGTAACATTGTTTATATGTTTAGTGACAATGTAGTTGACAAGCCTACCCAGATGATTACAGTCCATCAAGAACTGTTCAGATGCTGTCAAGCTTGAATTGACTTTATAGGTTGCCGGTCTACAGTGGATCTATGGAACATCAGTGGATTTTTATGGACTGGAACAAACGTCTGTACAATCAAACCCACTGTGGATTGCATTTGAACTGTGTTCTGAGGGTTCCAATCAGCTCCACCCTCAAGCCTAAGGGGGGATGTACTGTAGGTACCATGCCTCCACAGATAGATGGCTCCCTCCTCATTCCGGACTGTTACAGTATACCAGATGGGCGTAACCTGATACGTTATACCCGTGAAATATGAAAACGATATCCAAGCTGCTGTCTCGCTCTCTCTCTGGTTGACTGTTCACTCAGCATGACTGTAAAGAGAAGGAGACACAAGTCTCTCACCAGTGGAAAACCAACGGCCTTTGTTTTGCATTCAGCCCCGTGCTAGAGAGACTACTTCCACTCGGCAACAACGCGTTTGTTAATTTTTACTTGCAAGTTACTTTCACTTTCAACGGTAGGCGAAACAGCTGCCTTTTAAAATGGCTGCACCTCAGCAAAATATTTAGTCAACGAAATAACTTTCCTGGGAGCAGATCCATGACCCAAATCAATCTCCAAACTACAAGCTGCACGCACGTACGAGGACAAAGCTTCCAGATGCGTTACATCACCGTTTATTCAATGTGCACAGAAAGGACGGGAATCGGACAACACAAGCTGTATTCTTTCCCCACGTTTCACGAACTGAAAACAACCAAAAGTAAGACTGTGTACGTCTGAGCAGGAATATGTAGTACTGTATACTATTATTTGTGCATAGCTGATTTTAATGTAGTTTGAGGTTGTAAGTTTCCTTTGTTCTAATCGGTAGTGTGTTAGACAAAGGGATTCTCGTGCACTGCCATGCCCCCCCCCCCTTATCTGTCTTATCTCTTGCATGCAATATCTTCTCTTATTCACTAACACAGTCACTCTGTCAGTGATCTCCGTTTTATAGAAGAAAATAAGCCGTTACCGCACTTTTAAACTTTTTCATTTTCTTGAACTTGGTTGCCTTGTCTTGATTATTACTTCGATATGACACAAAGCCAAACTATTTAGAACTCCAAACCTTCAGAACCTGTCAGTTAAAATTTGAGATTTAATCATTTTGATTTAATTAATTAGAAATTATTTAATGAAACTGATTATTTAATTGAGACTGATTTCCCGGGAAGTTCCCATTGAGGTAAGACAAGTTATATGACATATTTTGTCAATAATGTCACTTGAAAGACTAAACTATGTTGTTACTAGGTATTTATTTCTAGCAGTAGAATTTTCGAAAAAGTTTTGTTTGTTAGCATAACTCGACTGGTTGATGTAAACAGCAGCAGCTAACGTTAGCGAAAGATTGCGATTATGATTGTCACGGTGTGGGTGCGCGGAAGTGCGGACACATGCGCGAAGCCTCTTTGAACATTAAACATATTTATTCACTCACAGAACCGGGTCTAAACAGAAACTAGGCACGCCGTGACAGGCATGGTGAACACACAAAAACGGAAGACAACACAGGATGGAAACAAGCGGGTATTTAAAACACTTAGAAATCAAGGGAAGACAGACGAGAAACAGCTGGGAACATTTAACATACTTCACGTGACAGGGGAACAAATGAAAACAAAAGCGCGTAGTGCAAATGTGGCTGCCGTCGCCATGGCTACCGCCACGCTGTATCATGCGCACAGCCGCGTGTGTGACAATGATGGAATTGTTATGTGAAACTTGCCAAATAAAAGTTAGACAGCTAGACTATGTTCCCTTTTTGCTAAATGTATGTCGATTTTTGGCGAGTTTTGTCGCTTGTGCAAGTCTTTGAAATTAGCCTGACAGACTGAGGTAAACTAAATCCTGAGAATGCTTTGATGACTTTGATGATTTTCCCACACCATGTAGCAAATTTGATAAATGGTATATTCCAATTATTTATGAATAGCCTGTTATTGGGAAATACTCTCAGAATATGAAATACTCTCAGAATAGCAAACTAAACTGTTTAGGTTATGTGTGAGCACTATCTGTAATAGGACAGTCTTCAAGCCTTTTCTATTTTCAGTGTATGCTCTGTGATGTGTGCATGTGTGTAGTCATGCTCTGTGATGTGTACATGTGTGTAGTCATGCTCTGTGATGATGTGTACATGTGTGGTGTCATGCTCAGTGTATGAATTTGTAAAGCACACACAGCTGACTACTAATTGTAGTACTCTGTTGTACAGATGGACTATGACACTCTTCTCCAGTGCCTTAAGAAGAGGAGGCCATTCACTGCTGATGAGCTTCACCTCATAGTAGAAGAAGACGTGGACCATGAGGGCATGAAGGCATGTTTCTATTTCTCATATAACTAATACTCACAGTGACACTAACTCTGTAACTCCTATCATTTTGGGCATGGCTAGACATTCTCACACAGGTCCCAAGTCATCGAGAAAGTGTAAACCCTTATCTTACTCTGTTTCTCATCCCTTTTACTCTGACAGTGATGAACAGGCACTAGGGCTGGTCAGAACAGCATTTTACAGGCTTTGAATACTCGTCTGTGTTAAAAACAATTATACTTACATTTTATAATTAACCATAATTTTAAGTTCGTTACTGCAGTTCAAAATATATTCAATTACTGCGTGTGACAGCACAGTATATATACTTACATATTTGAGATGTTTCATTAAACTTTTCGTGCCTCCATGGTATATCGCAAATTTTGCACTGAGCATTTTTCTTATAGTCCTACAATTTAAAGTGCTCTCACACGTGATTTCCTAAGCCCATCTGACACCATACACAATAAGCGGAACGCATAGTTTCTAGCTAGACACAATACAGAATACAATATTGTGATATTTTAGTATATTTACTAAACCAATGCAAGAAAGCACAGTGTACTTGATGCGCGAACCGCCACCAGTGTAAAATGAACAGCGTCGCGGAGTTTATTTATTTTTAACATTTTCCATATACTAACAATAACTGTTCTATCTAAAAGTCTTTGGTGATGACATTTATTGTAGTTTAGGCTACATTTTTTGTGGCTTAAAAAAGACAAAGCTTCCGAATACTAAATAGAAAAACAAATACCAACTTAATGAATGAATATTCGAGTATTCAAATGATTTGGGCCAGCCCTAACAGGCACCAAAACCTCTCCAATTTACGTCTAGTCGTCCACTGGGTATTGACTTGGGTAACGTGTGGTGGCTGTGTGGTCAACCACCAATATGTTGCCAGATATTTTTTACTTTTTTATGCTGTTTTTCACTCAGGCTGTAATTGCTGAAATATGCAGCTTTACAAACCGACAGGGCTGGGAGCTTGTGTAAAATTATCCGTCGTATGCCAATTACCAAGAAGCTTGGAATGAGATGATCCCCAAGGAATTTTATTATTGGGTTGCTTATTTACATGGGTGTAAGCTTGTCCGATCGGGAGTAGCGTTGAAAGGCAGGCAGAGGTTTCGGTGCGAATTCTCTTTATTGCTCTTTTACCCTTTTCAGGGGACGCTTTTCAGCGCCAAAATCAAAGAAAAATAAATAAAAGAAAATCGTGGAGGCGGAAGGGCTCAGTTTGTTCGCCGCTGCTTTTCTTTTCTGCTGTGTTCGAGCTCCTCTCTCTCGGTATCGTTTTTTTCCCCCACTGCAGGCAGAGAGAGACACAGAAATAGTGAATCTGTAATCATCCACAGGTGATAGCACTCACGCGATTACCTGTCACCTCGCCATGACCCCGCTCTCCGTCAGCCACCGACGCTCGACCACGCCCCCGCTGCCACAATGGGGTTTTCGTGTCTCCCTGATTCCCATTGTCTTTGGGGAACCAAGTCACTTCAGAGCTCATGGACGAGGGAATTTATGTTGCCTGACCGCTATAAGGCTCTGTTAGCAGCTCTGCCAGTTGTACACTGCCACAGAAGATAACCAGGATCGTCGTAGGAAGTTGCGTTATCTTATGGACCACCTCAAACAAAAATGTCAATATCTCGTTCAACCAAACCAAAATTTATCCATACAGTCATCTATGAAAAATCGAAAAGAAATCGAAAAGGTCGGTCAGGATTTAGGCAGTATATGAATGGCAAACCTACTCGATGGGGTTTCATGTGTACACAGGTAGTCGTGATGGGGGCGTCACTGATTTAGCCACAAAATAATTTGAATCGTTAGTGCAACCATTTAAAGATCCACAAAGGGCCACAATGTTTGGTTTGATAATTTTTATACATCCCCAGTACTTCTGGGTAAATTGCGGCAACTAGGGATTAATGCATATGGGACATGCACGGTGAACCGTAAGCAGTTCCCTGCAGAATTTAAAGAAATGGGAACGCAATGCAGTCTGAGGGGCAATGAGGTGGTGTAGGATTGAGGGTGATTTCCTTGTAATCCAGTGGAAGGACACACGTGCAGTTTCATGCCGCTCCAATATCCACAATGCAAATGACTCAACTGAAATGACTAGATTAGTGGAAAAAATATGGCTACTGGACAACAGAAGTAGCCCGCCAGCTCGCTGTCATTTGTGATTATAACAAAAACATGGGGGGTGTTGATAGGTCAGACCAATTGATAAGCTCATATCATGTCCTACAGAAAACCCAGAAGTGGTGAAAGACACTTTTTTCCACATTATAGACATGTTGTCAGTTGTTGTCAATAGTTTCATTCTGTTTAAGGAGTGGCAACATGTTCATGCAGCACCAGGGGATAAGTGTAGACTAGCTAACTTAACCCAAATAGATTTCAGAGAAAATCTGGCTCGTCAGCTTGGAAGCATTGAAATCCATGTAAGTTTCCCATCCCATACTCCTAAACTGGTGGCCCCTCCTTCCTCATCTTTTCACACAGCCCATGTTCCTCAACTGGAAGAATCTTCCAAGAACTGTTGGTTATGCTATCAAAAAAGTAGGATAGAAAATAGAACTAGAGTAGCTTGCGCCGCACCAGAATGTAAAGGTTAAAGATTTTGCTTTGTGCGCGATAGGAACTGTTTCCAATCTTTGCACTCGGCTGAATGTGACCAATTGCCTGAAGAGGCCTAAGTTGTAAATTGGAGAGGTCATACTGTACCATTTATTTATCAATTAATTCAGTCATTGATCTTTTTTTATTTGTCTGCTGTGCCTGTACTCTATTTTACATATGTTTATTGTGAATCATTTGAAAGGTTACACTAGTGTTTAATAGTTTGGTACATTTTGCCATGTAATTTGTTCACTGCACATATTCATATTTAAATAAAGTGTGTGTTTTATTGAACACATAAAATGTATATTTCAGTGTTTGTGTATTTTAATTTTAGATGCACTCACAACTGATTATGATTATGTTACCCAAAAGAAGTATGGAGGAGTGATAATTTGAAATGTATCTTTTTTGGTCAAAATTCCAAATTTTCCCCCCGTTTTCCCACTGATTACTATTATGGTCATAACTTTTGAACAATAGAACAATTTGAACAAAAGAACAATTGCCCACAAAATTGTGAATATTTCATACACTCCAAGTTTCCCTCAATGTTGTATCTAAAATGGTTAAAAAATGTAAGTACAGTGGCCAAAGAAGATTTTTGTAAGAATTGGTGTGTGAAACCTTTTTATGAAGGAGGATTAGCTTCAAATAATCATATAAATATTTATATCATTTGAAAGGATTAGTTATTCTCTTCAATATGGTGTATAATGTTCAGATGTGTGATATAATATGAACACACCACAAAAGTTTTTGCATCCAAAATTCATATTCTGGTAAAGAGTGGAATATTTGGAATTTTGGGCTCGGTCAGGAAAGGGTTAAGTAGATTTATAATGGAGCGCCTACACAGTATATTCCTTACATTTCTGGTGCTTCCCGTGTGAGGAGGCACTTATTTATTCTTGGCACCTTCTTTCTTGGTATGATAGTGTAGCACTACCATGCCAAGAAGGAAGGTAAAGAAGCCTTATAGTTATGTTTCTGTAATGTCTCCTTGGGTGGTGACTGTGTTGGTCTTGATCAGTACCGTTAGTTCAGTCCAGTCAGCTGTGACATCAGTGGAAGATTGCAGAGAGAGAATCCTCTGACTTAATAGAGGCACAGTTCAGCAGGGATCGTGCTGATCGTGGCGTTGAGTCTGATTGTCTGGGGGTCGCGGAAGAAGTGTTATGACTCTTTATGGACAGATTTCAGCAGGAATCGTGCCGAAGGTCCAGCCGTGGCATTAGTTGAGTAAGTTTGTCCAGAGATCGTGGAGAAAGATTTATGACTATGCACAATCCTTCAGTGTGTCACATGTACAGCGGCAGCACCGGAACACAACTCCCAGAATGCCCCACACAGCGCCACGAGTACACTTCCGCGTTCAAGTTCACCGGGCTTCTAAGCAGCCACACCGGATCATAGTTAGCGATCACGCTACACACCTGCAACCAATCATATATCCCCTTTATATACCCCAGAGAGGCAATCATCAAGTGCTCAGTATTGTTTGCCATGACCCGCGACATACAAAGCGTTTATCGGACTGCTTTTCTGTGTATGACCTCGTTTTGGATTTACCGACTATCGCTACTTCCTCAGTCTCAGATATCCTGTTCGTTCATCGCCCGACCTCACGCCTGTCCACTAACTACGAGATTGTCAAGCCCTCCTGTATATTCAGGTAACTGCCTCCTCCTCGTGAGCCTGCACCTGCTTCCACATTACCAGCCGCCTAACAATTGTAAGTTAGCTTCGACTTGTAAGAGTGTATCATTCATTGTTTGACTAACTGTTTTGTGACTAGTATCACTCCTGACTACTAGCACTTAAGCCTGATTTATACTTCCTTCCGAATGCCTTTGGAGCGTCAGAAAAGCCCTTTGGAGAGGGTGGAGCACGCCAAAAAACTCACACTGGTTGCCCATCTCCGCAGTGATTGGCCAGTAGCGGCGTGTAAATGGGGGCTTTGACTCTGCATGTTTGACACCCTCTCCAAACGCGCTCATCTCGTCACATCAGTGTAGGGTTGTAGTGAATCTATTCATTTAACTGCATTTCCCATTGCAAAGTGGAAGCATCATTCCTTTTTTAAATCAACTTATTGATGATGAATTAAATGTATTAAATGAATTTAATGTAGACATTAAAACATTTTTTAAGACTATGTCAAGAAAGTGAAACAATGTAGTGTTCATCTCCACTACTTTGCCACTGGGTAGATAAAATATGTTTAACCAGTTTTGTATTTTCCCCTCAGTTGGTTGGAGCCACTTTTCTCTTTGAAGTCAATTTAATAGAGCTGTTTTCTGAGTCAATGTTTAGGGATGGTTTTTGTAGAGTATGTTGTAGCTTAGCTAGCTAAATTTTTTGCTCATTCAAAAAATTGGAGACGAGTGTTACAAGCGTTCCATTTTAGACGAGGTCTGAGTAAAATTCAAAAAGGCTCGAATGAAGTAACAGTCAATCAATTATATAAAACTGTAATACGTGTCAACAATTTATTCGGAACATGCTTTCTAATAAATGTTTCCGAGATTCTGTATTGTCTCCCTTGGATCAGGTCACAGCAAAAACGGCATCTCAGTTGAACAGACAACAAAACATGTGATTTCACATATTACTCCTGCCTGTTTATTACCTGCCCCCTTGTTTCATGGACAGCCAAGATCCTTCAACTATTCTGAAAGACCATGAACACTCAGGGCTTTCTGAAGTTTGTTTCAGGCGGCTCTCAGAAGCAGTTCTGATGAAGCATAAACTAGGCATTACTCCAAGTCTTGTGTTTAGTTGTGAGTGTGTGTGCGTGCGCGTGTGTGTGCGTGTGTGTGTGTGTGTGTTTTCTCATACAACCATCTTGCACTTGTTTATGTTCAGTAGGTGGAAACTTGTGGCACTTGTATCACTGACAGCTTTGTACCAGTTCCGTGCTTGGATTGTATCCTTCTTCACTGTAAATCACTTTGGATAAAAGGGTCTAAATGAATAAATGAATGCAAATGAAACTGTAAATGTTTTGTGCTAAACCCAACTTTGTGCTCTTAGCACTTTGGCACATTTGAATTATATTGCAACCGGACGTCTTACTGGAGATTAAATCATTTGGAGACAGCCCAGATGGTTTAAGCCAATTAAATTATGCTCTTTCTTGGCACAAAAAGTCATTAAAAAGAAAAGACGTCAACAAAGGGCCCTGGTTTTGTCTGTCCTCATTATGTTTACCATGTTTATTTACTAACTCAGATAGCACAAAGGTATTCATGTCTTTTGTAAGCCATCCTCCAAGAAAGAGAAATTAATTAGACCACAAAAACAGTTGGATGCAGAATCAGGGAGTATGAAATTAATTTGCTCAAAAACAAAAAAAAGCGCACCACTCATGATTTACTCACATGTCTGAGGGTGGGGGGTGGAGGAGAAAGAAATAAAAAAGACGAGGAAAAATTCCCATGTAAATAATTAATTGGAATCAACATGAAGCTCGACCCACCGAAAACAAAGTGATACAGAAGAAGAAACATAAAAAGTAAGAAAATAAAAAAACATGAATCACGATTAGACAATCATGAAAAGAATCAAAAGAAGGAAATGAGATGAGGGTATTGAACTCCTTCGTCGAGAGAGTTGTCTCGAGCGAGATGCAAGCACAGCTTCTCTGAGATGGAAAGGAAAAACAAATCTTCACATTCTGTAGTAATTGAGGATGCATTTAATCTTGTTCTTGTTGGAGCCCTTGGAATTGTAAATCAAAAGTATGTGGCAAGGTATGGATAATTTTGTAATGCCTATGGTAGTGAGATGTATATGTTTCCCCCTAACTGCATGAAAATTGCATCAAGTCCCCTTGTTAGTGGCAATAAAAGTGCGTCACACAGACACTACTTTGAGGTAGAAAACCGGGTTCATTCTCGAAGGTATTCCAATATTAAACCTGGAAAATGAAAGTTTCGCTTGTACACAGACAAACGCACACACACACACAATAGACATTCGTTTTTTATTAGGTGCCTAAGAAATAAACAAGAGAGCCATACCAGGAGATGAAAAAAAAAAATTTTCTCTCATGAACACAAATAGTCATGCACAGAGAAGATATTGACTGGCATGAAGTGTACAGAAGTAACTATGCACAGACAGGGTAGATTAGAATGAAGCCAAACCATTATGTTATCACATGCTTCTTTTGTGGCATGTATTCTAATGTGATGTGTTCATGACATAAACCGATGGTTTAACTCTGATTTTCTGAAATTGGACCCTAAAAATAAAAAAATTAATCAACATATTGGCCCTCCCATATCCATCTCTTCAATGTCATTCTGAACTGTGGTGTAATCAAACTTTATTATACTCACAACAGTTTTACCCTCCTTCTTCTACATTAAAGAGATTGTACTGATACAATACATTACTGCAGTGTGTAATAACTCTATGTTCACTGATGAGTTACACCACAGTCTAGGGTGTGGTGGGTATGTATGCATTGTATGGGTGTAGAAATGTAAAACCACTTGCTGGGTGATTCCCCCCCCCCCCACAATTAAACAATATTTTATTTCAACAGGTGCAAGCACATCCACCGGTTTGAGCTTTTGGTTTGGGACAGGCTAAACAAGCAATCACAAGCAAAAGACTTATTTAACTTCCCGACTAGCTTGACAAAGTAACAAGTACCAGAACCTGAACAAAAACGGCAGCCAAATCTTACTCCCTGGTTTATATTTAAAAACATATAATGAGTTGAAGCTAAAATTCAAGGTCATAAAACTAGCAAAAGGACGACAGGCTACAAAGTCAGATACAGCACCAGCAAAGAAAGCTAACAAAAAAAGCATAGCCAACGACGGCCTCTTCTATGTCGTCTGGTCGATGACGTTGAAGGCACGATGACATTGTAAGCATCTGCACATGGGCAGGAGTTGTGACGAGACGAGGCAAGACACCCGAAAGTGACAGCGTGCCACTGCCACACAGACAAAAAATTCCCACCCACAAAGGAACGGAGCATAAAACACATTGTTTAATTTAGTGTTATGTGTCTGAATGTTTCTGCTCTGTGTATAAAAACTCCATGTGCAGACTTAAAACTCTGTATCTGAGACAGAACACTCTCACCCGAATCCAGTGTCTAATTAAAGAACAGAGCTTCATCTTTTCATCCCTCATCTCTGCAGCTGGCCATCACCCAATCCCAGCCTTCTAGTAGATCTTCACATCATCAGATGTCTCTCTTTGTGTGTCCTCTCTTTCATTTTCTCTTTCATTATGTGTGTAATGAAGAGGCACCTGGCAGACAATGTGTGAACCTCGCTGTCCTCTTCTTTCGAGCACTATCAAAACTGTGCCTTACTCTGTGTGTGTGTGTGTGTGTGTGTGTGTGTGCGCCACCCCAGGAACTGTCACAAAGATGAAATACACTATAACCAAATGTCATGAAGCCCAGATCCAAGTTGACAGTAGGGCTTCAAACACAGCTTTCGCCAACCCCTCGCCAAACGGTGCCTGCCTGTGTCAGCCAGGAGTCACACACAAACACACACACACACACACACACACACACCAGCTGTGACCTAGCCTCACCCTGCTGTGGCAACACACTTCTACTATGACAAATTTGCTAATTTTGCTTATCAACCTAGTGCACTATGTCCAATACCAAAACCACCTGGATGATGTGAATAATGTTCACATTGCTTGATAACAGAGACCTGATTTTTTTTTTTAATGCCATATCATGTCGAAGTACAATAGAGCAGTAGAAGGTTGATGAGGTGGTTTGCCTCTTTTATCTCCTCCACAGTGAGGAGGCAGAGCTCCATTCTATAGTTCCTCTGTGTGTGTGTCTGTGTGTGTTTGTCTGCCCTAGTAGCCTTTCGCTATGTAGGCTTTCACTCACCCACATGCACGATAGCCCACAGCACAAACCTAAGAGAGGGAAAGTAATCAAGAGACCTGCTTTTCAAGTGATGGATGAACAGTTGAGTGTGGACACAGATAAATGCTGGGTTACTCGTCTGTGTGGGTGTTCCTCTCTGTCCCCAATGTGTGAGTCGCATAAGATAGCGTTACATGACAAGAGCCCTGTTCGGGACACCACGTACTGCAATTACATAACCCACTCAGTGTGTGTGTGTGTAGAACGGTAATCCCCGCATGACAAGACAACACAGATGGTAGCCATAATACTATGGCATGTTTCACTAGAGTTTTCAGTGGTGTTTACTATATCTAGATTGTTCTGCCACAGTTTTCAAAAAAAAATGTTTTTAAATGTTGTGGATGGCAGGGGAGGGGCAGACGGTAAAACAGGTAGCTCCTATAATTTAATGTCATAACGGTCAAGCTATACAGCTGAAATGCATTTTTTCCCCATCTGTATTTAGACAAATCCCGCCTTCTGCTCTACAATTGGCTAGTAGTTCTCACTCACTGCCGATTGGACATTAAATAAATAGTTTTTTGACCTGTATTCCGACAAATCCCTTTTGCAGGATATTTGTCTCAACTCGTTCTTATTGGTTCGTAAATCGATTTCACTTCGCTGTTGGATTCTGTGTATGTTACGCCCTGTGGCTGGTGTGAAGACACACTGATTCTTATAGGCACTAATTTGAAGCGCACAAAAGTGGCGACCTTTTGTAATGTAGAGCGATTTTTGGGGCTGTATGCAAATTAGCATTCCCTACTACATACACAAAACCAACGATGGATATAGGTGCAGGTGAAGTTTTAATGCATGTATAAAATTAATAAAGTTGTCTGATTCAAAATTATGTAACGTTAACTTTATCTTCTAGATTACTATGTAAAGGTATTTTTTTCTTCCAGATTTGTATGTGAAGTAAATTTAATCTTCTAGATTCCAAGTTATATGTTAAAAAGACACCACACCTACAGTTATGGAAATATTATTGAAGAACTTCTCATAACCGACAGTTTTATGGTATTACGGTTATGGAATACAGCCTTATAGAAAAGCTCACTCTATAGAATTTTTGTTGTCCAAATTTAGCCCTGATTTGTCTTTGAGGACAAATTTGTAAGGTGAAAATCACTCAATAGTACCTCGGGTCAGAACCACACTGATCGGAGATCCTCTGATTTTCATCACACAGATTTGATTTTATTCACCTGAAAGTCATCTCAGGTCCTGTCTTGTGAATTGCCAGAGCAGGTTATGCTCAAAAAGAGGGGGCTCTGTGAAATCAATAGGCATCCTTAGATACGTTTAGTTTTTAACATTATCATTAAAAAGATCCTGTATTGAGCACCCAACTTAACAAGCCCTCTTGCTGCACAATGCGTTAATTCATTTGCGTGCATCTTCCGGCTCCTCCGACACAATCGAATCATCAAGTCCCATTGGCAATTACTATAGGGCTATGATCCTTCATTCACAGAGGACCATGTTCACGCTCTCCTGCATGCTCGATGATCCGTGCAATGCGGTCGTTGTCTGAGTAGAATAAGTGTGTTAATTAATGAGAAATTCAGGCTTCATTGCGCCAAGATTTCCCAGAGGGCTTTAAGGGGAACGCTAAAGCAAGCCTCCGTACCCACCGTAAGAATGTGACAAGCAAGGTCAAAAGATTTCGATGCTGCTGTTCGCTGGTTGCACCGTAGGCATGGCTATGTGAGAAGGGCAAATGCAATATTTCCCAAACCTGTCCTTGGGGTCCACATTTTTGCTCTCTCCGAACTCCCGTCACACCTGAACCAGGTATTCTGTGTTTTTTATTGCTTGGTTTCAGTGTGCTGAGAGAAAAAATATGGACCGTCTGGGGTCGTGGAGGACCAGTTTGGGAAAGCGGACTGGTATGAAAAGTGTCAGAATTGAAAAAAACTATCCTGAAAAATGAGTCAGGTCTCCTTGTCAGAGGTTTATTGTTTATGAAAGGTGCTGAGTCTAAAGGGAGAAGATGTGAACACATTCATACAATGTGTCTAATTAAACTAGAGGGTTACACTGACACTGACATTGTGAAAAACTCTCTCACACACACACACACACACAATCAGAAGCGAAAGGGCAGAGAGCTCATCAGAGACAGAGAGACAGACAGGGAGAGCTCCTCAGGGTCCTGTGATAATCCTAATAAACATTGCTGCAGTCACACTGATGCTAATGCACCATGTCTGCTGGCACATACACACTCTGCCCCAGTGCCACTCAGGGGATGGCGAGAAGATGGGATCACAGTGTACCTCCTCCAGTACACACACAAAAACAGGCATTATAAAGGTCAATGCTCATTATGAAGAACACAGTACAAAGCAACATGTTTACGTAATTAGATCACTGTTTTTCTAGTATCAATTAACGGAGCATGTTTTCAATTTCAGTAATCCATTAAATTTGTTAATAAGCAAGCTATTAAATTTACTAATGGAACAGGGACTTTACTCAGTATGTGGCACAATGATATGACATTCAGAGAAGTCTAAAGTTTAAGGATTCCATATTTTCCATATCGTATGGAGGCAGCAAAAATTAGGCGGGTTGCCAAATTTCTTTCAGAGGAACCAGACATTAAATGCCATTTGTAGCTATTCATATCTGTTTGACATAAAGTAAACAAGTATGAGCTACAATACGCTAGCCACAGTACACTTGCTAGCTCGCTTCTTAGCTTAGTCAGAATTTTACACACAAACCTAGCACAAATAGCTAGCAATGACAAAGTAATGTCCATTTATTACATACTGTAAGTAACCTTCTCATAAAATGTTAGAGACCACAAAGTAGCTTCTTACTAAATCTGTTTAAACAATTCCTGGAAATTCCTGGAAAAAGAAGGCACTAGCATCTCTATCAGCGTAATCTCAGGACACGAGTGTTATTTCGCTGCCACCATTGACCGTACTCACCAGTAGCCGAAATCCAACCCTCTCCTCTTTCAAAATGCTTTATGATCATTCCAGCTCTTTTCCTCACTGCTAATACTGTTAGCATCTTAATAGAGGGACGATGCATGCATTGGTTGCCATGGCATCTGTTGTGTGTTGCCACGGCGATTGCCCCCATGTGCTCTTTGCTCCATCTCCGCCCAGGTTAACCTGCCTTTTCACACAACTCCTGTCTCCACGGCAACCATAATTATGCCAAGTTATATCGGACCGCAAAGGCGAGGGGAAAAATAAATATGTGATGGTGAGTGTTCTGGAGGTTAGCTCTACTGTACACCTGGGGGAATACCAAATCAAACACACACTTGCTGATCCGGTCTGATGGCAGCTAGTTGCCAGCAGACTTTGTGAAGCTATAATTAGAAAAAATGGTATCTGTTAAGGAGAAGAGTAAAGCAAATTTGGTAGAAGAAAGAAATGAAAGAAAGGAAAGAAAGAAGCCAAGCACAAGTAAGGATTAAAATGATAAAGGTAGGCAGAATAAAAAGGTGATGAAAAGTGTCAATTTCGTTTCACAGAGGTCTGATTCATATTTAAGCAGCAAAAATAGGGTTAAGAGAGGTCTTTTCCTCGTCCTTTCTTTCTTTTTCATTCGGTCTTTTCTTTTTCGTTCTCTTCAGAGGAACCAGACATTAAATGCCAGCCATTTGTAGCCATTCACACGACAGGGCACACATAGAACTGAGGTTAATTCATGGGTGGAGCACGCAAGAGCGAGCCTGCTGTCTTGCCGAGAGCCAGAAAAGCGAGAGAATGGGGAAATGTAAGGAGGGTGAATGAGAGAGGATGGTTGGCATAGGGCACATTCTTGTCAATCCATTCTATTTCAGTGAAAGGGTAAAGGCGGGCGGATTGATCTGACCGCGGTAGATTATTCCAGATAAGTGTCTCAGATCAGCGGATCTCGATGGTGGGAAGGCCGGCCCCGGTCCGATTCGGCAGGAGGCGGAATCGATCGTGCGAATTGGACATGGGATAAACAGTTCATTTGGAGCGAGGGCTTAGGGGTATTGAGCGGCAATGGAGGAGAAAGAAAGAGAGATGGAGGGAGGAAACCGTTCATGCTACAAGTTGCAAGTTTCTCAACCATGAAGAAAGCCATTAATGTTGTTTGATTTCGAGAAACTCACCCTGAGAGAATGACTACAGGGCAGAACTCAATTCTGACAGACTGAGTCCGGCTGCTCTGCCTCCCCAGTGGTACATGGAGCATTTGTGTAGTTTGTGGCAGTCATTGAAATGTGGTTTGGGTACTTCGATAAGTCTAAGAGTGAAAGAGACCAGGTGAACTTCATCTTACAGGAAAAGCTGTAGGCTTCACATGAATAGTTTGCAAAGTATTGGGCAGATGCATTCAATTTGTGCCAGTGTAGGATTATTTCTGGATCATCAGCTCAAAGTCTGATATCTACATGTGGCCAAGAGACAAACTTTGACTGCATGGTCCTCAATAGCATTTCACTGTTATTGTTCCTCTTTAATCCATAACCTGAATAATACTGACACTTACCATGGTATTAAAGATATGTCTCCCCTGTCAATCAGAGAGACACTAGCTAATCGTGGGCGTCTGTGAGGTCATGCGGAAGAGGGAAGTTAATGCTCTCCTCCAAGTGCGTTCAGCTGCCCTGTGACATTGTATGAGCAGTGGTTCAAAAAGATACAGTAGTTGGCTTCATGTGTCTTAGAGGAAGCATATGTTAGCACTCACACTCCCCAGTGTGTGCAATAGGGGAAAACAAGTGGGTGGGAATAAGCAATGACCAAATTGGGAAAAAAAAAGGTTAAAAAAAAAAGGTAACATTTTACTGTTGGGGAGTGTTCAGAAGGCTACATGACACCTGCATAAGCCTTTCATGACAACTGACATAAACCGACAAACATTTATACACTCTTATTCCAATAGGCGTCAGTTGTCATAAAGGCTGATTTTGTCAACTTTGATGTCAAGTTGACATAACACCTCCCAGATTGGATCTGGCACCTCGTTCACATATTAAATACATTCATGCGACGATCTGAGATGAATCAAGAAGAGCGCCACTGAGACAACTTGCACGGACAGCGTAAACTACTGAGAGGGATGTGTTTATTTGCAATTTATTTACCGAAATAGACAACGATTATTTCACAGCAAAGATTTATTTTCCAACTTAACTCGTTTTATTAAAGTCTCTTCTTTTCCAAAAATGTCTTTTTGCCGATAAATGCTTTTTCATTCGCTCAAACTAATTTTATAAGCCGATGAAGGAGTGGCACAGATAAACACTAATAGAGCATAAGGAGTGAAAAACTCCTTAAAACTTGAGTTTTTATGTAAATAGTTCAATTATGAGTTACGTACTGTTTGTTATTATTGACCACTGTTCAATTAACATTTCTTTGTCTGAATCATTTTGGTTTATTTTTTTAATAGAGAATTGTGAATTTCTGCAGGGACCTCTACTGTTTTTTCTTTCAATTTAGAAGACTGGCTACTAAGTAGTTACTTGAATCTGCAAAATAACTTGTTAGACATGCAGATTAGGCTGTGCTGAAAAACATTATGTGGGGTAAAGGTTGTTTGTTAGAGCCCAAATAAATGTATAATAATATGCAGAAAAAATTAAAGAATAGAACTCTGGACTTCAAAGGATTAAGGGTCAAAGAAAATATACATAACTGTCATTACAGTGTCATGGCGTTGGCATAAGGATTCATAAAACTCTTATAAGTATGGCAAAATGAAACTCACTTTACTTAAGGGCCAAATAACATATATATAGCTCTGTCATTACAGTGTCATGCCATTGACATAAGGATTCATAAAACTCTCATAAACAGCGAAATGAAACTCACTTTACTTATGGGCCAAATAAAATTGACATAACTGTTATGTCCATCAATGGAAAGAAACCACCACAGGACAACCGCTGACCAGATATTATTTGGGTGGTGGACCATTTTCAGCACAGCAATAACAACAACATGGTAGTGGCATGGTAGTGTGTGTGGTAAGCCAGAATAGTAGAAGCTGTTATAGCAGCAAAGTGGGGAGCATACGCTGAGCTACAAAGTCAGTTGTCATAACATGCTATGTCATTTCACCCCAGAAAGTGTCATGACTCAACCTAATGTCACCAAAAATCTGTCACTTGACATCAAAGTTGACAAAAGCAGCCTTTATGACAGACGCCTATTGGAATAAGAGTTTATAAATGTTTGTCGGTTTATGTCAGTTGTCATGAAGGGCTTATGTACGTAGGTGTCATGCAGCCTTCTGAAACCTGCCCTACAGTAAAGTGTTTCCAAAAAAATAGATATGTTCTATGTGCAGTTTTTACTGCTCTACCAAGTGAGCTAAAAGCACTGCTGTATAGCAGCAATCACATGAAGGCGCCTTAACACTGCCCAAGGCAGGCCGACACCTCCACACACCTTCACAATTCAATTTGTTTTTGTTGTTTTGAGTGTAGACTTTCCATTCTTGTTTTCAACAGAAATATAAAAATCAGCACAACGCAGGTTTTATTCTGTAATTTCAAGCAAAAGCACATGGTGCTCTCAATGTGAGACAGTCAACTCTTCTACTGACGGTATACTTCACTGATGATGACTTTATGGTAACTACTAAGACAGTATTATAAATGAATGTAATGCTAACTGCTTTTTCAGCTCATTAGAATCTTTAAATATTCAAAATATTCTTTTTGATGTTACTTTTAGTGAGGCACAGTGGTGTACAACCTAGATTAGCAACACCAAGTTAGCATGCTGTGTAGGCAAACTGATAAGAAAAGAAGGGAATTAAAGGAAAAACAGGGACACTGTGCCTTAAATGTAACGAGTATAAAACAGCGCCTTTGATTAAGAGGCAAATAATGCAATTTGTCTGCTAAGTCGAGCATTGCTGAACACTGTGGCAAAGGCCTAAAGGTCACTCGCTTCTAACAAAATTATTGATTCAGTTGAGGAAGGGGAGGCGGCGTCGGAAACTGACAGAGTTTAATACACCTTTAAAACCTTCTTTTTAAAATTCCTTCGCCCTGGAAGGCAGTTGTGTGTTTTCTCCTGCTTCAAAGCAATTAATTAAATCACCTCAGTGTTGATGGGGAAGATGACAGGTAGTCTATCATTTTCCTGGAAGTTGTTTTCTGGATGTGGATGGGGAGATAAGAGAAACAGAGAGAGATGAGCAGATTTTCACTGAGACACAGAGATTACTTTTTTTCCCCCGTCATGTGGCACATATGAGATCCTGACTGATTGGAAGGAGAGATATAACTGTTCATCCATCTCTTTTTAACCATATTTCATTTGCTAGAACTGTTTTTTTTTTCTACAGGAAAGCTGTCAGCCATCAGCAGGTGTGAAGATAAAGATGAGACGTGGGACCCCAAATCCTTCTTTGACCAGCAAGACGATTCAGAACAGTAGCACACACACAAATACCACACCTCATAACACTGCTCTGCTCTTTAAAAGTGTTGCATGTTAAAACTTTTTCAACATACCTCCGAGACTATGTAACCATCGGGAGGATCCATCAGCCCCTACCACCACTCCAGAAGGCAAAAACCCAACAATCTGGCCAAGCTACTACTTCTAACCTCCGTTTCCATCATCATATACCTTTACAAGCCAGCTTTCGCGCACATTCGCTATCCAAATCTCGAAACCTTCCCTAGCTCGGGCGTTCCAAATCCACTTTGGTTCCAATCGTCCCCTCTGCTCTTCCCTGGAGTGAACAAACGGGTGCTAAGCACCATCTGTAACTGTGGTAATTCCTCGAGCGAAACACAGATAAGTCCTTTTTAGCTTTAACTCCACGCTGGCAAAGCCGAGCTGAATGGCGAGCCAACGTGGACCTCAGCAGGATTGGACGGCCGAATCCTTTGCGGGTCGAGAGTGTGCAGTGTGGAGAAAGAGGGGATGAGCCCATGAAGGAGAGAAAGGAGGAAGGCTGGAAAAATACTCGCTGGATACTAGGATAAAGGTTACTGGATGTCATTGCAAGCTGACAAGAGTTACAAAATAGACTGCATGTGTGTGTGTGTGTGTGTGTGTGTGTGTGTGTGTGTGTGTGTGTGTGTGTGTGCGTGCGTGCGTGCGTGTGTGTGTGACATCTCGCCTCTCTCCCTGACGCTTTCTGATCTTTATCGCCGCTCTGATTTTATTTGGCAGTCTCGGCTAATCAGAGGCTAACATCTGGGCAGTAACCATGGCAACAGCCTGGCTAGATGAAGTCAGGGTGTGGGAGAGATCGACAACCATCTCCCCAGAGAGAGAGAGAGAGAGAGAGAGAGAGAGAGAGAGAGAGAGAGAGAGGAAGGGAGAGATTTGACAGACAGAGGTGGCCTGAATGAGTGTGTGTGTGTGTGCATGTGTGTGTGACACAAGTGCAGTGGACATGTACACAAAAAGCACACAAACACACACACACACATTCTCAAGCACAAAACTCACAGAGCCCCACAGGTCTGTACACACACTTTCACACTGAGGTTGACCTGTATTCTCATTTCCCTTGAGTCCAGGTCCACACCCACACCCACACACACACATACACACACACCCATACATGCTGGGATGGGTGAAATAAGCTGGTGAGAGCATTGTTTGTGTGTGTGTGTGTGTGTGTGTGTGTGTGTGTGTGTGTGTAAGTGTAAGTGTAAGTGTATGGACTTTATAACTGTTTGTGTTTAACCCTTTACTACATCATGTCCAGTGTAAAAAGGCCCTGAATAGTCACACCAGCTCAGTAAACCCTAACGAGGTCAATAAAGAGGCCAATTTCCATGCACATGCTGTTGTGTGTGGGGAAGAGAATCTCTTTCTGAAGGTGAGTTTGCATCTCTTTCTGAAGGTGTACAGGGCAGGCTGGTGTGTGTGTGTCTTACTGTGTACGTGCACTGTTATACTTGAGAGTAAATAAAGAGGTTAGGGTTATGTTTTTTACTGGTTAATGTAGGCATAGAAATATAGCGATACATCCATATATATGTAGTACTCATGTGCATGTGTTTACAGTATATTAGCTTGTTAAAAAAAATACTGCTGCTGTCCATATTACATAGATTTTATCGAAAGAGTGATTTTTT
This sequence comes from Olivaichthys viedmensis, assembly GCA_028565825.1. NCBI lineage: Eukaryota > Metazoa > Chordata > Actinopteri > Siluriformes > Diplomystidae > Olivaichthys > Olivaichthys viedmensis. Next base: position 5,803,405 of record JAOUQW010000046.1, on the reverse strand, counting down.
CAAAGACAAAAAGGGTTTAATATTAAAAAGCAGTATTTAATATTAAAATAAAACAAAAAGTTTTATTGACTCAAAGATTTAAAAAAAGATTAAATAATTAGATATTAATTATAATTATTGTCATTGTAAGAATTTCTTACAGATAAAGAGAGAACAAAGTAGCAACTATAACAGAAAAAATATAGTTATAGTATTTTGATGTTGCATGTACAGTGTAATGTTTGTACATTATCCAAGAATTTATTTTATTCCCATTTAAAATGTCTTTTTGACATTATGCTTGTATAAAAATAATAAAATTGTATTAAAAAATCCTAGTGACTAGTATAAAGCAACATGGTCTCACACTTGCAAATTTGTAACATTTCACATGACCCAATTCGTATGAAAGGTTATGAAGGTTAAGGTTAAGGTTAGGGTTAGGGTCGGGTTTAGTGTTTGTACCTGGTCTTACAACTTCATTTCCTATGAAACTGAACAAACTTGAACCACATTGCCCTTACTTGTTTGACTTTATATGAATTTCAAATGAGATCACGTTGGTATTAAGGTATAAAAAATTTGATTTACATATTTTTGCTGTTCTGAAACAGATTATTAGTACACAGTTCGAGATATATATATACACACTCACCGAGTGTATATTTACTTTGTGTATGTGTATGTGTGTATGAGTGTATGTGCACTTTATTAGGAACATGTACACCTTCTCATTAATGCAGTTATCTAATCAGCCAATCGTGTGACAGAAGCGCAATGCATAAAATCATGCAGATACGGACCAGCAGCTTCAGGTGATGTTCACATCAACCATCAGAATGGGGAAAAAATGTGATCTCAGTGATTTTGACCGTGGCATGATTGTTGGTGCCAG
>JAOUQW010000046.1:5782603-5802431 GCA_028565825.1 Olivaichthys viedmensis | reverse complement strand
GCAAGGCCCTTAACCCTCCCTGCTCCAGGGGTGCTGTATCATGGCTGACCCTGACCTCTGACCCCAGCTTACCAACAGGCTGGGATATGTGAAGAATCAATTTCACTGTACGGTACTTGTATGTGTATATGTGACAATAAAGGAGCATTCTATTCTATTCTATTCTATAATGCGTGTTTGCAGTGACGGTTCTTCCTATACGTATGCGTTAAGCAGGCCCCACCACTGCCCATAATCAATGAAATTGTTATTTATTACGATATTTAACTAAGCTTGTTATAGGCCTAACACATTCATAAAGAGAATGACAGACACATACTCATGAACTAAAATTGTGATTGGTCACTTTGGTTACTTCAGAGAGAGATGAGAGAACAAAATGCATGTACGTGTTTTTATCTCTCATGTATGTTTTGCTGGTCAAGTTTGCTTCCCAAAATTGGCAAAATGTGTTCCAAAAAGGTTTGGAGAATGAAAGTTAGAATTTAAGTTAACATCCTGTTTAGCTTGTTAGTCTAAGTTAGCTCTACTAGCTACTTGGCTAAACAGACAATTATATCAGGGCTAGAAGACGTGAGCTTGCATGATTCAACTAGCTTGTGATAGCGGTTGCTAAAAAATAGCTAGATAACTAGCTAGCTAGTAAATGCTGTGCTAGTGGTCATAGTTTCAAGTCATATTTTCTAACTAGCTAGTTAGCTAACAACAGGTTGAATACGATGCTAACATTAGCTTGCAGCTTGGCCTTGTTAGCTGGGTTGGTGGTTACCTAAAAGGAAAAAAAAACCAGAATATAAACAGTAAATTGGTGAGATGTGAAAAGTGTAATAAAGGCATCAAAATGATTGTGAGTTTATGGAGCTGGCTGATGTCACCTTGCTGTTGGAAATGCAGTAAATCTGATAAGGGGACAATTCTTTGTCTGAACTCTCCAAAGTTATTATCTTGCCTTGAATCATTTTTGCATTCAAGTTCATTGACATCATGTCATTTGGAGAAATAGCATTTAGTTTTGTTCAAATGTATAGATTTTATATTTATCACCTAAAGTTCTAAATGCTTTCTATGTACTATTTATGTTTACTTTTAATTTATATTTGTGTCAGTGTTTCATCTCTTGTACTTGAACCTGCACAGTAGATTCTGATATGGAAGGGGTGCAGAGAAAGTGTATACATGTCTGTTACATAATTTTGTTTATGGCCCCTAGAAAGGAACCGGATGTTTGCCTTTATGGTAGGTTTATAAATGTTAGCTAGGTTAATTCGGAGAGGACATTGTCTCCCAATTCAGTTTTGGGTCAATGTATACGTGGTATATGGAGAAATGACAATAAAAACCTACTTGAACTTGAACAATCTTTTCTGATGCGTATGTTGCCCTGTACCCTTATTGTGCACTTTAGTTTTTTCAAGTGGAAAAGCATATTGCAGGGCTTTTCGTGGATTGCAAACAAACATAGTCTGGTGTCTGGTATGTCAAATGTCAAGAAATTGACATCCATGTATGAAAATTGTGCATCTAGGGCCACAATGCAACATAAAAGACAATACAGGGGTGTACAGACAATACTACATGAAGTGCAAATAGTGTGACATAATGTAACTAAGACAAGGGCCATGTACAAAACTGCAATTTCAGTAGAATGATAAGTGCAGCACAATACAAAAAAAATACCCAGAACAATAACCTCACAGTTAACACTGACTGCATGGAATCGCATCAGGATAAATTGGAGAGAGATGGCTTATGAACTATCTTGCCTGGAGAGAGCAAAATAGGGCATACAAACAAAGGCCGCAGTAGTAATCAATAGTCACTTCTTTTGAACTCAGTACTCAATTGAGTTCAAAAGGATTCAATATTAGCGCTGGGACTCCCCAGCCATGGACAGCACATAGCATAGCTGCTACTTAAATCACAGGTAGAGGGCATCTGAGCACTTTTTACTAAATAAAGCTTGATTTCCACTTATATTAATTAGTATAAAACAGATGAACATCTCTCACCTTGAATGTCTCTGAACCTTGTATGTAATATTTACACCGAATTAAATCATGTGACTCATTGGGGTAAAAGAGACCCCAGACCCTGATTAATGGCTCAAAAAACAGACTTAGCATTGTCCTTTCAGCTTGATACTTAATGACTTTGACTAACGTTTTTCTCTGAACTGCTTATGAATATAATTTTGACCCTAAAAGGTTTCAGAAGTCCTCTACTGATAATTATACACAAGTTCGGTTTTGGGGTCCATATTTGTTCATGTATTGCCCATATAAACCATGAAATATTTTATTATTTTGTGAAGTTATAATGTGTTATGGTTATTCAAAAGGTAAGAAGGTTTTAATGAGATCTTTATTAAGATCAAAAGAAAGAAAAAATAGAGTTAAAATTGGTCATTTTGATATTGTCATTATTATTTATACACAGCATTGGGACATGCTTAAACAATGAGCAAGTAAAGGCAAACAAAAATTAGGGTTAACCTGATCAGAACAAGAACATAGGGAGGTAGTAAAAAACAACAACAACAAGGACAATGTTTTTTTTAAGACAGACTCAACATTACCTGCAATAATTTGTTTATAGACTCACACACACACACACACACACACACACAAATTCAAACCCCTCAGGTGGCCATCACTACACCTGAGCTTTGGCAGTCTTGTATTTCAAAATTAAAACGCAAGACAGCAGAAGGGAAGGAAAGTGAGATTTACATAATGTAACTAAACTGCCTATAACTCTGAGACTCACATTGCCCACTCTTTTTTTCATGCATATTAGACACGTGATTGACAGCACCCAATGATAGACCCTGTGTTTTTAATTTATAGGTTATGTGAATTCACTGCAAGAGCTACGTTTTCCGTCTCACTGAACAAAAAGAATACAGCCTCTTTTCCACAAGGTCAACTTTAGAAGCAACAGATCTGTACAGATGGCAGGTTCTTTTCTTTCATACCATTGCACGTTTAGTGAGCTTATTGTAAAAAACCAGCACAAAGCAGGTTAAGTATAGTGTTGCTGGATTGGTTTCTGTGCCATTATTGTCTCTTAATTCAGGATTGGGACATATTGATCAATCGTGAGTATTTTCTTTGAGCAGTCAGTATGTTGCATTATCTTTGTAACGTGCAATTTTGTAAAGCATTCATTGGGTTCACAGTAAAGAAACAACAGGTAACACCATGCAGAATAGCTCAAGAAATTACACTATATTCCTATAAATATACACACTATATTCATATATATATATACTATATATTCCTACTCAGCATGGTGTCACCAGTCAGTGTGTGTGTGTGTGTGTGTGTGTGTGTGTGAGGGGGTCTGTGGCAATGTTATACTTGAGAGACTCATGGCCACTTGGGCAAGCTTGGATTTTTAACCAGTGTGTGAACCATATGTGAACGTGTGTGGAGTATGACCGAGTCTATACTGCATTTCTCAGTGTGTGTAGTGAGGTTCTCTGTGTGATGCTCGGTTATGACTGCGATGATCCCAGACTTCCACAGAGGAACCTGCCGAGAATGCAGATTGGGACTTTTTTCATTCTCCGTAATTGAACTGAATGGAATCAGCCAAGCCTTGATTGAATTCTAACCCCTCTGTAGTAAATGCTTGGATCCTGCCAGATTTCTAAACTTGGAATTGGGAAGCGCGTGTTTGGCAAGAAATACAGGAAATACAGCCACAAAACTGTAGTACTCCAGTGTTTCGACTAAACGTCAATACAAACGAATAAAGCAAAAGTGACTCACACACACAACAAGCCAAGGGCACATTTCTGCCTATGACTTAATACAAGGCATTTTTACACCGCAATTGTTTAATAATGTGGTGTAAAGTACTGTTTAAATGCGACTAAAGCTCAACCTGCTTACTATGTTTGAGTAAATATGAGAAAATAAGAATGAGTGATCAAATGCTTGGATATTTTATGTTTAAATACTTTTTGATTACGTTAGGAATGTGTAAGAGACTGTAGGATAAAGCAATAAAAAGAAAAAATTAGTGTCGAACATTTATATACAATAGAACTGGTTACATTTTGCATTTAGAAATGTAGCCACATGCAAGTGTTTGTGTGTGTATTTTACAGTGTTACAGTAGTGTAACAGAGACATGATCGTGGCCAACAGCCACCCAACGAAGCAGAGCAGAGTCGGTCCAAACAGACATCAATAATGGATGAAACCCATCTTCTAAGGCTCACACAGCGGGGGGGGGCATATAGCGATACACACCCCCGTCTGCAGCCCTAAGCTTTCAGACAAAGGGCGAGCGGCACATGATCCTGACCCCCTGCACCTTCTCATCCGGCCTCGCGAGACACTTTGGGACTTAGCGGCTATTTAATCTTTAATGTCTGTGAAAGCCTAAAAGAATGCTAATTTCTGTGGCCTGCCACCAATTTCCCCTCTTTTTTTTTGTTCTACGGTTCCCTGAAATTACAAATCTATGTTCCCAAAGGTCCCATTTAGCTGTGCGCACTACAGCTGAGGACAATTACACACAGGAAAGCGACAGGGGGTCGGGGGCAGGAATTTCAGGGTCGCGTAGGAAGTTGTGGAGGTGCTGGGTGGAGGACGAAAAGAGTCAGGGAGAACCAGACACCAGCAACCACATCCAGAAATGGTGTGTGTGTGAAGATTGGCCAAACGGAGACAGCATGGGATTAAAGAGGATGCAAAAATGGAATAATATGTGACCCCCCCCGCTTGCTGTTTGGAAGACATCATGTATTTTTCTTAGGAATCTTATAGATAGGAGTCTTTTTATGGCTATTCAAATCTCCTCACACCACAGATGTCTCCGTCCACTATGAAGAACTAAGAATTAAAGAACTTAAGAATTGTAACTCTGTTAATGCTTCTTATTCAGGGAAACAGGAAAATATATGTTTTTTTAGCTGGAATACTTGCAGTGAATTAAAGTCTATGCGACGCCCCTGTTTGAACAACATTTGCTTTATTTCTTCAAACTGTTATAATGGTGTATATTTCATCCAACACATGTACATTCCAAACATGCAGTGTTAATTGTTATCAAGTCTTAATTACAGACACCTGATAATGACTGAATTAGTATGCGCCTCTGTGCATTATTGTCCCTTTTGAAAATAAAAAACATTTTATTGATCAAATAAAAAACACTACTGTATGTGCTGTAAATCCAGTATCTCTGTTTACTTAAATGTTATGGACTAATTTAAATGGTTGTCTAAATATAATTCAAGTTACAAATACTTTTTCCATGTTATAAAGCTGTCACTCCTTAAAAGACTTGTTGATCCATATACTGCAGTCTGATCATGTAGCAGAGATGTGCAACCTGGCCTAGTGTTTCACTGATTCAGAGAACATTGTCTCATTGAATAAAAGCTTCAGACAAGGAAACTCTCACATGAACTTAAACTTCAAGGAGGACTGTGAACTGCTGCAGTGCACCCGTAGTTTCAGAAGATGAGAGAATATGTTTCTACAGGAGCATTAGGGTATTTTTAAGTCCATAATACATTTCTTTAAGCCCTCTAATCATAACTACAAATTTCTAATTTAAGCATGACATCATTGAGACAGTCTACTAGGCTACTGGGACCTATAAAAGACGTATTATTTGTGTCCAGAAAGGACATTTAAAGGTATTAGCGCAGAGAAACTACAGATCGTAAATCAGACAAGAAAGGTTCACCTACTATGAATTTGGCATAGAAGTTGCTCATAGGGGTTGCCTGGTCTGTGTGACAAAAGCAGCCCAATTGTCATTCAAAACTAGACCAAAAACACTTCAAATCTGCCCCCTCCAAACCCTGTACACAGCTTTTCAAGTCCAACCTCATGACTATCATTGCAAAATGCATTGTATATTGAAGTTTAATACAGTTTCTGTCAATAGTTAATTCACCAATAAATAAAGAATAGCTATAAGAAAGAGTAGAGTAAATTACTGAGAAGTTTAGGTGTATACTGGGCGTTTCCATGGCAATGTGTGTTTACGATTATTTTGGGGTCGGTTTGGTATAGAATTTAGACATAAGTAAATTAATTTGTTTGAATGGGAATATGTTTCATAATTCATCTGTATGCAAAATGTCTGACCCCCAATCTGCAGACAGGAGGGGGAAAAATTCTGAACTCAAAGCAGTTGCTCATAATGACACATATATGGTAACAAGCAAAAAATAAATAAGATTGGAATACCTTCTGGTTAGGCCAGTATGTACAGTAATGTACAGCCTAAACTGTACGTACACATTGAGGTCTTGCATATGAAGATTTAGCCTATAGAAGATTTAAGAGTAATTAAACTTATATGAAAAATACGTAAAATGCCTGTACAGTTCTGCTAAAGACCTTTGTTTATGGATGATGAGCTTTTCTTATAACAGCCAATGAAATAAGGTAATCTTAACTCAGATTAGCAAACCATCACAATCTCAAATCCGAGCACAATTTCTATTTTACGACAATATGAGACTCCCCAAATAGATATTCATGCCACAGTTCTTCTATTTTGATTAGTCCATTTGATCCCTACAGCAGTCATTTAATATCTGTGTACAGATCAGTATTCACGTTTTGCAACTGATACTGTATTTCAATTCCAACTGTGTCCCAGATAATAATCATGTTGTCCTTATTCATCAAGACGTCACAATCAGTTATTTTAAAAACAATATGCATATGGCTGCATTAAGAGTCGTGAGCATCTAGGAATTAATCGGCACGTTACTGGGCCAGGCTCCCTGTCGGAAGTGCTAACAAGAACGAGCTCATCGAACCCTGCTTATTCCATTAATACCTTAACGAGGAGATCAGCCGCCTGGATCTCAGAGGAATGATCCTAATTGCAAGCATCTCTGATTAGAACAATAGGCAGATAAGCAGCCCTGCCAGTCAATTAATGACACCTTTTATCTTCCAGAGGACGGGATAGATGGGTGAATGGATGTATTAAAGAGGTGAAGAGGGAGTGGATGCATTGCCTCATGGGGTGACACAATGTTGTGTTTGTGTGTGTGACATTTATCGAGAAATAGGAAAGGGGGAGTTCTTTTGTTCTTGAAAAGCCCCTGTGCTTTTTAATAATTCAGTGATGGCTGTTTCCTCTGCCATTTAATTCTCTCTGTCTCTCTCTACTTACTTGCTCCACCTTGGCACAAAGCTACACAAAGGAGTCACTCAATAGATGGCTATATTTTGTCCCTCTATATTTCTTTTTTTAACATCAGAATCATATCAGAATGATGTCATTAGGAATAAAACAAACCATATGAGTGAAATGAGCACAAGTGTTGTATATTGTACATAGGCAGAAACTTATACTGTCCAGAGACACTCTCATGATTTGAGAGCATAGAGTTGTTAATAGGGCTGAAAGCAAGGACAAGCAAGGACAAGTTTTCACTAGTCTGACACACACACACACACACATGCTTGTTCTCCATCATTGATCACACAAGACTCTGTGTGTGTGTGTGTGTGTGTGTGTGTGTGTACATCCCATCATCCCACCTGCAAACAGGTCAACAAAACCCTAGCAGAGCAAACATAACCGCTTCAAAACCCTAGCAGTCCTGATTCGATGCCTGAACCCCGAAACACTGTTTGATCGGAATGTGTGAGGCAGCCAGTACAGTGGCAATGCAGCAAAACAATACAGCAGGGAATGTTTCCTGTTAATGAACTGTCTCGTCAAGGAAGCTCGAGCTTACTGAATAATTATCATAATTTCAGGTGTTCAGACCGTCTTACTATCTAGCACAGTGTATTGCCAATAGAACTGCTTAGCATGTTTATCTGGTGTAAAGGGGACAAGTGTGGTAGAGTTTCTGTGGATAGTAAATGTTTGGTAACACTTTATTTGTAGGGCCTTTATAACACATTCATAAGCATGAAGCAATGCTGGAGAATTTATGAAAGGTTCTTGTTAAAACTCGTGAGGTGGCATTACAGGTTTTATGTGATTTTGTCTTTACATGAAAGAGAGCATTATGGGTTGAGCATCATTATGGGTCGACTGATCAAAATCATTAGTTTGTTTTTACTAACAGCACATTCGTGACACTGAGAAAGTTGTAGAAGGTATACATAGTGCTTCATAACACTATTATAAATTAATTACAAATTTAGTTTGAGGGCATTCAAATCATTCATTTGACTAGCATATAGGCTTCATAAGTAGGTGAAGTTGTATTGGAATGGTGCTTCATAATAGTTTTGAATGCAGATGGACCACCATATAAATTAATACCCCCCAAAAAGGTAAGCCAACAGTGGATACTTTAAAATACTTATCTACCATTATGGGTCGACTGTTTGAGACTGTTGTATCTGTAATGTCTTTTTTTAACTTGGTAAATCTTCTATGCAGTATCCACTGGCATCTTACCTTCTGGGAGGTGTATTTTCTTATAAGAGCATGGAATTGAATGCTCTTCATGTGAAGAGCATTTGCCTCATCTTTTCGGACAGCTGCTCATGCAACGTCATAGGGGCAGCTGAAAGCACTTAGTGGAGAGTGCGAATGTCTCAGTTCTGTTTATGTGACCAGACAGACACCCATGAGAAAAGGGAAACAAGGCCATCCATCCCACTCAGAGAGCAGGAGCAATTATACTCTCTTGGGCTGAGGCATCATTGGGATTCAAACTTGTGATCTCCAGACAAAAGGCCGAACCCTTAGACAGTTGCACCAATCAGCGCCAAGCCGTGGACACTTAATTACTAAAAACAATTATTAAGGACTAATATATTATAGAAAAAGCTAGTATTGGTAAAATTCACTGCTAAATTGGACTATCCATTATCCCTGAAACTTTGTCAGACTGTTTTTATCAAAATTATGTTCGCTCACGAGTGGCGCAACAGAAAAGTGTTCGCTTTATTGTCAGGGGATTGCGAGTTCAAATCTCGACGATGCCACAGCCATCCATGGCCGGGAGTCCAAGAGAGCATAATTGGCCCTGCTCTATGGGTGGGAAGGATGGAATTACATTCTGCCCTGTCGATTAAAGTGACACTAGCCAATCGTCGATGTCTGTGATCTCATGTATATGGATGAGGGCAGTTAGCGCTTTCCTCCAAGTACGTTCAGCTGCCCAGTGACGTTGCATGAGCGGCAGTTTTGAAAGATGCAGTGGCAGAGCTGCACATGTCTCAGAAAAAGCACATGCTAGCCCTAGATAAAATATATATTCTAAACATTGGAACAATGTAGGTTTTATAGCAACAAACAGTTCTGAAAAACAAAGTCAAAACTGGAATTGATATTTTCCTGGAGGAATTAAAGTGTGGTGCTTTCTCACCTTGCGGTGTCGTGTTATGTTGTTTTGTAACTAAATTAGCCTTTAGGTGCTCATATTTTGCTTCCTGTAGGCTGCTTTTCTCATCCATCACTCTCGCCCATTACCTACAGGTCACGACGAGCCTCGTCCTCTACAAAAGAGATATGAGAGGGCAGCCTCATTAGAGTGACTGATCTCTCTCTCTCTCTCTCACACACACACACACACACACACACACACACACATGCCTTCAACCGTGATGCCTGTTGCATATTACTGCATCTCATATATATTAAAATGCATAGCACTTTTTATTATTATTTAATTAGCTTCTTCACAAATTAAAATATTACATCTGGAAAACTTAAGGCTTCTAATTCCCAGATCTTAGCGCACACACATTTCTCATTCTCCATTGTTGTACATTATTGTGTCTCATGTATATTAGTAAATATAGCACTTTAATTTGCTAAATAAGTAATAAAATATTAAATCCAGAGCACTTAAAATGTTAACACATTCCTCCAATCTTGCGTATTTCAGGGTCACGGTCCACCCTCACTGACCTGAGAAGCCCATGCCAGCATTTATCAAACAGATAATTAAAGATTGGTGGGAGGATAGATGGATCAGAGGTGACATCATTATTGCAGGACGAGAGTTCGTGACACGGGCAGAGAGTCACACACTCACACTCCATGAGCCCACCATTAAACATTCATTCATTATGGATGTGTTTGTGCCATGCCTGAGCCTCGGCTCACCGTAATAGTCTGGAGAGATGGCGGGATATATAGATATATAGATAGATAGATAGAGAAAGAGAGAGAGCGAAGGGGGAGAGAATGATGGAATGAAAAAGACGAAGTATTGGAGAGAGAGAGAGCGAGAGAGAGACAGAGAATAAGTAGAGAGGTAAAGAAAGCCACCTAACACTATGTATATGGTAACACGTCCTATGAATCGAGTATTTATAACGCATTATAAATGCATGTATAATGTGTTATACAGCATGCATAATACCTGGCATAAGCTTATAATTAGTTATAGTTACATGCATAAACACTTTATAACGCATACTTAGCACACACAGTGCATATATATATATATATATATATATATATATATATAGGGTAACAAGGAAAAAAAAGAAAGAAAAATAATATATATAGTGTATATATATATATATCTTTTTCTTTCTTTTTTTCCTTTTTACCCTGAAAACACACACACACACACACACACACACACAGCCTTTTCTTCCAGGTTTGCTCATTTATCCCCCACAGCTCTGCTTTTTGAATAAATATGAATTTATTCAAAACTGTTGGACAATCTAAAAGAATAGCGGTAGTCTGAACAATTTTAGACAACCATAGACCTGTTGTTTACCGAGAATTTGTTTGATAACAGCAGAGACAATCGTCCCAGCACACTCTCTAAACAAGATGGATGAAACTATCAAAGTGAATCCTAAGACACAAAATCCTCTCTTAACAGCCTCAGCCCAAACCAGAGCTGTTACAAAATAAACAACAAACGCTCTGAGGTTTGTGGGTTAGAGCAATTGTACGAATGGCCTCATATCCCACATGTGCGACACTCATATCGGTCTCCCCTGAAATCTCACTCTATCCAGTGGGAAGCTGGTGATACACCAGCCTTTATTACATTAGTTCTGAGCAGGCGGGGACTAACACGTGCCTGTTTGGTTGAAATTGCTGCTGCAGTGTGTATTTTTCCTCTTTTAGTAGGATGTATTATTCCATTCTACGCGGGTTATTAAGGAGCAGCGGTGTTGCCGCGACAATCAATTATCCGCACAAAGCAGCACAATTACTTTTTTTTTTTTTTTCGTGGCAGGCGGTGAGATCAAGACAGCATAGACAAAGCAGGAGAGGTAGACAGGTGACACACAGTCAAAACCTTTGAATCTTTCACCTCTGTATCACACTTTCGATCCTCACTCTGGTAATAAAATCATCCATCTCCACTGAACTCCCATATTTTACAAACGAGTCCGTCGAGGACGACACCACAGTTTTCTCTGAGTTGACTGGAATCAGAGATAGATGGACTCACTTAGCCCTTGCACACATAATTCACCACTTTAATACTGCAGATAAACACCCTCAGCATTGTGGGAACTCGCTGCCTTAACTAACATCACCGTTTCTCTCTCCTCTTGTGCTTGCTCCAATGTATTCAGAATAATCAGAGCCAACTGAACTTTAGCTGATAGATGACTGTTTTAGCAGTGAGCGGACATGAGAAATGAGTTTCCTTTTGAAACAACTCAGCAATTTTAGGACAGTTATGCAATTATACATATATCTCTCTCTCTTTGTTAACTGAAGAAAATATATATATTGCGTATGACTGAAATCTAGAATAATTTAGGGTTTACTTTTTTTATTGATATTCTGTGATTCTAACAAAATGTAGGAGTTGACAGGAATCAGTCGAGAATAAAACTCAAACAGTCCCCTAATTGGAAATTCATAAGAACTTTAAAATGAGGGGTTGGGGTTAGTGTTCATAGTTTATGCTTTGACTTCATCCATTCGGGATTTTCAAACTCAGATTAACCCTTAAATGCATAACTCAGACTGGAAGTGACCCATGATCCCAGGCCCCCACCTTATCCACTTCCCTGTATTCCTCAATTCAGCAATACTAAAATGCTAAAATTGTCAAAAAATAATTTGCAGATTATGTTAGATGAGTGATTGATATATAATGATATAATAATAAAATTAATTGTAAACACCATTGTAATGTGTAGCTCAATGTGTTATTAATAGCTTAGTACCTGACAAAATATCATTTGTAGCACAACCTGTGTTAGATAAGTGACCAACAAAATATCAAAATAACATTAAATTATTTTCTTAGTGTAAAACTGTCAAAACATTTTATTGACAATGTCAAATTTGTGTTAATTTGTATTAGTGCTGGGTAGATAGAAGATTAAGGTACACTTTTAGAAAAAAAAGGTTTCATCTTAAAGGATTCTTTGGTTTGTCCCTCTGGGGAAACCCTTAAAGGTTTACGTAAACCCTATATCAGAGGATTTCCCTTTTAGAAAATGTTTTCAGTAGAACCCCTTTAATCCAGAACCCTTGAGGAACCCTTTTTTGTGTAGAAGTATATGTACAAACAGTTGATGAAGCAGCCATGCATTTAAGGGTTAAATTAAATTGGAAGTTTAGAACCATTATTCTTGGAATTAATTTCCTTCCTTTGATAAAACTGGTAGTTCCAATCAGATATTATTTCCCCATTTTTCATGTCTTATCATCCATGCACTCCATCAGTGTGGATTTCCTTTAAAAGAGTTGTCTAATGGCTAATCACCGGCACACTCATTAGATCTAATATCACATATGGGCAATGAGGACTAATTTATTTCAGTGGTTGCTTATGATGTCATCAGGGCTTGATCAAGGAGACACTCGTGGGAGCAGGATATGACCTCAGCCACCACACAGGTGCAAGCGCGCACACACACACACACACACACAAACAAACACACACAAACACTTGTATTTCTTCAGCTCTTTTAGTTTTCCATGCAAAAGAAAACTGTGATTTGTGTAAAAAAAGGCATTTTACTTTGTGGGAATTTTCATTGTAAGGACATTTAAGGACACACACATTTACAAAGACACACATACATGCACACAATCTTCGTGAAGATCTTCTATTGACTTCTGCATTACTATAGCTAAATAATGCTGTGCCTACAACTAACCCTCTAACCCTAACCTTAACCTCAGCAACTATTTTATAATAAAAACTGTATTTTTCATAAATATCTTTTTTGGTTTTGTCATGACCAGGCAAATTCCCTCACAATCTCCAATTTTTTATGTATTACTATCATTTTGAAACATTTGGTCTTCACAAAGGGCTAAATTATGCCTAGTTACACACACACACACACACACACACACACACACACGCACACACAAACACACACACACATGCACAGTTACAGACACCTAGGCTTCTTAGGTTTCCAAACGACTCCCTAACTGCAATTACCATTCATGCTCACTGTCAAAACACTCACTCCTTTCTTCTTTTCCCCTTGTGTGTGACATCTTAGTCTTCTTTCATTCAATCATCAACACCCCACTGAAAAGCCAGTCATCTTACAGAGCTCAGATTCCCAACAATGCTGGGGTGAGAGTTTCTGTTTGTTGTTTTTAATAACATCCCACATCCTCTCCTCTGTCTGAGCCCTCCGGCAGAGTTCACTTCTCTTTCAGAATGTTTCAACTGCTTTTTCTTTCAGAGTGGAAATACCAAAAACGTGGTGAAAGGTAGCAGCTCCAGAAAATGCTTCTGAAATTTAACGTACCTGCTGAAGATGTAAACTATTGTTCAGATCTGACAAGCTGATTCTTTGTAGGGACACCTACAGCCCTCCAGTTTGGTGCACCTGAACATCCCAACCCTGTAGAAAAAGTTGACCAATTTAATAACAATTTATTTATTCATATATTCTTTCACACTAATGTATTTGACTTATAATGGGAGTGAATCGGGTAATAATTAGGCATAAATAGCATATATTAAAAGCATGAAGCACAGAATAAACATGAAGATTCAATAAAAAATGTTTACTTATTCACTGATTTGGTTCAGGGCAAACACTTGAAATATTGCAGTCATATCAAGTTCTTGTCAGTTAAGTAATCCTTAAATCATGAGTTCTCAACTCCAGACCTGGAGGCCCACTGCACATTTTAAACTTTTCTCTACTTTCAACATGAACCAACTCATGAGGACCTGATAATTAGCTGATCAGTTGGATCAGTTGGACTGGCAGCAGGGAAAACTTCAATCTGTGGAGGGCAGTGGATTCAAACAAAGTGTAAATAATACAATTCCTCTTTAAAGAGCCTATGATATCAAAATTGGTGTTGCAAAGCTTTTTGGACGTGTCTCTTGGTTGTCTCAAATATGCCAGAATTTGCGAGTGACGTCAGCAAGGCAGCCAGCTCCCCAAGTTGGGTCCGCCGCACCTCCTGCTCCTTACGGAGTCTGGCAAAGCCTATCTTATCCCAGGGGGGATGGAGCCATCCTGACGCAGTGTCAATCAGCATGTGGCTGGTGCTGTAGCACAACCAGCGATGATCCTCTGCGGTGTTTGCCAGCAGTTCCGCCAAGCTTGCTGTGTCCATGTTTTTGGTGCCTGATTCTGTCACATGTAGCGCGGGAGACAGGACACAAGCGCAAGTGTAGTTGCAAACACAAACATACATTTATTTCACGCATATATACATCAACTACACAAGTAACATCGAATGCATGTAACAAACAATCAGGCACAAACTAGACGGAAACAAGAGGGCTTTTTAAACACTTACTAATCACGAACAAATGACATTTGGGGACAATTACATGACGAGACAGGGAATCACAAACACAAACACGCAGTATTTTTTGCGTTCTAGAGAGCGTTTGATTGGGCGAAAATTTTGTATACACCCCCGTGTGCAGGATAAGTCATCCAATTATTTTCACCATTTTGTCACACGACGTGCGCCACGCGTACCGCAGTACAAAATTTTCGCCCAATCAAACGCTCTCTAGAACGCAAAAAATAGATGTAGCAAAACACACAAAACAGAAATGATCTGTTAGCGAGGGACAACACTGAAAGAACAGCATTGTTATGTGACATTGTTTCTGTCTCTGCTTTCTTCTGCAATCCTGTCACAGTGACAGTGGGACTAATGAGCAACTGTCTCCTATGGGAGGGTTAAGAGAGACATTAGTGCTGTGTGTGTGTGTGTGTGTATGTGTGTCGTGCAAGCTACACTGACCCGATTAACACCACCAGTCCTCAGGGTCTCGAGAGGGACATGGGTCTTCATTTGTTCAGTTGTTACTCCTCACTCTCATTTGTCATTTTTGTGGAGGAGGATCAATACGGGCGTTCTGGTGCTTGAGTTCTCGTCCTTCTATGCTGAGGCTTATTTTCTCCATTTTGTATTCATTCCTGGTCCTCATACTCTTTTTCTGTGAGGGCTGGTTACCGAAATTCGGCTTTCAAAAGGCACAGAAAGGCAAAAAAAAAGAGCTGCCCACATTGGAAACTTTATAAAAGATATACATTATTATACTTAGTATGACCAATTGATTCTGGCTTATGTAACTTACTGGAGAAAAAGTTGCAAATCCATGGCCCAGAGCAAACTGTTACTTCTTGTTATTTAAACGTAACATCTTATTGACTCTTTGCGACAGACCGAGAAAGAACAAAGAACCCAAAGTCCTGTTGTACTTTTTAAATCAGGATGATTAGAGTGCCATAAAAACGGTAATGTGCAAATCTAGTAATATATGACACCAAGTAATATGCCAACACATTGAATTGATCTCCCGAATGAAAACTACATCTGAATTTTCAACTGCATGAGAAACTGACACTCCTTCCCAGAAAAATGGTCCGGTTTTTAGTCAGAATAAATTAGTAAAAGTTAACTGTTAACTGTTAAATAAAATAAACTCTCTTTTGTCAGTGATTTATACTTAGGCAAAAGCATAGTGTTAGGTTTCAGCTAGCACTACAACTAACCTGTTAGAAGAATGAAGAGTTTCAGGAAAAACCCATCTTTAGCAAAAAAATATATTATTTTGTATGTTGTATGAGTTTTCCCAATTATAACTACTATTCATTGGTGAACATTTTAAAATAAATTGAATTATTTTTATTTTCCTGATGCGAAATACAACATTGAAGTAAACATCACATCTTGTTTACTGTCAAGAATTTTAATTCTGAACTATGCAAGTAAAAATCCCAGTGTGCTCTCAAGCAAAAAGGTATCAAAAAAGTATAATTTTTAGTATTATAATTCCTACTGGTGTCCTACTGGTAATACTAAGGCCGATATGTGATCGCGCAGATTCTAGCCCTCTGATAGAACTGAGCTGAGATCAAGACATCAAGGTTCTTTAATAATCAGTGACAAGAGTCTGCCAAAAACAACCCCATCTTCTCTCTCTCTCTCTCTCTCTCTCTCTCTCTCTCTCACTCACACTCACACTCACACTTGCGCGCACACACACACACACACAGACACAGAATTCTTGACAGGGTCGGTCTCATGCTGTCTGGGTCCGACTCAAGCTGTGCTACATCTCTTTGAAAAACGCCTCAGTGATGTATTTCATATTTATGAGTTGGCCATGGGACTGCATTCATGCCATAATTATACCATTGTCAGCAGTAATTTCCATTCAGTTCATCAGGAAAAACAGAAAGTCGACCCAAAACATACGACTGACTGTATTTCCTCTTGGTGGAAAAAAAAAGAAAGCTGGCCAGGCACATCAGCAATATGTTTCTATTAAACAGCAGGGGTTGGACGTGATCGTCTTTCAAATGGCCAATCAGTCTTAAAGCAGGAGACAGTTCTGGATGAGCAAAGCATGTGTTCTTAAATGATCCATAATATGAAGATGATCTTTGGTTGCTGGCTTTCATTTTACACATGTGATACAGTCTATTTACAATAAGGATGTAATAAGAGGCTCAACCGAATCAAACTCACATACACAAACACGTCTCACAAACACGCCAAATATAATGTCCTGTATGGAATATTGAGATTGAATCAAATACGACGAGGACATCAAATCTATTCAATATATCATAGGGCATCTCCGAACCATCTTTGAACCCTGAAACAGACATGCATCTTCATATCGCTTCAGTGTGTGTGACATCCTCTTTCACATTCCGGCCTCTATTCAGTTACTCCCCTCTCATCATGCCTCCCCTCCCTCTCAAATTCCTTTATCTCGTCCCTTCTCTCCCATCTATCTCCCATAAATGGATTTGCACACGTGTGATTCAATCATTTCGGGTCCTGCGTGTAATCTGCACGTCGCTACCTCCACTCCTCGTGTAGGATGAGACCGGCTCTCTGTATTACTAACGTCTCCGTGATATCGCTGCCTCCATGATATTGCTGCCACAGTCACATCGAGCTTTGATTTCAGCCAGCGTACAAAACCTGGGAAATATATTTCCATTACGATCCACTTAAAATAATCGCACCGAGGCATGGCGAATGTAGGTCTACGCACAATTTAAGATTCCATAAGGAGTGCTGCCAGTGTGACTGGGGAAATACTTTTCACGAGGTACAATGACTCAAATGTGCACTCGCAATCAAACTAAGGAAGACATTCATTCAAGCAATTGTTTTATGATGGCACATCTTACTGCTACCACTATCTGAGCAAATATGCTTTTGAGTCTAGATAGATAGATAGAGAGATAGATAGATGGACAGATGGATAGATAGATAGATAGACAAAGATATAACTTTATTGTCATTGCACATAGTATAAGTACAGGGCACCAAAATTCAGTATATAGTCCACCATAAAGTATGTGTCAACTTATTAGATTTGGATAATCATACTGCTGCGTTGGCTGCAATTAATCTACAAAATAGCATGCTACCATTTGTCAAAAGGTAGAATATGCAGGTTAATATATATTGATGATTAGAACAACAATTTGTTCAAATGCAAACCAGGGAAATAAAGACTCAAGTCAACAACGTGCAGAATAAAAATCTGGGTTTGTGAAAGTGTGTGTGTGTGTGTGTTTAAAGTGTGTGCTTAATTAGCTATTTAATCAAATACAAATAGCTATTTAGGCCAAATACACACTTATACTGGCAATAACAGAGAAGAAAATAAAAAATCCCCTTTGTGTAACCGATATTTGAACCTGCATTTACGCTGCACTCACCCATGGCCCCTCTGTGTATATACAATATATTTAATCAGTTATGGTATGTTAGACAACTGCAATAGCAATCCATTGTCTTGCATTCTTTCCATATATTGTGTTTCAAACTTATGTCAAAAAATATGTATATTTTACATGAATACCATTGGGTAATAATATATATTCATATAACAGCAATCATTTAAATGTACTTCAAAAGCGCCGAGATCTTGACCTTGATCACTTACTGGATTTTTCATTATGTATCATGTCACAGCACAATCATCAACACAAATCCCATGTTTCCAGCAGATGGGTATGATTACTGTCTGCAGAGAAAAAGAGACAGAAAGAGGAATAAATGCGAAATCAGTCTTCCATCATTTTCAAACTCTAACTTATGGCACCAGCAGAATCAGTTCTGGGGAAAAATATAAAATATCAGGAGTCATTGCTTTTGGTTTAAGCCATGACGTGCACAGATTTAATCTTGTGCACATGCCAAAAACAAGTCAATACCTGAAAATTGTGTGCTTGGCCATCATAGACTTTTAAATCCTCCTAAATCTATTTTCAGTCTTGAAAAGCTCTGCTGACTTGGGAAGGACTCTTCGAACACTTCGGTAATGAAGATTAGTCTCGTGTCTGAGGCGGGGGATAACGCGACGTTGCGTGACAGGCCTTTTACACACCCAGTTATTGAACCTTTCCTAACTAATTACGTCCTCTGTGTGACAGGGTGACACGCACAATCAGCCTCATCGCGGAGGAGAAAATCGCTCAGGGCTACGCTGTAACAGATTCCGATTCATTACTCACTCCAGGGCGAGTGCAACTAAGTGGTAAAATTCCTTCAGCACTAACAATGCCACAAATGGTATGTGAATAGATAATACTCTGTGGATTACACATTGAAGACAGGGATATGGGTAGTGTTTAGCTCTAATGGGGAATCAGTCATGACGCTAGAAATCCTCAAGTACTTTTAAGAATATGTGATGAAAGACTGCAGGACATTGTGAAACTTTAGTTCAGTAATGTAACACTGGGCAGACACTTAAAGCCACACTGTGATTGATATTTTGAATTTGGCTAGTATGTTGTACAATGCCCTCTAGATGCCTAAATAATTTATCTCCACCTTTTCATGAGCTAATACACAAGAGCTTTTGATTGCATTGCTAAGGAGTATAATTATGTTTATTATTAATTATATTTTGTCAGGTTACTGACCTTTGCTTCTTGGACTGCTGGCCAAGAATTTAAGGAAGCCAGCACACCACTTACTCCTTTCTTCAACTGTGTAGTATAGCAACTGCAAGTGCCGATCCTAACATCGAACATAACTTAAATCAATCATGCACAAAGTAGAACATAAATAGATATAGACAGACAGACACTACCTATCTAAACTCATCATTTGTTATTCTGCAATATTACGTATATCGAACTACAAGCTGCCATTTTGTATTCTAACATATCAAAGCAAAACACTTTGTAGTGCATTAAGAAGACTGAGCTCCATTCATTGAGGCTCTTTCATCAGTGGGCATGCTTTTATTCTTCTACTCCTGTGCTTACAGGCTCAGCCATCTAAACATTCAAGAGGACAAAACAGTCAAGGTTGGTGTGAAGAAATCGGCAATGGCGAAGCTTTCTGCGAAGCTTTAAAAGTCACAAAGTGCCACTGTAGGGGGGGGGGGGGGGGGTCTCTCTTGTGGAAAAAAAAAAAAAAAATTTACCCAACCCCCCGGGGGAAAAAA
>JAOUQW010000046.1:5762950-5775444 GCA_028565825.1 Olivaichthys viedmensis | reverse complement strand
TAGCAAGTTTAAGAGCTTTTATTATAAAGGTCATTTCTGCTAACTGTAATTTACAAACTTTATGTTTGAAATATTTACAATTAGCAAAGTTCGGGAAATTAGTGAAATGTGGTTTATTTATATATATATATAAAAATTGTTTGTATTATTAGCAAGTTTAAGAGCTTTTATTATAAAGGTCATTTCTGCTAACTGTAATTTACAAACTTTATGTTTGAAATATTTATTAACTTAAATAAGTTACTAAAAAAATTATATATAAAAAAAAAAGGTTCATCATATGTTCCTGATCATAATCTGCACAAAATATGGAATAACAAATTACATCTTTAAGAGAAAAATATTGGGAAAAATTCCACTGAATGAGATGCTAAAGTCTTTCCAGAAGGTACAAAGTTGACCCAATCGACCAGCGTCGATACTGACGTGTGTAATATTTGGCATTTGTTTTGTTGCCGTGCAGCGTCCCAAGGTGTGACCTCATCCTAAACTCAACCCCCCCCCCAACTCAACCTTAGCTCTGTTCCTTTTTAGCACCATACCAACACCAAGCCTCCACTTACACAATCCCGCAAATAGCTGCTCTTTCCATGTGGAAGCCATTAAGCCCTTTGCATAAAGTCACCTACTAGAAGGCACGTCTGGAGGCCAACCATCATAAAACACTTTTAGGGAAATGTGAAGATGAGAAAAAAAACATCAGCAACACCCCCACCAGAGGAACGGGTGAATACTGAGAACCCTGCTTGACGCCATCACGTGTTCGCCTAATTAGTAACGGGAAAAAGCGAAAGAGTTGCGCTAAACATGTGTATCTCAGCAGAATCGAGTCATGTGGGCATCTCCAGGGAATACGGGTGGTCCACACGGACCGTTCGGACAAATGGTGATTTCCAACGACAGGAACAAATGTACTCGGGTTTAATTCTTCTGTTCGTCTCCTTACATAAACCCTTCTGTTACTGTCATCAATCTCAAACTTGGATTCATCAGTAAATAGGACTTTTTATCCAGTGATCCACTGTGAAATGCTGGTATGTCTTAGACCATGCCAAGCGTTTGGCCTTGTTTCCCTTCCTGAGAAGTGCTTTAGAGACGCTACTCGTCCTTTGAGACCACTACTAACTAGCCTTCTTTTGACATTACTTTTGCTGATTTGGAGTCTCTCGTTCTTTATTCAGCACATTCTGTATCTGTGATGAAGTTACTGTTCTCTCTCAGTGAACAAAGCTTTATGTGTTGCTCTTCTGGTGGAGTGCTCACATTTGGTTACGACTGATCCAGTTTCAGCAAAGAGTTTTAGAGTCAAATACAGTGGCAATGAAAATAATCACAGATTTTCACTAGTGGTCTCAGACTTTTGGACTCCACCGTACACATGGTAAGTATCTATTAAACCTATTGGTGCTGAATTTTATGGAAAAATGCACCACGTAAATCTTGATCTGGGCTCAGGTTACACGAGCAAACCGCAAGCGTTAACACCTCCAGTGTACACTACAAGACCTTTACAGTGTCCAGAGGAGTCCTGTAACATGGTTGCCAACAAGACCATAAAAGCATTACACTCCCCGATGATACAGCAGGGCAATTCCACGCCAATATCAAGCTTAGCATGGAAAAATAAAGTTGCTTCTTTAATCTATATTCAACTTCATTCATTCTCAGTTTATTCTTACAGTTGGTCAACCACAAAACCATGTGATTTTTATAGTCTGTGGATTTTTCTAGGTAATGTATGTAACAAATCAACAGATTTTTTAAAATAGCATAATTCTTACGATTATGCCACAGACATTGATTTGTTGTTGAATTGTGACTTTTTATATTTTTCTAATCAGTCGATGTCAGAATTGTAATAGAGAGCTTGTATTGCAAGAACAGACAGACAGACAGACAGATAGATAGATAGATGGATAGATTGATAGATAGATAGATAGATGGATAGATGGATGGATAGATGGATGGATGGATGGATAGATGGATAGATGGATAGATGGATGGATAGATGGATAGATGGATAGACAGATGGATAGATGGATAGGTAGATAGATAAATGGATAGATAGATAGATGTACTCTATTGATCTCAAGGGGAAATTTGGGAATAGAGTGATACCATGTAATATTTATGTGCATTAATAATTTTATTAATAATCTGTAACAGGACTCAAATAAAAAAAAAATTAAAAGATACCCTACTAACATGAAAGTGTATAAAAACCACTGTTTGATCCAAGGTTAGTGTCACGATGTGTTTCCGGGGGGGAGCGGACGCATGCACGAAGCCGCTTTTAACATTAAACATCTTTATTTCCATTGACTCAGGCAGGGTTTTAACATATGCAAAACAAAACACGCCGCGACAGGCGTAGCAAAGACACGAACAACAGGAGACAATACAGGACGGACACAGCCATGGCGACTGCCACACGATGTCCTGCGCTCAGTCGCGCGCGTGACAGAGCCCCCCCTCAACGACGCTGCTCCCACAGCGCCCCAAACTGCAGTCCTGGGGGGCCCCGGGCCCGTGGGGCCAATGTCCCTGTCCCCGGCGACGAACACCCAGGGTCCACCCACCGCGGTGTCTGGAGGCTGAGTGGCTTTGCCATTTCCGAAGCGCGGGGGCAGAGCACTGACGTCCCCGGGGGCCACCCACCGCAGTGTCCAGGCGCCGAGTGGCGTCGCCCTTCCCGACGCTTGAGGGCGGAGCCCTGACCTTGATGGCGGCGGCATTGATGGACACCCAGGGGCCACCCACCGTGGCGTTCAGAGGTAGGGTGGCGTCGCCGTCCCCCAGGGAGAGCCCCCGAAAGAGCTCCGTCAGCCATTCCACTCCACTCCTGGGAGGGGGGCGATCCGGGCAAGGGTGGCGAGACGGGGGAGACGAGCTGTTGCACCGTGGCCACTGCCGCTTTGCGGGCGGCCAGGCGGCCGATCTGCTCCTGCCTCGCCAGGCACTCAGTGCCAGCCCTCAGCTTCCCCCTCGCGCTGGAGCTCTGCGAGCTCGCCGCTGATTTTTTGCAGCGCTCTCACCACTTGATCTCGGGAGCGGCTTGTTGCGTCCTTTTTGACGGTCTCCTGTTCTGTCACGATGTGTTTCCGGGGGTGCGCGGACGCATGCACGAAGTCGCTTTTATATTGATTATACGTATATGTGTGTTTATATATATATATATATTTACTATACTAAACTGTCACGCGCACGACTGAGCGCAGGATATAGCGTGGTGGTCGCCATGGCGACGGCCGCCACGCGCCCTTTGTTTATGTTGTGTTTCCGTGTCTTTTGTCCCGTGATGTGATTGTCCCCACCTGCATGTCGTTTGTTCGTCATTATTAAGTGTTTAAATACCCGCCTGTGTCCGTCCTGTATTGTCTCCTGTTGTTCGTGTCTTTGCTACGCCTGTCGCGCCGTGTTTTGTTTTGCATATGTTAAAACCCTGCCTGAGTCAATGGGAATAAAGATGTTTAATGTTAAAAGCAAATCCCCTATCATTGTCTGGCGCCTGTCTCCTCGCCCATTGCCCGCAATTACAGCCGCCCTCCCAGCTCCCTGACACAACCCTCCGTGTTCCATAACACAAAAAATTGTCTTTCTGAAGACATTGCCCAAAGCTCTTGGATGTATCTGGCCTGATATAGAGGGATATAAAGTACTAGACTGTGTATCCCAGTGTCAGTTTGACATATGACCAAGCCCAAGCAATGGCCTACAATCAGATGAGCTGGAAAATAACAGCTCTTGACAGAATAGTATTTTAAGGACAAAACAATGACATTCAATAACTCCTGTAGAAATAGCAGGTTGCATCAATTGAGATAGATGAGTGGATTAATGGACAATGTTGACAGAATCTTAAATCTCTAACCCAGTTGAAGCTACTGGAAAAAGAGTAAGGTGTATGTATTCATACCATACATCATCTTAAAATACCAATGAGTAGGAGTGATTTGTAGGCACTGTAGGCAGTGGTCAGACAGTGTTAAATGAGACAAATCCATATTCATAAACTTAGAAAAACAGGCACTGGTCATTACCAGAAAAATGAAAACTAGACAAAGAAAACAAGAAACTAGACAAACACTAGGAGGCAGTGAATTGTTGTGATGTGCATTACAAAACTTAACAAAGGTGAAATGAGAGCAAGGTGAAAGCAATAAGGAAACAAACCAATGACAATATGTGGGTGGAGACATTGAACAAAACCGGAACAGAAACCAAAACAAAAGTACATGGCACCCTTGCTAGATGAAAAGGTACTTGGGACATTCTCTCACACTATCTCTAGAAATAAAACTGACTTACCTTCTGAATTACTTCTGTATAATATGATATAACGCAATGTATTGTACTATAC
Source organism: Olivaichthys viedmensis (assembly GCA_028565825.1). Lineage (NCBI taxonomy): Eukaryota > Metazoa > Chordata > Actinopteri > Siluriformes > Diplomystidae > Olivaichthys > Olivaichthys viedmensis. Next base: position 5,771,084 of record JAOUQW010000046.1, on the reverse strand, counting down.
TACATGTCCCAGTGTCAGTGTGACATATGACCAAACCCAAGCAATGGCCTAAAAACAGATGAGCTGGAGAATAACTTTTTTTTTTTTATTTGACCCCTTTTTCTCCCAATTTAGTAATTTTTCTTCCAATTTAGTCATCGCCAATTCCCACCCACACTAGCTAATTTTCACTCCTATCGCACGACAGCCACCAATGGTGGGTGAGGACTAGCACGTGCTTCCTCCGGGATACGTGATGCCAACTACCGCATCTTTTATGAACTGCCGCTCATGCAACGCCACAGGGCAGTCCCACTTGGACTCGCAGCCATGGATGGCTGTGGCATTGTCAGGGCTCGAACTAGCGATCTCCAGACAATAAGGCCAACGCTTTACTGTTGCACCACTTGGGAGCCCCAGAATAACAACTTTTTACAGTATAGCAAAGACAACACAGACACATTCAAAGACACTTGTAGAAATAGAAGGTTCCATGAATCTAGATGGATGTGAGGATTGAAGGACAATGGTGTAAAGAGCTTAAATCTTCAAGCCATATGAAGCCACTGGGTGAACAACAGGCCATTGGATGTAGTATTGACCGAATACATGCATATATTTTCCTCTTCAAATACAAGGGACCAGGCAAACCATGATGACATCAGCCCAGAGAGCAATGAATGAATTTGTGTGTATGCATCCAGTGTGATTTCCAGCAGAAGATCAAGGTTAATATTATTCAGAATCTCAATTATAAATGGCCCCAAATCATAACTAATGCATTCAGACAGTAATGACACTAGGGCAGGACAGTGGATTCTTAAATCAGAGTCAAGCTTTTAGCTCGAAGCAATGCCCGGCTAGGCTAACACTAGCCATAGAGGTTCCCATTATGTCACAGCTTTCTTTTAGCTAAGCTCCAAGGCAAGCTAACATAAACAATTTGAAGCAGCCTCTACAAGTTAATTTCAGTGAAGGAAACACGAGCACGGATTGGCCTCTCTCTTTTCCTCTAAAGATGCTAATGCCATTTGACAAGTAGAGGAGAATTAGCCATTAGGACTGTGGGTTCTTCTGGTTCTCAAAAGCGAATGAAAATGGTTACTTTCATTCTGGTCTTTACTTTAGCTGATAGAGACCATATTGCTTTCATGTAGGCCTATGGTCATCATTAGAAGTGCTGCTTTAATTAGACATGAGAACTGCATCATTAGCTGCACCATAACACAAAAACACATGAATGGTGGGAATAACATGGAAAGTGGTCTAATATTCATGTGATAATGACATGTATGATAATATGGCATGTATCATAATAATGACATAAATATCCGTTAGAACCGTGTTCACCTTATTCAAGGCAATTGGAACATTTTACAGTGTTAGACATGCTTTAGCACAAACAAGGTGACACTTTGGAATGTAGCTCTGAGGCTGTCCTGTAGCTGCAATCAGACTCACATGAGCAATCTGCTTTAATTCCCTCAAGTCCAGTTGTATAGTTTGTGATTATGTGAAATAGCCAAGTGCATATCACCTGCCTCCTTCCATTAGAATAAACCTGATGCCCTACTGCAGAATGGTAATGGAATATTAACTCTGTGATGTAGTAGGAAAAAGCAAGAAAATGAGAGAGAGAGAGACAGACAGAGACAGAAAGAGAGTAAGAGAAGGAGGGAAAAACTGCCCTTTCCACTTAATGTGATGTTAACCTGTCTCTCCCCCTGGAGCCACCCCATATCCACCCTCTCTCCCCCTACACCTCTAAAAATAAACGATAGAAAAAGAATTGGGCGGTGAGGGAGCAAGAGAGGGTCACCTCCAGTCCCCTTAGCACTTACACACACACACACACACACACACGGTTCTGTCCGCCCAGGGGAAGGAGTGTTGTCAGCTTTGGAAGAAGAGTAATTATTTAATTCTACCTGGTAATTAAACATTTGCTCGGATAAACAATGCCTAAAGTGCATTAGAAAAGCACTCACATGTCCTAAAGGACCCTAGACCTCAGTCTTGGAGTGCACACTTCATTCTTTCTCCACACAAAAGCAAGTATAAACAGAACAATGCAGAACACAGTGTGCTTTAGTGTAAAAGGGTATCTTATGCATCCATGCGTTAATGCATTCAAACCTGCCATAATTAAGGTGATGCAAGATCCCGCTGGGTTACAAATCGGTTCTCTGGGCGCTGATCATTCAAGTTCTGCCAGCTAAAAGATTAATGCCCAATTGCATTTAGGGAGAGCTCACCATGTTCAGCTAATATGTCCTACTATGGGATTCAGATTCAGTTCTTGTCTTTCAAAAGGACCTTTTCACCACCGTTAGTCAATCCAAGACCAATTGAAGCACATCGCCAGACGCTTCATAAAACATCATCGCTTTGTCCTTTGAAGGTGATGAAGTGCGAGCTCACTCTCACAGCCAAAAAGCTTTTCATTCCAATTTGAAACGAAACCAACTGCCATTTTCCGCGAAAGGGAAACGTTTGTTGTTATGTCTGCGTCATGTACTGACAAATGTGAGACGCCTTTGAAGGGTCATGGTATAGCATCAACGCAAAGAGCCCTAAAAAAAAAAACTACAAGTTAGAAAAGAAAAATGAGACAAAACAGAATGGCTCAGACATGAAAAAACAAAAGCTTAAAGTGCTATTCGCTTATACAGTAGTGCAGAACACGGAGACTAAGAGACAAAATGAAAGTTATGAAGTGAAACATTTGTTCGTGGTAATTCAAACATGCTTTAATGTTTTTCACTCCATGGGGAAAGTAAAAGGGGAAAAAAGTAAAGTACAAGTAAAGAACAAGAAGTAAAGAACAAGATCAGAGGTAAGCGTGGTTGAAGACATTATTGAGGTGAGACCACCGTCTAACATTCTTTCAGGTTCTTTTCCTGTCTTTAATTTCTCCATGGCTCTCCTCAGTGCTCAAGAGGATATTGTATTTTTTGTTTTTTTACCTCAACACTTTTATTGTTTTTCTAAACATATGGGCCACATCAACGCTTCAGTAAGTCTGTTATAACATATAAGAAATTACTACATGTTCCCTTATGCTTCCAGAGTAAAACAGCAATAATCAATAAGAAGGTTTAGAAAGCTTTGTCTTCATTACCAGTAGGCCGTGGTGCACCATGTAATAAAAATCCATGCGATAAAAATAATGAGTATACAGGATATTAAGGAAGTGGCAAGCTTATGATTTTGGAGGAAAGCAGTTATGTGTTCACTGATAGGTGTGATTTTCTGATAAGGCAAGGTATCGAATGGCTCTTACTCTAGAAATCCTTTTCAGGCAGAAGAGCCATAAAATATTAAGTATTTGCACATGTGCAATATACTACACTGTACTATACTATACTATAATATTATTTCTGTCATAAAACTCAGCCCAAAATGTCTTCAATGTAACTGACTGATCAGACTGCTTCCACTCACCCATCTGGAAGAAACTGCTTAAGTACACATCCGTTCTGTATGACTGATGGTGCATGCACAGAACTTAAAAACAAGATGTATAACTTTGTAAAAATGCAGATTAACTTGTTTTCAAGCTTTTCTCCATGTCCTTCCCATATCAGTGGGAAATGGATACCAGCTACTGCTCCAGCTAACATGGTCTCCTTCATATTCATTCATTTCTAAGAATCCTAATATGAATGTAAATGATTGAGCATGGGCTAGACTAGATCTAGCTTTTTGAAGACAGTAGGCAGCTAGTCACGTTAGTTATCTGATTTTTCTTAACCGATGACTTAGGTTTGGTTCACATATACTACCTCTGTGTGATGAGTGGTGTGAAACGTCTTGCTTTTCGTTTTGGTGCATATGGCATACAGGTAGGCAAGTACAACCTACTACAGAAAACAATTCGTTTTTTAAGAAAGTGCATGTAAGATTTATTGACCATGTGTATTGGTGTGGATGTGGGTATTAATGAAGAGTGTTGATTAAAGATCCAAAAGCTTCTAAATCATAGTGAAATAAATGTTATAAAGTTTATTCACATAATTTCTAGATTAGGATATTTTGTTCTTTAGATAATTTTTTTTTCTGTGTTAATGGACACTATATATGAGCTGCTATTCCTATATATGGTAGCCTCTGTTACAAACAGATCATACATTCATGAAGGTAGCATACATGCACACAATATATTATGTACTGTATGAATTATCAAAGGTTAAATCTAGAACCCTTCTGGGGTTGTTTGGCTTCTCTATCAGAAATGGGTGGAAGTAGAATCCATTAAGGAAGCTAAGAACCCAATTAGCCAAAGAACCCTTGAAAACCCTTTATAAATTTTTTTTTTTCTAAAAGTGTAAAAAAAATTCTAAAAAGTTTTTATTGCTTCACGGGAGACTATTGTGCTTCTATTCCGTATCTCGATTGAAGGAAATTCCAGAACAAAGAAAATACATGTTAATGATTTGCACCACACTGGCCTATTGAACTTTATAATGATATGGGCATTTATATAAATTTAAACTCACTTTGGCCAACCTACACACACACACACACACACACACACACATACACATACACATACACACATCAGCCTCCCTCAGTGACTGAACACAGTCTCTCCTTTCAAATAATTTGCCCTTTCTTAATGCATTAGGTAAGCACAAAAAAATGTAAGGGGGTGATATATAGAACTCAGGGTGTAATTGAGAAAAAAGTGCTGATAAGACCTTTCCCTTACCATCACACCCCCAGACCAGGGTCCTATTTCCCTTTTCCCCTTCTCCTTTCTCTCTCCCTCTTTCCTTTTTTTTTTAAACTTTTTCCCTGGTCTACTGACTCCATGCTATTGAAGTTAAGTGATAACATGACTGGCCTTCTGACTCACTGACTTCCCCTCTGTGTGTGTGCATGTGTGCGTGAGAGAGAGAGAATGAGAGATATTCTCCTGTTACTGCCTATATATCGACTAAAAGTCTTGTGTTAAAAGATATAAAGAAAGTAACCCATCAGGGCTGAATTATTCGGATTATCCGGAAAGTATTCAGAAACTAAATGCCCGTGTAGGTCCATAATCGTAAATGAAAAAAAACAACACAACTCTCTGAAGATCTAAAGAGAGGGTCATGATTTAAAGCAATTTGTTCTGCACAATTCCCCCTCTGCATTTCCTCCTCTCTCACACACACACACACACACACACACACCAGTGCTGTTGTTGCAGGTGACTGAGAGGGAAAGAAAACAGTGTTAACCTTGTCAAGCAAAAGCTATCTTCTCCTCTCCCACTTCCTTTACCTCAATTAGAAACTGACCGATCCAGCCTGAGGTAGAGAAAGAGGGAGACAAAAGAAAGAAAGAGAAGGTTGTTAGAGAGCTCAGAAAAAAGCCAAGAGAGACAGCATCACACTAAGGATTAAGACGTATTTGCATTAAAAAGTCAAATCCAAATGTGCTGCAAGCCATTTTCCACTCGAATGCAACAGAAATCCAACCCGCTACCTTTCGGTCTCTTCCACACACCACAATGAGATCAGTTCATTATGGATAACCTGTTAGTGGGAACATTTATTATTGATTTCTATAAATACTCTGTTATCCATGTTATAATTCTTCAGATAACAAAAAACTCGATATATCAAACACAAGAGTTAATTATCAGCTGACACTGAAGAATCCGATCGTTTTAAATAAGGGTCGAGGTTTGATTCAGTCATGACAGAGCCTTTCATCTCAGGGCTAATCAGAAATACATGCACGTGCAAACACAAGGTCAACTGGGCAATTAGCTCATATTCATCTTCTATAGCTGATAATAGACTGATGACAGGTAGATCAATGTGATGTGTCACTCGTTGTTGGAAGTCTGCAAATAATTATAATTTGGTTACACTTCATTTAAAGGCTATCTACATAACCACTTGCATTAGCATTGAAAAATAGATTTACAAAATGATGCATAAGAATATGATATGCTGATGTCAGCATTTGCAAGATTACACAAGAGGTTTTCTAAAGTAAACAGATTTGAGTATATTACTTCAGAAGCCATATATAAAACACAAACATAAAGAGATTTTACGGCTTTTTTCCACCTTTAATGTATGACTGTCGGCCTTTGTTATTTGTTTTTTACCACATTGATGAAGCCTTGGTCTCCACAAAGTGTGATCAGTGCAGTTTTACCTGCTAAGATGTATCTTCGTTTATTAATCTGAAAGAATTTGACAGCACTGCACTAAACTGATGGATGTTTACTCCATTTATAACAATGTGATGAAGCACCATTCCCAATTAATGCAGAGCTATAACATAAAATATCTCAGGTCACCTTGCAAATGAGACATACGCTTGTCATATGTACTCATGCATTATGCTATTCAATACTTATTCATGTTTCATGAGTTCACTGTGTAGATACCCTTTAAATAAAGTGCGACAATTTCTAAAGTCTCAGACAAAAGCTAAAGTGCGTTCACAATTGAATACTACAAACATTTTCTTTTTTTCTGTTTGACCCAATGACCATAGTAGTGTCACCGTAACACCAGAAACAACACTGAGGATCCAAGTGCAGTCACCTTTATTTTTGGGGTAATCCAGTAGCGTAATCCGTAGTACAGAAAGACAAGTTCGTTCACCGTGAAAGCAGTCCGCGAGGCAGAATAATCCAAAAGGGAAATCCAAAAGACAGTAATCCGAAATCAGGCAGAGGTCGTAACGGGAGAGACAAAACGGGATACGCTCAGAATTGGTCAACATTAGTGAGGCAAAACTTCGCAACGAGATGTATTCCAATGCGTGTTTATATGCTCTGGCTAATGAGGCTAACATAGCGCAGCTGTTCTCTGAAAACCCGGAAGTTCTAAAATTCCGGAGAGTTCGCCCTCTGGTGGTGCAGGGTGGTAGTGTCCCCATGGTCGGGTTCGGCCGTGACATGAGGATCCTTCACCTAGTCAAAAGGAAAGTAAAAAAGGTTGCATTCAATTCCGGAGACTTGCAGGAGGCCGAACCAACAGGCATCCCAAAAATAGCAAATAGGGAACAAGGACTTGGGTTATTGTTAAATGCTGCAGAGTGTTAAAGATATCTAACCAGAACCTTTACAACTTTTTGCATGACCATAACATGTGAAAAAGGTTTGTTGGTTCTGCACTGCAACTAGGGTAGGCAGGACTAACATTCTATTAACTAATTTATGTTGCATCAAATTAAGGCATCAACCCACCAATTATCATTCAGCTCCTCTCCCAGCTCTGACTCCCATCTAACCCTGGTCCAGGAAATATTACTATCGGAAAGATAATTTATAATATTATAAATTACTGATATGCTTCCTTTTGAGTTGGACGGTAATGAAAAAAATCTTTCCCATGGTAAATCAGTAGGCCAATTAGGAAATGAAAAAAAAAATGCATAATGACGAATTTGAAAATAACAAAACAAGTTAGTATGAGGGAGTTCAAATTTAGAGCACTATGTTGTAAAGCTGCAGAAGGTATTGCCATCATAAAGATCCTTAAAGCTGAAAAAACCAAGTCTGTCAAAAAGAGTAAATGTGGAATCGGTCCGGAAAAGGCATTTTAACCCACCTCTCCCCAACGTTCTACTCACAAACATTTAATCCATGGACAATGAACTCGACGAACTTAATGCATCAAGCATTAAATTCCAATGGGACATCAGGGACTATAATGTGTTTGCTTTCACGGAAATGTGGCTCAGTGCGTCGTACCCATCTTGGCCATCACACCGATGGGATTTACTGTTTGGGATTCCAAAATATGAGCAGACTCATGACCATTGCTACTCAACACAAAAGGGCAGCTTTAAACCCCTCCCCCGACCAGCTTTTAGTAAATATGACCACAATAGCATCTTGCCACAGCCTGCCTACAAACAAAAGCTAAAACAGGAAACTCCAGGTTCTAAAGTGGTCCATCGGTGGAATAAGGATTACATTAGCATACTGCTTTGAAACCACAGACTGGCAGATGTTCCGAGATGCAGCAGCCATGCTGGGAGCACGCTCTGCTGCATACAACTCTGGTGACCTGATGGCCATGAAGTCCATATATGATCTTCAGAAAGTAATCAGGAAAGCCAAGAAAAGCTAGAGGGGCAGAGTGAATTCCTACTACCAGAGCTCAGACATCAGTGGGCTGCACAAAATCACAGACTATAA
>JAOUQW010000046.1:5752359-5762850 GCA_028565825.1 Olivaichthys viedmensis | reverse complement strand
TGTCCCCACCTGCATGTTGTTTGTTAGTAATTATTAACTGTTTAAATACCCGCTTGTTTCCGTCCTGTGTTGTCTTTCGTTTGTGTGTTACCACGCCTGTCACGGCGTGCTTAGTTTATGTAGAAAACCCAGTCCGTGTTATTAAGAGAATAAAGGATGTTGTTTATTCAGAGCGGCTACGCGCTTGTGTCCGCACCCCCGCGCCTACACTATGTTAGGTGTACCAAGTTAGGTTAGCAATATGAGCCGAGAATGATAGCTGGTTGTCAAGAACCACCCCAAGGTTTCTCCAGGGAGATGGCAAGTTCTTGACGTGGGGGTGCATCTCCAGGGATATATAGCAGCTCAGTCTTGCAGGGTGACCACCCTGCAATTTAATAGTAATGTTGTGGTGTGAATGATAAATGCTGAAACACAGAACATGTTAACAAATGATGAACACGGCTTATATTTTATGAAATCTGCACTGTTTTAATCAAATCATCTTTGAATTTATCAAATCAAATGGCTGTTTATCACTTGGGTTTTTTTATTCACTTGCATTTTGATCAGCTTTATTTTTACTTCACATGCATTTTTATCAAATCCATTTTTATCATTTAATTGTTACTTTCACCCCTCATATAATTGTACTCAGAGGTAGCATATATATATAGAAAAAAGCAGTGGTCCTAGTGTCAAGGTGTGGGAAGTAGATGAGAGACGAGAGAAACGGTGGATACAATCGCAAGCATTTATTTACATACAGAAACTGTCGGACATTGACACCAACATAGACAATGTATGACCACGTGGACAGAAACACAGGGGTTTAAATACACAGACTGATTAAGGGGAACAAACAGGAAACAGCTGGGAACAATCAATGACGAGACTGGGGCGTGAACAGGACAGAAACCAAACATCAACATTAAGCACATGGCGCTCGTCGTCATGGCATCCGCCTAGCACGGTCACATGCACAGCCGTGCTAGACGGAGAGTCCATGACACCTAGAACAGATAACATTTACAAACCCCAACAAAATTTTCTATCTTGAAGAATATTGTGATCTATTGTATCAACAGCTGCACTAAAATCAAGTAGTACAAGCAAAAAGACGCAACCCTGATCAGAGGCCAGTAGTAGGTAATTTACTACTTTAACAACGCTGTCTCAGTACTGTAATGGGACCTAAATCCTAAAATATTTAATGTATATGATTCCTATACAAGTATGAGCTTAGCTGCTGAGCTACAATCATTTCTAGGATCTTGGAAATAAAGGGGAGGTTTGATATTGGCCCATAGTTTGAAAATTCACAAGGGTCAAGGTCAGGTTTCTTAATTAATGGTTTCATAACTGCTAGTTTGAAAGAGTTAGGTATATAGCCAATGCTATAGTTTGATTGCTTCTGGTAGTACCGGCTCTAGTACACAAATTGAATTGGGATTGGGGTAAAGGATTCCAATCATTTCAGTGATGTGGTTGTATTGGTCGCTATATAATTAGGTATCAGATTGTCTGATGTTATACTCTGAATTTTCTGTCTAATGTTTTCAATTTTGTCATAGAGAAAAATCAAAGTCATTGCTGGTATATACTGTGGCTATATTGGCTTCAGTGGCTATCTTATTCCTAGTTAACTTTGCTACTATACTAAATTTAAATCTAGGATTATTTTTCTTGTCTTCTATTAGGGTGGAGAAATATGCTGATCTAGCGGCAGTAAGAGCCTTTCTATAGTTAAGAAGGCTCTCCTTCCATCCAAAAGGCCATTTACTCTTAAAAGATCAAGACAGAGATTTTAGACTCAGTCGGCCAGGTTGTTTTTCTGACATTGCTAATGATGTGCCAAACCATGTGATCTTTAGTTAACATCATGACATGATACATATGGAGAGAGATTAGTCTTATTATTATTTACTAATATGTGTATCATGAATTAATAAGAGACACATCAGAAATGTTTTTCACTATTCACAAACATGTCTGTTGTGTCATTATTTAAATAAATGTGCAAATAAGCATTTTTTTACAAAGAGATGTTTGTGAATACATGCTTTTTCTTCTGTACAAGTACTCATAATTTTGTTTTTCATAAAAATGTTTCCAATTTCCTTATGCATTTTTTGCAATAAGACATTGTCAAATGCAAAATTGGTTTGTGAAGTGTTAAATCTGCATTTGTTTATCAAGTGGCATGCGTGCATTCGGTGACACTTTTTAGACTTTCCTCTGACTGTTGTGATGCACAGTTGATCCACGCACGGGCTGCATCGCCCCCTCAAGGACAGCCAGTGAGAATGCCATTCTAAAACATCACCACTATCAATTGCACATCAGAACAGCAAAGGGAAAGTTTAAAAAGAATAATAATAAATACATAGAGGAAAAAAAATTAAATGTCAGCAAAAGCATGCGTCACTTGATGCACAAATGCATATATATATATAAATATATATATGGGGTCCAAAAGTCTGAGACATCCATGCCCATGCCAACCCATGCCAACCATTTGGCCTTGTTTCCCGTCCTGAGAAGTGGTTTAGAGATTGCTACTCATCTTTTGAGACCAGTACTACCTAGCCTTCTTTTGACAGTACTTTGCTGATTCTCTCGTTCTTTATTCAGCACATTCTGTATCTGTGATGAAGTTGCTGTTCTCTCTCTCAGTGAACAAAGCTTTATGTATTGGTCTTCTAATGGTGTGGTCACTTTTGGTCTGCTTGATCGTGCTTTGGATAAAACTGAACCAGTTTTGGCAAAGCATTTTAGAGTGCCATGCAGTTTTTTCAATGTGGTCTCAGACTTTTGGACCCCACTGTATATAATAATCCAGGGAGTAACTGCAGTGCACTTCAATAATAACTGTAGAGGTAATAAAATTGCAGCATAGTACACAAAGTTTCCAGAGAGACAGGACGTTTCGAATAAAAGTCCTTCATCAACCGTGAAAGCAAAGTGCTTCACAATGCTTCATGCAATGAAGTGAGGAAACTTAAGGAAAAAGAACTCTACACTCTCTGAACTTTCAAAAGCACTATGCTTGCACAACTGAAGAAGGACGTTTGTCCAAAATGTACCATTATTACTGATGTACACTGCAGTGTGAATGAATGCAAACCAATTGTCATCCTTAAAATTCTGTTGTTGTCTTTGACCAAATAGAGGCTGCACATATGTAAAATATATTTTTGGTTTGCATGACATCACCCACATCTCAGCTCCACTGTATATCACATCCCCCTTCTCAAAAAATGGGTTTACACATCAAACAATAAAGGGTATACATACTTCAGGAACAGGCATATCAAAATATTCATATTGTTGTCTAAAGTCAATACTTTCACCTTTTCAATAACAGAACCTCAAGGTAAAGCATTAAAAGCATTAAAAGCATTAAAATAATGTATTACATATCTCAGAGCATTACAAATATAACACTCAAGCTCTTTCTTATTCTTTTTTTTTTTTTTTTTTTCAGTCACATCTTCAGGTAACCTTTAATTTAGATTTCTTCAATTAACCTTTGTGGTGGTTTTACAATTCTACTTGACTTTCTAAGACTCACATCTGATGTGGTTTCTTGTGTGGTCTCAGTCACATCGTCGTTAGAACTAGGTGTTTGCTCCCTAGTAACACTGTAGTGGGCCTCTGACAAATCTCGCTCAGGAACGTGTAACAGATGGCTTCTATTCCTCCTATAGGTAACTCCCTCGGGTGTCACTACATCATAAGACCTAGGCGCAACTGATTTCACCACCCTAGCTTATATGTTTTCCGTCATGAATCCTAACTCTTTCATGAGGCTGGAGTGCTCTGAGATTTCTAGAGCCTCTATCATAGTCCCTTTTCTGTACCTGTTTCTCCCTCCTTCTGTTTTGAGTGACAGTGTGACTATCATTTGTGTTTAGGAGTACTGGCAGTCTTGTTCTGAGTTTCCAATTGAACATTAGCTCAGCCATGCTTCAACATTAGACAGGCCATGCTTCAGCGGTGTAGCCCTGTAATTTAAGAGAGCTATGTATGTGTCACCGTAACACCAGAAACAACACTGAAGATCCAAGTGCAGTCACCATTATTTTGGGGATAATCCAGTAGCGTAATCCGTAGTACAGAAAGACAAGTTTGTTCACCGTGAAAGCAGTCCGCAAGGCAGAATAATCCAAAAGGGAAATCCAAAAGACAGTAATCCGAAATCAGGCAGAGGTCGTGACAGGAGAGACAAAACAGGATACGCTCAGAATTGGTCAACATTAGTGAGGCAAAACTTCGCAACGAGTTGTATTCCAATGCGTGTTTATATGCTCTGGCTAATGAGGTTAACGTAGCGCAGCTGTTCTCTGAAAACCCGGAAGTTCTAAAACTCCGGAGAGTCCGCCCTCTGGTGGTGCAGGGTGGTTGTGTCCTCGTGGTCGGGTTTGGCCGTGACAAGTAGATTATTAGATTAGATTATTTTGTCTATGATTCAAAAGATAAGCCAACCCAGTGTACTGCCACAACTTGACATCATTTAATATAATGATGAATTGATAAGCATAATTAAATCATCTGTAATGCTAAGCTCCGGTTCTCTCAGTCCTCCATTAACAGAGGAAGTCAGTGTACCAATCAATTGATTGGCGGTGTTGATATCCAATCAACCAACCGCCCATGCTAGGCTGAATTTTAAAAAAAGATTCCCATTTTACATACAGTATATAGTGTAGTACAACCGGGAGCCGGTTCATTGTATTGACTTGCATTGAGTGGAACACAATTAGATTAAGATGGATTAAGATTATTACATGAATATTACATGTCTTTGCAAGGGAAAGTCAAATAAAACTATCCATGCAGTAGAAAAAAAAATCAGAAGGAGAAAACAAAAAAAGTAAGTATAAAGTAGGGTGCTGGTCTGAATCCAATTGGGCCTCCTGTTTTCACTCTGTCACCGAAAACAATGGTGCGAAAAGCAGGCGCATACGAAAACAGTTGCTATATTTACCCAGCATTTTATCATATAGACACGGCTCACATTCTTCACTGGGGCTTTTGTCATCATTGGCACACATATCTGCTGCAGGGCAGACTGTTTATATGAGCTCAAAAAAAAAAAAAAAGGTTAAGGATAACAAATCCTGAAAATAATGACGTAATGGAGGGCTGAAGTAGGATGGAGAAAGGTGGAAGATGATCTAGGAGAAATTCCAGCTGGCTTAAGGAGAGTAAAGCATTTTAAATCTACACGGATGAAACAGTTGCTAATGGATTCTGTTGGATTTGACCGTTTCATTTCATTTAATTCTGTTGGATTTAGCGTTTTCAGCTGGACCAATTTCCAGTTGAAAAATATTTTTTGGGATAATCTCCAGTTAATCAATTAGAATTTCGACTGGTAGGACCATTTGGTCCATCATGCTGTGGTTTCTACTGGCATTTCCCTTAAGGGAGGAGCAGTAATTGAACATGATCATGTAGATAAGCTACGATTCAGGAGCATTTGGGAAAGCTCGTCACGCCAGGTTCATCAAACTCGCTGTTACTCATCACTCTCCTAATGGTTTCGCCGCTGTTTCAGCACACAGCTCCAGATGTTGTGATTTGGAGCTCGCCCCTTCGCCCGAGTGGTGGGAAAAAGAGCAAAAGGAAAATGAATGAAGTCGTGTCAAAACCCAGCTGCAACCCGTGAACCCTTAATTGCTTAACTCGTCCTGTTCCTCCCAAAATCAATTACGCAGGCAAATTGCGGATGATTGAATAGGTGAGGCGTACAAACAAGCGAAAAGAGCTTCCCCTTCATTTGTTGACTTCCTTCCACCATATTTTCCCTCATGTACTTCTCCAGGTCCAGCACGTTGTGAGTGGAGCGGTGTAGCCCAAGGCCGCAGCAGGTGTTGCATGATGGTCCAATTCCAGGCCTGCTGTTGCCGCACAGACACACACACACAGAGAGAGAGAGCGAGAGAGAGACTTAAATGCTACCATGCCTCCTAATCAGAAATAATCAAGAAAGCTCAAGGCATTGTTGCTGCATTGCTTAAAAAGAAAAATACGTTGGAAAATAATGTTCTTAAGTTAATTATTTAAGGAATGTCATTAAGCCCTTCGTTAAAATAATAAGTTATAAAGTTCCATTGCTCCCAGGTCATAAGGAATACAAATGAATGTTTGTTCTAAATGACTGGTTTAAGGGAACAGGATTTCACCGGCATTAAACACATGGCTAAGAAAAGGCATGGCTGTACAAACAAACTCTCGCCCTGGGATAAGCTAGATGATAACAGATAAGCGCTTTTGAAGTCCAAACTGTATGGTTGGCTACTTTTTTTTCTTTTCGTTTGGCACTGCTGTTTGTTCTGTGAGAAAAGAGCAAGTAGCCTTGTAACTTTAAAGTAATAATAAATAAATAATAAATTAATTAATAATGTGATGATAATAATAATAATAATATTTATTGATAAAACATATTATTGTTATTGGTATGATTAAAAGTGGTGTTAATTTCATCTATCCCACCACTACCGTTAATTTGCACTAAAATCAAGCCACTTCATTGCATGTTAATTTACCAGTGTTGCCAATTTCATTTTATGAAGGTGCTTTGTGAAACCCCTCACTGCACCATCTTCTTTAACGCCATGATTGACAGTCTCTCACAATAAAATATCACCAGATACAGTCTTTATTCCTGTAAAGCATCCATCACTCGGTGGTGTTGTTTGTTTTTTAAACAACACCACCTTAATTATGTGTTTGTCAGCTCTGTATGTCACTAGCAATTTCTTCTGTCCATCAATATGTTAAGAAAAAAAGTTGCCTCTTAAAGGATTCTATAAAGAATTTAAGACACTATAGAGCACTTCACTTTCAGGTTAGAGGAAGCAAAATTAGACACAAATAAAAGCATCAGCACACAATTTTGGAAACTCATTTTGACATGAGCATAAATGTCTCATACATTACAGTTGTGTGTGAGTCTCGCATGCCTAATTGTTTCTAAGCAAACAAGCAACTTTTTTCAAACTATTCAAAGAACGTGGAGAAGCTTGTGATTATGAGACACACAGAGAGAGAGAGAAAAAGGGAGATGTGGATGAAGACAGAGCGATAGTGTCTGCACTAATAGCAATGTGACTCCCCAGATGACTCAGTTGTAATCCCTGTTAGTCTACACACTGATACTGACAGAATACCAAACACAAAGACACAGACACACACACACACACACACACACACAGCTACACAGGCCAGACATACTCCCTGGCACCGCAGAATGTGTAGTATGTCTGTGAGGCAGCTTACTGCTGTATTAAGAGGGGTGGATAGGACAGTTGTGGCCTCTCTCAGTCCCTTGTGTTGTCATTTACTTCTCTGCTGTAAAGCTCCAGTTCCACACATCGTAATGCCATCATAATCTTATCTCTCTGTTCCTGCCACACCCTTCACTGCTCATCACGTCATCCCGCTTTCCATGCGAACCCACTGACCATATTCACATAATCGGCCATGTTGCTTGTGTCACTTGATGGAAAGAAAGTAGATATGGAAACGTTGTTGACAAAAGCTTCACAGTATGTTTTCCCCATTTCTTCATGTTTTCTATAGGTATGTGTGAAACGCAGATGAAGTGTTTGGTCTATTTTTCCATATCTGTTGACTGACTACTTGCACTTTTCCCACCCTGAGCAAGACGTCACAAGCAATATGGCTGACGTGTGAATAAGGTCAATTGCTCTCTCCTCACGTCTGTTCCCTGTGGCAGGACCTGAACCATCAGCATCCGCTGTCACTCGTCATCCTTGTCGCTTGCTCACTCAGTTCAGCATCGCTTTATTGGTATATTCATGCAATATTTTCAAAAGCAATGACATCTCTAAGGTAAAAGGGACAGTAGTAACCAGGAAGAGCATAAACACACAAAAAATTGACTGTGCGCATCAAATCTAATCTCTGTCTCTTTTGCTCTCTCTAATATATCTTCTGGGTTTTGTCAGAGAGAGAAGATTTTTTTCAGAGAGAACATTGCTTATGTAAAGTCCTTAATGTGAGCTGTGGAAGAAAAATCCAATGTTCTTGGATACACACAGTATCTGTAACCTTATTCTTGAATACGTTGTTTTGTTTTCTGCATAAATTCATTTTTATTCAGTTTTTAGTTTTATATACTCTCTAAGGACGCACATTACAGAATTAGTACATGCAATCAAAGTCCGTTTTACATCCTTCTACCTTGCAAGTTAAGACATTGTGAAGTAAATGAGAGGATTCTGAATGGGTGTATTAGTTCTGCAGTTTTGCTTGTCCTTGTTGTTGCTGATGTCTTTTCACACGTATCCTTTTTCCTGAGTTTATACTGGTTAGGATAATGATACAGGTTTAGCAGGTGAAGAAAAACACACGGTTATGCACAGAATATTTTTCAGCCAATCATATCGTGAGGGCGTATCTAACTGTAGTGTAAAATAAATTATATCTATATACTCTTTCTCTTTTTGTTTTGCAGCGGCGAAAGTGGAAGTGAAAAAAGAGGAGGTGAACACGGTGTCGGCGAAAGTGGAAGGAGAGAAAAAGAAAGAGAAAGAAGGAAAGAAGGAGGGAAAGGCAGCGAAGGAGGGCAAAGGAGAGGAGAAGGGAGAGTCGAAAAAAGGCGATTCGGAAGAAGGGAAAACTGAAAAGGGGGGAGGGGCCAACAAATCTGCAAAGAAGTGATCGTGCTAAACTTTTTAAACTTTTATCGAGTACAATGTTTAATTTATTAACTTTTCTTTTTGCTATAAACATTGTTGTAAATGTGGGTTTTGTAAGAAATGTATTTGTATTTTATTGTAAATTGTATAGAAAAATTAAATAAATGAAACAATTGTTTGATTTATGCTGCCTCAAGGAAATATAAATATAAATTTTATTTTGATGGGTTTATGTTCTAGTCCTACAGGACCACAATCCCTAAACCCTAACCCCTAACCCCTAATCCCTAAATTCTAACCCTAACCCCTAAACCCTAATCCCTAAACTCTAATCCTTAACCCCTAACTCAAACCCCGAACTCTAACCCTAACTCCAAACCTTAACCCCTTCATATAGGCATCAACAATCAGCGCCCATTTTGTCGACTTTCATCGGCTAATCAGAAGATACGTTACCAGCCACAGTCAATCAGAGAAAAATGTGTCTTTCAGGTGTAACTTCCACAGACTGTTATGTCCAGCTGCTGTTTCTTTCCTATATCAGGACATTTACATTCGAAGTGACTCAGATAAGGATGTTGAAAATGACAGAAACCAGGACACAGTGGGGGGAATGACTCTCTCCATGAAGTGATACCTCTAGATGACCACATTTGAAATGCTTATCAGTCCTTTCAGTAGACGAGAGGACGGTTCCTACAAAGGGCAGAATCAGAATAAAGCAACACATGAAAACTAAACTCACAAAGTAGAGGCTGAAGCTGGTTTGTACTTGAAAATGTCAATGGATACACCACTGACTTTTAAACTTACACAGGGAAATCATGGTTTTTGCCCAGCAAGAGACTTTCTTTTGACGTGGTCACCCGCCTTTGTTCCCAAAGTATCATATCTTCTGTAATCAGTCCTATTGACACCTCTGAAGCACCTGGGATTTGGGGCACATGGAACACGCAGAGAGGGAAAATGGGGGGTTCCTGTACCACAAAGAACAATGCACTTACCAGAAAACCCCTCTGGGACTCGATCAGGTGGATTCGCAAAGGCCACCTTCTCAACCTCACCTTCCCAACGACTACCAGAGAGGTAGTCGTTTCCTCAACGGTCCACCTGGCGTATGGGGCAGAGACGTCCTGAGGAGGTTTAGGATGAAAGACGAGTATGAGAAGCTCTTGAATCCCAGACCCATTGCCATCAGAGATTACAGTAAAAACCGTACATGGGGTAGTAGACATCTCAGACCTGCATAGAAATAAGACCATGAGGTGGTATCCTACATTTTTTTTAAATAACGTTGTAGACATTACACTAACAAATGGACATTTGTGTTATAAAACACGAAAAGGCAACGATGCACCAGGAGTTCCATGAGAAACCTTGCTGGCACCTTCCTGCTCACATCACTGAGGACTGGACTAATCACCGAGGGCAGGTATGGGTACGTCACTAATAAGACTGATCAATATAATTATATACTGATAGCGCTGTGTGCACACAAATGATAAGGCATGTGACAATAATCAGGCACAATATCACCAATATATCTTTTAAATTTAAGTCGATAACATAATTACTAGCTAGCAGTGGTGTTAGCTAGTTATGCAATTAAGCTTGCTTATTCACACATTTACATTTAGTTATTTAGCAGATGCTCTTATCCAGAGCATCCAGAGCTACTTACAAAACGTGCAAACACTTGAAGACGCAGCGATGCCGAGCACCCAGTGAATCTGCAAGGATTCATAACCTGGAGGACATGAGGCTAGTTCAAGTTCAAGTTCAAGTTCAAGTAGGTTTTTATTGTCATTTCTCCATATACCACGTATACATTGAAATGAAA
>JAOUQW010000046.1:5727354-5748134 GCA_028565825.1 Olivaichthys viedmensis | reverse complement strand
TCAGCAGGCATCCTAGGGTGAGGTAGGGCTGAGTTAGGGCTGCCCACGTGGGGCCAACACTGAGGGGCCAATCATTTGCCAATGGGCAAATTCTCATGGTCCCCTTGGTCCAGCCCAAAGTGGGCCCGTATGGGCCCAGTGCACATTTGCTTGCTGGGATACTTTAAATAAATTAAGGATTTTGTTCATTTTTTATTAAATGAATGCAGAGGCTACACAATGTTTTAACCTCTATTGAAAACAACAAATTTTTGGAGGGAATTTTTAAAGGACTCAGCTAACTATTTTACTCAGTTAGCTATGCAAACAAACTACTAAGTTAAACTACTACTACTGCTTTTTTGGGCATAAATGGTCGTCAGCAGCTAAATACACACAGTCAATGTCTCAGTATTTTCAACAAATTAAATTTCGCATGATTTTATGAACTAAAATGCAGAGCTACACATTAGCTTTTGTGTCTGTAAGCTGCATTTTAAAGTGACTTAGGAGTGGGAGTAGATACACACTGAGGAAATCAGATGGCAGTTATCGGTTAAAATAAACGTTCCAGGAACAGCAAAGGGATGTTGATCCAGGAACATGGATCACGTGAGGAAATAACGATTACCAGACGGGGACAGTTGTGACGCCAGACTTGTGTGTGCGTTGTGGGATATCACAAGGGCATTTAGCTGAGTGAGAAGCATGTTACTTGATAACAGCTCACACACACACACACACACACACACGTTTTCTCTAGCCATTGTGTGGATTTATAAAAATTGACAATAGGCAACTTGGCGACGCAGCCTTTATCGATTTTTGTTACCGTGCCGCGCCAACGCCACATGAGATCAACGGTAATAGCATCAGGACTCATCAACACGACATCAGCGTGTCCCGTCCCTCCCTTGTTCTCTGGATCTTTCTTTCTGTCGATGTAATTCAAAGCAATCATGCGCCCTTTGCTCCCTCCTCTAATGCACATCTATGAATGCTAAATAGTAGTTTCATGGTGTGTGCTAAAATGATTTGGCTCATTGTCTGCCAATGATTTCGTGTGCGCACGGCGCACACACACAGTTTAGATTGATCCTGTCCTCCTTGCATGTAAACATTATCACCTTGCTGCGACTGAGTAAATTGTGTTCGCCTCTCCAATACCTCTTAAGTGACAAACGAGAGGGGGAACTACAGGGAGGGGGGTTGGTTGCACAGTAATTGTAGAAGTACTCAATATTTGTTTACATCGAATAGAACATGCAGAGGCAGTAGTGAGGCCTAGAGGTTAATGCAGCAGCAATTGTTTTGTGTTTGAGTGTGTGTGTGTGTGGTGCAGTCCATATGGTGCAAAGAGAGTTTTTCCACAACTGTCAAGTTCTTCCTCCTCCTCCTCTATCTTTTCGATGTGTGTGTGTGTGTGTGTGTGTGTGTGTGTCAGTATTCCCTGCAGAGAGACAGAGGATGATAACCAGGACTGATGATACCTTTGTATTTTTTCCCTTCTCCCATGTCCTTTTGTCCTCTGCTTTAAGTGCTGTAAGGGCAAAAACATCTTCCTTATGAGAAAAAGCCACTAAACACAGACCATGATACAACTCTCTTGTCTTTTTCCAACTACCTCGATCTTAAATCTGTATCCATCTTTTCTTCATATATGTCTAGGGTTGACTTTCAAACACACAGCTTATTATCCACACACCTGACATTTGTGGTCATGCTCGAGTTCCATTTTTCATTTGTTCCAAGATTCCCAGAATTTCCAAGTACTAAGGAACCTGGAAAGTATTTTCTGGCATATAATAAATAAATTATATAATAACAAATTAGGTTTTTAAAAAAAACCCACTGGTAACACTATTGTATTTATTTATTTATTTATTTATTTTAAATAATGTTATATATTATTGTAATACCATTACATTTGGTAATATGTAAAACACTGTCTGCCCTAAAATGAATTGCCCTTTAGGAAAAAACTAAAGTGCTTTTGAATGTGAGTTTTCCAATATTAACCATCAATATCACATCATGTTTCAGGTCCTCCGTCACCCACCCCATCCGTTATTGAGCAAAAACGCTGCGGCTGTTTTCCTCGGAAATGCATCACATTATGAATCAAAGATGCATTATGATTTTTGTTTTCATGTTGTCTTTATTGCAAAAATCCTAACATGGCTAAGAAGGAATAAAGAAAGGGTCCCTTTTTTTATTTATGATTATTTTTTTATTTTTTTTATTTAACACTTACAAGTGAGGCAGAATCCAATCCGGCCATAGAGCCAAGCAGCTGAGGGTTAAAGGTCCTACATCGTCTCTGACAGTCCTGGGATTTAAACTCACAACCTTCTAGTCTCTAGCATAGAACCTATTGTGCTGATTTTTTACTGCCCACAAAAGGGAACATAGACATAAGGCCACTACATTTGAAGGCCCCTTTTGTAAATTAATCAGCCTCAAGCTGGAGTACATTTAATGATTCTATTTATGTTTTAATCACTCAATTACATCCCATGTAAGTGACAGAGAGAAAGGACAGGGTTCATATAAATGGTTATGAATGTTTTTTTACTCAGTGTATCTGTTTTTCCTATATGCTAAACATCAAGTTCACAAACACACCCACGCACACTAGGGTTAGGGGTCTCGGCGGAGCGGCGCTCGCACAATAACACCTCGTTCATCTTTCGTAGTCATCGATCAATCTTTATCAGTCAGCAGCCTTGGGAACGACGAATGAGAAGCACTAGAAGAGCAGAGGAGGAAACAGAGGAGAGAGCTCAACAAAGCCTGGCCATATTACCCATCGCTTTGAGCGCGAGACGTGCACACACCTCAGAACCGACAACCTTTTCCATCACTCCGAAATCACCTGTCAATCTCCACTCGCGAGCCTGGCCTGTATTTCAGCTCCGCTTCCATCTCAAAACCTCATTCCAATCTAGATTATGAAAAAGCAGCATTTTCTGAACACGGAAAGGGGTGGAGAAAAGAAGAAAAAAGAAAAAAAACAATGGGGCCAGATAACAAGAGGAAGCAAAAGAAAATGCTAGTCTATGCGAATACAAAGAAAAAAAGAAAAAAATCTCCTATGTGGAAGCTCATTTCGCTGAGTGCCCTTTGACTACACCATGTAAAGAGAGAAATGGAAACTGGACTGAAAGCTTGCCAAAGCTATTAGGCGCCCCAGCAAGCTCAGGCCCCGTTAGCGTTCTGAAAACTTTTATCTTAAAAGGCTCGCTCCCTCCTTTCCTCCTCATAGCGCTTGTCCCAGTGGCTAATAAACCCAGGATAATTATCCTAAAGTGGGTGCTGGGCTTGTAAACATGACCAAGACAAAAACAAACAAGCGCTTGCTAATGGAGCCATCGTGATGCGACATGGCTGACTCAAACTCCAGACTGTTCCATCCTTCCCCTATTTCTCTTTAGCTAATCAAAGGCATGCATCCTTTATATTTGAATCAAGAAGAGATCAGGTACAGAAACTAATCTGATACAAGAGCTAGGTTTGCTCAAATCTGTTATAATGGCTAAGGTTAATGAAGGGAATTGTATTTCCTGTCACCTGTTTGATTTGAGTTCAACTGGATGAGGATGTGTGGGAGATACAAAAGAAAAGTGCTTTCATGAAGGAGTGACGCAAGGGACAAACAACGCAAGGATAAAGAACAACTTTAGCATAGAGGTCATGTTGTTAACACTTCTTGATTCCCCCAGGTAGGCAGGCAGCTGGAGAAACCTTGAGTTGGTCTGTTTACTCAATTCCTGGAGGGTTCGACAAAGTTTATTGATGCCAAGAAAGTAAGGAAAAGACACACAAAAAGTCGTGATTGGGTGGCTGTTCTCTTCTTTAAAGGCTAGTTTAAGGCCACAGTGTGTTAAAGAGGAGAAGGGTGGGGGGGGACTGTATTGGTGGACTTCTTTCTTTTTCTTTCCCTCACACAGACACTGTAGCGGATAGTCTGGACTTCTTAATTAAGTGTTATATTAGAGGGTCTCCATTTTCCTCAGGGCCATACAATCCACCTTGCACTGCGAAGGCCACACACACACACAAACACAGGATATAATGGGTTCCCCAAAGCTTTGCTAAGCAATAAACGCAGAAATCTTACACCCAAACACACAACCTCTCACATGAGATCTAATGCAGTCTGCTAAGCAATAAACACACACGCAGCCCCACATACTGTACACACACTTTGACAGGTTCATTTGTGACCAAGTTGACAGTCGTAA
The DNA here is from genome assembly GCA_028565825.1 of Olivaichthys viedmensis. Classification (NCBI taxonomy): domain Eukaryota; kingdom Metazoa; phylum Chordata; class Actinopteri; order Siluriformes; family Diplomystidae; genus Olivaichthys; species Olivaichthys viedmensis. The sequence continues at coordinate 5,743,911 of JAOUQW010000046.1, read as the reverse complement.
TGCTGAAGGATTTCTGAAGCACCTTTGCGCCCTCATCTAAACTTTACTGTGGACTTAGCTAAATGGCACTCCCCCAAACACTCTTATTTGTCCTTAGCTGTCCTTGTTGTGCAGCAACACCCCGACCCAGGCCACGAGGGACATCCAGGGGGGCAAAAACACTTCATCCTGGCATTAAACATATGAAAAAGGTCCGCTGACAGGTCAGGACTTCTCAGTGTGGAGAAAAAAAAAAAAGAGAGTGACAGTGAGAGAGAGAGGAGAAAGGATGGCGCGAGACAGTTGTGGGCCAAGGCGGGTGGGTTTCACTTCTATAATGCAGAGCAGGCCGATGATTGATGTGCTCCCATCCGTCTGCCTGTCAATGTGAAATTAAATGCGGCTGAAACGAATTCCATTTGAATACGCAGAGACGCCGAGCTGGTGACCGTACAGAGCAAACGAAAAAAAAGAGCATTGCTCAAAGGCATATGAAGAACGTCACCACAATATATATTCTATTGACGTACGGTACACTAACTCAAGGAAAAGTTGCACAAAATATAAATACGCCAAAACCGCAGGCTTGTTATAGCAGCTCAACATTTTGTTGGCTTAAGTGCTGTTGCTGCTAACAAGCTGTGAGAGAGAATAAGGAAAAATCGAACTTCCCAACACACCCGATTTATCAGTGCATTGTGCTCCTATGTGGCCAACATTGGTCCCTCATACAAAAACTGTTAAAGAGACAACATTGTGTTTATCAAGTGTATAGTTTTTGTTTAGACCCGGTTCTGTGTACTTAATAAACATGTTTGATGTGCAAAGCGGCTTCGCGCTTGTGTCCACACCTCCGCGCCGCCAAACCGTGACACTTATTGGCTAATGCATGGCCACGTCAGAGTATGCTCCTCAAAGGTTTGGTGAAACTCTGGTGAGTCTATCAAGTTCCAAAATGCTGCCTATCTTCTGTTATTACACTTGGTTAAAAGAGAAAGGGGGCGAGACGTGATATGGGTTAGGGGTGTTTCCAATTCGCATATTCACAGAATCTGGATTTCTTGATGCGAGTAAAAGTATAGGTGCTGCTGTGCCTTTTTCTGTTGTCTAATTATACATATGTGGTCTTCAAGTTGTAGGTGAGTAAGATTAGATTTAGGGATGGTGCATAGCTTTTCTCACAACTTCATTCACATTGTATCTAATAAAATCACTCTCACCTGTTAGAAAACGAATATTGCAATATTGGTTTGGCTTGCAAGTTGGTTCGCATAAAGACTTGCACAATTTTATCTTGTCTACATTAGCATTAACTGATAAGATTTATTGAATATTTGTTAATCATAAGATGATTACAGTTAATTAAATATGCATTAGTGAAACAAATAAATGAATGCAGTTCACTTTAAGACCAGTAGAAGGCCAGAAGAGGTTCTTAGAGAACGTCACACACACAAACACGCACATGTGTGGGTGTCTAGGTCAGGGAGAATTGAGCTCCAGAGGGAAGGCATGCTGGCGAACAAATAGCAGACAGAGAGGGAAAGAGGGATAGAGAGTGAAAAACAAAAGAATAGAATTGGAGAACATTGACACAAAGGGAAAAAATTCAGAGGCTGTGCTTCCCTCCACACACACACACACACACACACACACACACAGACCAATCTATCCACTCCGAGACCAGTTAGTCAAGTCCCTATGATGACAGGAATGAAAATGTTCTTGACTTTCTTTGGGTCACTCCCTCAACCCTTCTCCCTTTCTGACAATAGATCCACCATCTGTTCAGGAGATGGGAATGTGCAGGGTTGTGGTTGCGGTACTAGACCGGAGTGAATCTGTTCGACTGCTGTGTGTGTGTGCGTGTTAGTTGATGTTAAACATCTCTTGGCCCAGTGCTAATGTTCTGACCAAAAATGTACTTTGTCAAAAGAGGAATTGTTCCTAGTTATACTACTCATAAAATAAAGCGGCACCCTTGTCCAACGTGTGTGTGTGTGTGTGTGTGTGACTTTGCTATGCTGAAATGTTGTAGGTTTGTAAGGCATCTATAGACTTCATTTGCAGTTCAAAAGAAATTGGATATGTGCAGTCACAATTCCATAATGACATCCACCTAGTAATTAAAATTATATTGGGTCAAAAGGGAATAGAATTTGATTGGTTGAGGAGCAGGAAACACATCGGTGACATCACTCATCAAGTCTTACCTCACATGAACTTTGCGTCCCAATTGTACAGTACAGATTTACGTTTTGCTTCAATAAACTTTATCATTGCTACAGGATAAAAACAACTTTTTATCAGTTTTGAGTCCCAACTGTGGAGTGCAGGTTTGAGATTGACTTTAATTGCTCTAGAATAATCTGACTCAGGCGGTCGACGACATCACCAAGCCCCACCTCTCACAAAATATAGGGCCTCTCACAGGCTTTGAGCCCCGTACTCTAAGCTCTGTGGTGCTCCTATAAGTCCTGCTTTGATGACGTCTACAAAGTTGCGGACCTATGCTGTGCTAGTCTTCGAGTCCTCAAGGGTGCATGGGATTTTGGGATACAGCATAGTCATAAATTGGATGTGTCATTACTTACTCAAATGCTTGTGCGATGGCCGGTGACACTTGTCATTGATGAATTAATGAAATTTGGAGACATTTCATCAATTCCTTTACCAAAACATAAATTCCATAAGAACACACTGACAAATACGAATGATGTACCATGGTCAACTACTTATAACCTACACAGTAGCTCCATATCAAATGATGTAGGCTATGGATGAAATTAGGTAATCGATCACACTCAGTTTAATCAGCTATTTTATGGTTTTAGTTCTACATAAGATGCAACCCTAATGCTGCTCAATTACAAGTTAAATTAATGGAAAAATACACTAAGATATATGTGAATATCATTCTCTTCATTGATGTTGGTCTTTGCTCTTAACAAACCAATCTGCTGTGATTGGTCCTAGCCAATATTGCAAGGGGTTTTAGGTATGAAACTGCCGTTGAGTTCACATCAACCAATCTTCACCAAATACATATTTACCTAAATAATTATTAAACGGTGAATAGAGTGCGCTCATGAGCACCTTTTGAACCTCAAAATGAGAAATGGGACACCCTGCGGCCTTGTGGACCTCATGACCACGCGAGGACCGCAAGACCACAAGTGCGCCATTTGGGGTAGGGTCACTTGCTAATCTAGAAGAATCTGATTGGTTCCTTGGTAACACATTGGTGACATCATTAAGTCCCAACTCCCAACATTTTTGGACCCCAAACGTGCAGCACTGTGTTGAGACTCAGTGTAATTAATTTGGATTGCTGATGTAGGCTTGCAGGTTTTGGGACTGATGGTGTTCCCTTAAATTTATCTTTAAAACTGTTCCATCGAGGGCTATATGACTGAAGAGAAACATATGCCAACTTTTTTTGTCATATATTCTAGTTTGATGTGCCACATTCTGTTTTACCCTTGAGGCTTCAGGTGCATCAGTGGCTCTAACTAAATTCCAAAGATGTGTCAGTAAAAGAAAAAAGAACAAAGCTTCAAGATATGAGCTGTCATGTTTGAGGACTTGGATCTTTTATCTCAGGATACACTATTTTATTTTAAAACTCCATCACTGCCTGCTCGAGCACACACTCTCTCACAAACACACACGGATTACTGGTGTTATCATTTCATCAGGTGGGGATTAGAGTTGTTGAGAGGGAGATGACTGGTTGTTGAGTTGTTTGCGTTCTCACTAGTACAACAGCAGATCACAGGCGGTAATCTGACTTCAACATACAGGGTTAAATTTCAACACTCAAACACGGTGTGTAGGAATGAAACTGTCAACAAAACTTGTTTACTGGGAATCACCAACCTGAGTTCATGAGTCCACTCATTAGAATTTGTTTTGACTGGACGTGTTAGAAATACGAACGTGCTGATAATCGGTGGTGCGATATACCATAATATTCAACAGACACAGTACTATTATTGTAAAAACTTCAACACACCATCACCTAAACCTATGTTCCATTCAGAAGATGTGCTTTTATCTAAATTGAGAAGTTAACAAGTGATTTTAAATAAGTGATGGTGCATGATGATACTTCATTCAAAACACTATTGCAATAAGAGGGGTACAGAAAACAGACAAGTCATTTTAATTTTAAATATCCATGATAAAACAGATTGTCACACATGCCTAATTTAAATATACATGCTTTTTTCTTTAGTGACTATACAGGTTACAGAGCATCAACTGCCCTCTTACGTATGCATGAGCTCACAGATGCTCATGATTGGCTGGTGCTGCTTTTTTGATTGACAGGAGAGAAAGTGTAATGCCGTCCCTCCCACACAGAGAGCAGGGCCAATTACACTCTCTTGGACTCCCGGCCACGGATGGCTGTGGCATCGTCGGGCTTGAACTAGCAATCTCCAGATGATAGGGCCAACGCTTTACTGTTGTGCCACTCAGGAGCTCTAATGATTTTTTTTTTAACAGGAATAATCTTGCGTGTGAGAGATTCAGGGTCCGAGAGATAGGAAACAGCTGCCGGAGTCTTCCCAGGATGTTTAACCCTGCTGTTCAAATCCATCAGGAGCACTTTTATGAGAATTAGAGGCTCACCAATTGCTTCTTTTTACAATCGCGCTCTTAATGCTGCTTAGTAATAAGAAATATCATAACCACGCTGAGAACTGGGAGCGCAACAAATAAACATAAATGGACTTTTTTCACAAAACCCAAAGCAATTAAGAAAAAGCAAAACATAAAATGGCATTGGAAAGTGATGACACTAGCCATGTGCTGACATCAAATGTTCATTTCAAGATCATAAAATAAACTTTTATTTACATTTTATGGTATTATCGGCATATCGTTAAATAAGTGACAACACTTATTTGACTTTTTATTGTGATTTTTACTTTTTAACTTAAGAATCTGGCGCGCGAGGGAACAAATGTCATGTGCACAGTGCACTATAATTTATGGTATATTATAGTGCACTGTGTCATATATACCATATATGCCATTTGTCATTTGTCACTGTGCACATGATGTTTGTAACAATAGATACCTAGACTTTAGCCTTAAACGCCCAAATGAACAGCTAAATTATTATTATTTACACAAAAGAACATCTTAAAGCATATTATTTAATAACTACAGTGAAACTAATAGAAAATGAACGTATGTAGTTGGGAGAGTGAGGAATGTATGTCTGCACCCTTCAATGGGTCCTGGGGGTTTAAAAGGTTACACACAGCTAGCTAACATTAGCTGGCTAAATTGGATATGTAGTGGTTAAGTAGTGGTATTTTGAAGCGCCCACGATAATATTACGTGTGTTCAATATTGTGGTATGTTGTACTATTGGAACGTGCCTAAATGACACGCAAATAAAATGCTTCATATGCAAGAAGATAATTATGGGGATATAAAACAATAAAACAAATATGAGTGAGAAAGTAGAAGTTTTATAGGCAGCCTACAGAGCAGCGTTTAAAGTTAAGCACCTCGACTTTGTCCACTCTGCGATGTGTGGATAATTCCCCATCAAAAGATATAAAAATATGCATAAAACGAGTCATTGCTACAGATTTAAATCGCTGTCAGTGTCCTGCTCTTGTACGATAAAGCAAAAAGCAGACATTAAATGCTTCGGATAGCCTATAAAATGCATCTACAGAATGTTCTAACCACACACAAACACACACACAGACACACACACACACTGCAACTTCATAGCTCATGAGCTCCAAACCATGCACTTGGCAGGCATAAAGCTTCAATTTAAGGAGTGGCTTTGGTAAAACTCTCCAATCTTGTATACTGTTATTGAAAGGCAAACATTACAACACAGACACAGAGGACCGAAATGCTGTGTTGTAAATGAGTCAAATACACACTAAGGATATTCGCTGGACAGAGGTGGGTCAGATGAACAGGAGATGTTTGACGGTCCAAATCCTGTTCAGAGCAGCGATGAGGACGCAAGCTGTTCAAACACTGTACAGGGGCTTCCTGTAAATTCTTACACACACACACACACACTGGACAGGACAGGACTCATACCCCTGTAGTCCATTGTGTCCTGTCTAATGTGTGTGTGGATATTCTGGATAAACTGCATCAGGGTGCATTCCGAACTTTTCCTGAATGTTTGAGGAGTCTGCAATAATAAACTTTCTCTCTCCTCCATACACACACACAGACACACACACACACAGGAATACGCCACCATATCTCTTTCTCTCCCCCCATTTCCTCTTGACCATTCCCGGGCACTCAACAGCTTAGTATGTTTATTATTCAGACCCACTCTCTTTATATAGGCTGTATTTCTCCATCTGTGTGTGTGTGTAGGTATGTTCATGCTGAAACGTGAGCATGTATACGTAGCTCCTGAGCATATGGCCATCCCTCAAATTTGATGTTTAGAACATAATCTTACTCTCTATCCCTGTCACACTCTCACACTCACACATTTCCTCTCTCTCATTTTTAAAATGCAGTACAGTCCATTAACATTTCTCAAGATGGCCAATACAAACTGCAGCGGTTGGAGGGGAGAAAATGGGATATTATGTACCGCAGCCTGACACACACCCCTGACAACTTCTCCTTCTTACAGAGTCTATCACATCTGTGTGTGTGTGTGTGTGTGTGTGTGTGTGCCTGACAGTGGTGGCATAAACTACAGATGGCACAGCTCGAGTCCATTGCCACCCCCACAATCACCGCTGTGAGTGTGTGTGTGTGTGTGTGTGTGTGTGCGCTGATGCTGTCGACTCACGCTGCCAAAGCGAGGATTACACATGACCTTTGACCTCCCAGAGGATGACACTGCAGTCCCTAATGTCTCTCTCTCTCCCTCTCCGTCTTATTACTCCCGTTCTCTCCTTCCGTTCCATCTTCTCACAGATGAATACAATCAGATTCATATAATTTTCTGCGTTTTGGCTCAGATTTGTACTCCACTCTCCTTCTATCCTTTCTCTTTCATCTTCCCCATCTTTCACTCTATTTTCTCATTCTTCCTTCCTTGACGATTTCAATTCTTCTGGACTCGGTCATATTTCTCTCTTTCTCTCTCTGGAAGAGCTCTGCTCATGTTTCTTCAATCCCTCCGTTCTTCTTCTGTCTCTTTCTCTATGTCTCTCGGTGAAGATTCTCTGATCTACAGTCATGCCCTGTGAAGCTCCGTGATCGAGTTTCGGGTTGGAAAAAATGCCAGCGATAGAGGAGATGGGAATCACAGACACAAAAAATGTCACAGCAGGATTAGGACATACGGGACACGGGGCTCGGTGTCTCACATGCAATCTTACGAAGCACTTTTCCACCGACGCAGTGCTGTTGCTGTTCCATCACAAGGGAAGGGTTTTTGGCCACCAAGGTCATTTCCGTACCTGCACCAGAAACTGGACTGAGAACGGGTGCTAGCGGGGTCATTTCATCTACAACTCAACTACAGTTTTTAACATGACTGGCATTTTGGAGACATGCTGAGTGAAATCAATACTTACATTCACAATTATTAAGCGACTTAAAAGCTAGGGACAATGCAGTACGAGTCATAGTGTTAATCAGTCACCCAACATTGGCTCTCTGACAGTCCTGGGCTTTGAACTTAAAACCTTCTGCTCACTAGCACACTGCCGTTGAATATGCCATGAGCATGAACTGGGAATCAATAGTCCGTGGAATAAACTAACACTTTACGGCCATTTGCAGCAAACTCAATGGGAGATCAATAACTAGTAAAACTTCCTTTCAGCATGTGATCAGAATAAATAACCAAAACATGCATCTGTCTTACATGTAATCATTGTCTATTTTCTGTGTGTGGAAGCTAAATTATCTTTGGATAGTAAAATATCAAGGCCCTGGAATTCTAAGGTTGTATCTGGTGTTTTTGGCAATGAGTTAATATTATAAAAATGTTTTATTTGCATGCTACTGAATGTACGTGACTAGTTTTGTATTAAAATATATAAAGTTGAAAAGTTGTATCTGCTTTGACCTTATTGGGGGTCAAAACTTTATGGCTCAATATTTTAAAATCACAAAATTCTATTAAAGAGAACCTTATTAATTTTAAGGTCTCGATATGTAAAACTTATGTAAAAATATGTAAAAAGTACTGCAAGTTAAACAAAGAACATGAGCCGCCACGATTGTTATTACATGATAAGCATCACGGTGTGGCGGGGGTGGACACAAGCGCGAGCCGTTTTCGAACATGTACACATTTATTTAAACACACAAACTACGAACATCCAACAACATGACATGTAACACAGGACAAGGACAAAACTGGACGGGAACACAAGGATTCTTATACACTTACTAATTACTGACAAACAACATGCAGGTGGGATTAATCACATCACGAGACAGGGAATCAAAAACATAAACAGTAAGTCACGTGCACCGCAGTGCGCATGACAATAATTACATTAAAATACACTTTTCTGAGATATCAGTGGTATTGTCAGTACTTTTATATACTTTTTTTTAAACTCACGGTTTTACTGTTACTCACAGTACCAACTATTTCATTGGGTATAAAATATATATATACATTTTCCCTCCTTTTTCATGTTAAACGATTCAATTTTATAGGTTTTTCACAGGTTTTTTTAAATGCAGCACTACTGTTCTCCTGTTACTTTGTTAGCAAACCTATATATCGTGATATACAGTATATTATACCACAGCGCTGTTGAATTCTTGATTCTGATTGGTCAGAAAATGTTGATTTTCCAGAGACTCCAGTGTCAGCGCTTTGTAACGGACAGAGCTAAAGCTGTTCTTTTAAGTTTGCCGCCGGGGAAAGTCTTCAGGACAGAGAAATCTGTGCTTTGTAGTTTATCAGTAACATGACAAGCTGCATTTTTGGTCTTCTTAACTTCAAGAGAGAGAGAAAAACGAGAGAGGCTGGTGAGGGAACAACTGTTTACAGCTGTTATAACGTAAGTGAGAACAGGAACTAACTTGTTTCGTGGACTTTCCACAACATTAAATATAACTATAAACAAAAGAAAAGTACAAAGTGTCTTTCTTTAATAAATAAAAATGTGTAATTGTTAGCAAATTGCTGTGGTATAAGCGGAATAAAACACAACGGGACTTGCTGTTATGCGTCCCCCCCGTCATTGATTATTTCACGATAACTGCACGTCCCATCATGTTTTATTCAATTACTTGTGTATTGTGAAAATTTTTGTCACATCATCCACCCTATTATTACTGTTATGCTTTGCATTAAAGAAGGCACATATCTGATTACATGATCATTTGAATGCGAAACTCTCTGGGAAAATCACTTCTCAATTTGTGACAGGTCATTCAGTGCCATGGCCCCCAAACTGTGGAAAGCCCACCCTAATCTCTCTGTGACTGCACTTCTATTGCTTCTTTTAAATTTCAGCTGAAAATGTTTCTCTTCACACAATATTCTTCTACTCTTTAACGCTACATATCAGTTTGTTTGTTTTTTCCCTACCTTTGTGTTACATACTTTGGGTGTAAGAAAGGCGCTTTATAAATTGAAAAAATGAATCAACTTAAAAAATAATAAATGCTCGGGAAATATCCTTATGGCACCTTTCATCCAGCTTGGCATTTCTAGCAGCTACAGCACTATGACAAAAAACTGCTCGAGGGAGAACGATAGAATAATAAACTTCACTTCAGTGTAATGAATCACTGTAAAATTCATAGTTGTGAATTGCAAAGAGAAATCTTATAATAGATTGTGTTGCTTTTGACACACTTCTGAAAAGTTCGTAATTAATGATCTGCACTGGAGATAAGTGAACGAATGAACTTGGCTATCACACACTTTTTTTTTTAGTTCTTTAATTTTCATCTCATTACATGCAAGCTAAAAGAGAGCCTGTCTGTAAAATATTATGTTGCTTTTGAGGCACTTCCTAAGAGTTCATAATTAATGATGTGCATTAGTGCTACCTAAATACACCACTTTAGTGTATGTGCCGTTTCTGAGTGGATATAAGTGAGTTTTTTGTGCTGCTATGCAGAATAAAGTGTATGTACGGCCTGGAAATCGAACTACAAACGATGAGAAAGAAAAAGCAAAATAAGAACCCAAAAAAAGTCCAGCAATGGTGTCACTCCTTCTTTGTGTCTGTCTGTCTGTCTCTCTGTCTCTCTGTCTGTCTGTCTCTGTCTCTCTCTCTCTCTCTCTCTCTCTCTGTCTGTGTGTGTGTATGTGCATAGTCACATGCATGTAGGTCCTCTGATAGTAAGGCTGATTATATGTCTTTATGAATGAAGCATTTTCTTTCATGTTTGTCTCTTTGCCGCATGGTTGACCACAAATCAGCACCCTCAGATATTTAAAATAAACAGAGAGATTACAGCCTGGTAGCTCCCTTTGAAATGGTTTTGTATCCCAAATCCAGCCAGAAGGTCTCACTAAGGCTTACAGGGCATAATAGGCTACAGTTTTGGCAGACTGATTATTCCTCGCTTTTATTTCCATTAATTGAAAAAAGTTTTTTTGGCTAAATCAGAGGGGAATGTCAGAAACCCAAACTGGTAACTGCATAATAACAGCCAATGGCTTTCAAAGACAGACCACAGTGATGCCATAATATAAAGGGGAAAAAACACATGGGAAGGCTTCATAATACACAACATACATAAACCAGGAAATCATAAACCATGCTCAATTCCTATTCATCAATGTGTCCTTACTGAAGAAACTAAGAATGCAAAGTGATATTGTGCTACTTGAAAACATGGTCTCCAGCTATTCTGACCTGAGCACTTACTGTCAGTCCATACTAATAGTAACTTGCACACTAGTGCTGCTGACATGTGACTTGTTGCTTGGTGTATGTTCAACTGGTGGCATGGACTTCCGTAATTATTGTCCACGATCTTTGATCATGAAAAAACAATTCCCTCCAGATCTCTCTTGATCAAAAACAGCCAAACCCCTCCAAAACATTTAGTTAAAACATTTACCTAGATCCTTACTGGGTAAAAGATTTACCCGTTTGGTGCTTTGTTTTTTACATGTACAGAGAATGAACTACAGCAAATAAAGGATAGTCAAGGAAAAGCTCTTGAATGTGTATATTCTCTGCCCATGACGCACAAACAGTAGAGGTTAGCTATGGAGAGTATAGGAATCCCATGATGTCTCATTCACATATTACACTATATTCATTAATACTATGCCTTTTAAGTACAACCTTTTGAATTATTAAATAGCTTAATGCTGCATTCTCTTCATTCAAATCTAACAGCTGATGGTAAGTCAATGATACATGTTATTCACAAAAAGATTTAAGGATAAGCGAGTAGACAACTTTGAGATTAAATATCAGAGGCACACAATTAAATAGTAATAAAAAAAAGTCTTTTGTTTAGAAAAAATCTCATTTGATATCAGTACCCCAACTGCTCGTTGCACAGTAGAACCAGATTGCACCCAACCAATTAGTGCATCTTTTGTTCGGCCTGAGTTAAATACACAGTCCTCCAAAGAAAGCCAGCGTCTTTTGATTTCTTTGAGTACTATTGATGATTGCTTTGGAAGGCTCTGTGCACAAAGACAGGCTTGGTGACATTGCACCAGGCTTTGCCCAGATGGCTCGGAGGCACTGTGACCTTGTTAGCACCTGCTCTGAAGGCCCTTTGTGTGGGCATAGCCGCGGGCACCAAGACGGGCACGCACCGGAGCCTCCGCTCCACCCAGTCTCCATCAGCCTTAATGAAGCAGAATTCTGCTGTCATTATTGCTGCCTCCTCACCCCCTCACACTCCGTCTGGACAGCCCCCAAAACAGCCAAACGGCAGAGACACGAATTAAAATGAATCAACCATCACAGGGCCCCTGAAATGTCATTATAATTAGATATGTAAATCTCCTTATCAACCCCCAGTGCCATGTATTAGAATGGCTGCTATAAGCCCTAAGGTTGCACTAAAAATATACAATTAATAAATGAATGGATTTTGATGAACTTTGATTATTTTGGGCTGTCTTCCAAGTTTACCTTATCGGGAAATGTCACCTTGATCCAGCCCTCAGTGGTCTGTTAAATGGTGTCAACCCATCCACCCCTATCTTCTTTATTTCTGTTTTAAAGAGCTCTCTGTATCATTGGGCTTCGTGTGAGATGGTGGGATGGCTGTGTTTACACCAGATTAAGCCCCTCTCCATGGCGCGCACCCACTTGCCTCTGAAAACGCAATAAATCATTAAGGTTTTATTAAACTCAAATCAAAGCATTCTGTGTGTGATGAAATTGCTGCATTTAAAATGTTACGCATGGATCACGTATGCAATTTCCCTCCCCATGGACTTCCTCCCCTCTCTTTTTCTCTATTTCTCACACACTTGCACACACGCACACACACCTGCCAACTGCACATATAAAATCCTTAAATACACAGGTGTTAAACACACATAAAACAAAAACATACATACACACAAAAAGGAAGTGCCCCTTTAAGACTGTCATCCAGAAATGAAGGGAAAAAATAGAAAAAAGAAGCAAATGAAAGCCCCGAGTGCTGGAGCTAATGTGCAAACTTGTTTCTGTCCTCTACGGCTCCATCATTTATTCAGGAGGTAGGAGCACAAGACGGCCGACTCGCATTTGCTTGATACTCAATTATACATTAGTGTACATCACTTGGCAATCTGTTCATATCAATTTAATTGGATTTTAATATTGCCTCTGATCTTGTTGTCCAATTAACAGTACTGGCTGGCAATAAAACAGAACCACACACTATGTGACACCTTTGATCCCCGCCATATGGAGCTCCTCCATTGATTACCACATTTTCAGAAATTTCCCTCTTTCAGTATGGCCCGTGATGAATGGAAAGAAAAGCACATCCCCGATGTGATAAAAATTTCACTTCCACTCGCAACTTCATTTATTTTGTTGACATTCTGCACTGATTAAAAACAATAAAAAAAGGAGCGCCATGCCCTGAATATGGTATGCAAATAGAACCCTGGGCAGGCATCTTGTGATGCCAGGGGACTGTTGCAGTCACTGGGTTGGCTTTGCCTCAAGAATTCCCTTAAAGTGACAGCACCTTTTTTCTCCATCCATCCCTCCTCTTATTCTCCCTCTCACACACTTTCACATTCTCTCTCTCTCAAGCTCAGAAGGATGCTATGCTTGTAATGGCTGTCAAAACATGGCGCTGCTGGGGAGGAGAATAAAAAAGCGTTGTAGATAATTTTCCCTTTTTATGAGGGACAAAAAAATGTTCACATTCATTTTTCACAGTGGCTTCCTTGATTTCAGAACTACCTCACTCGAAAGATTAAGAAGAAAGTGGCTCCTGTTCATATGCAACTGTTTATACCATTCCCAGACATCTGGCATTAAGTGGCAACAGTTGTGGCACATTTCACACCACAATTTGCAGACCTCTGTACACACTGAGACTGAAAGTGTGGAGTGAACATTAAAAGATGGCAAAACGCAGTAGAGTAGCTGCGAAAGTGGTGACCCAGTTCATGTTTAGAAAACACTGGAGCCACTGAGGGCTGGGCTCTCAGACTGTCTATCAGACTGTCTTATCTTATCTTTTGTCCAAATGGACAATGTCGGGATCATTTTGGCATTCATTCCAAACATTTTTGCAAAAACTCGTAACATGTAAAAAGATGATTTATACATAGATCGTTAATTTGATACACTTCGCATGTACAGTATGAGAAATGCGTAAGTTGATGAGTAAATATGTTGAAGCTAATGTGCAGTATAAGAACAGCAAAAGCAGGAGCAGTGGAAAAATTTGAACACCTCTCTGAGCTCCTCTGGAACAGATAGAATGATGCAGTTCCAGCTGTGTGGCTTTATACACAACATCTCTGTGTGAAAGCAGCTCCTCAAGTTACGATCACCTCAAACGCACACCGTATGTGTTTCACTTCTAACATCACAGGGATTGACAGTATTCTTCCGCTCTCTCTCTCTGATCCACACAAGTCTAAAAAGCACTGTTGAATACTGGCCTATCATTACAATAATTAATTGTTCAGTGAAGTGGCATTTTCACAGGGTAGTGCTCCAGTGGATGCTGTACTACAGGCATTAGCAGGAGCCAAGTCATTTGTGAGAGAGATTGCAGCTCAATTTATTCCATTGGTGCAATTAAAAAGAAAATACAAAAAACAAACAAACAAATAGGAAGAAAAGAAATATTAATCAATAACTTAAACGGGGTCTTTTCCACTTAAATGCTTTCCATAACAGCTTGGAACCTAAAATATATACTATCATCGAATGAATAAATACATGTAGAATGATAATATAACAAACAAATAGCATTGCTCTACCGGCAGTCTCGTCTGGCCTCAGTGGCACAAAAAATATTTAGCCTATCTATTACTCATGTGGTATATGATTTCTTGACCATTAGCAGTTCTGCATCATAGCTGTTCCTGGGGCATATTAGAGAGGGTGTCTGTGTGTGTGTCTGTGTGTGTGTCTGTGTGTGTGTGTGTGTAATACACTGCCATAGACTGGCGTCCCATCCAGGTTGTATTCCTGCCTTGCCCCCAGTGGGATTGGCTCAGGATCCACCGCCACCCTGACCAGGATAAAGCGCTTACTGAAGATGGCTGAATAAATGAATGTATAGAGCATTTTATAGGGCAGCAGTAAGGGAGACAACGGGCTGAATTCAGACAACACTCACTTAAAAGTGTGCCAGAAACACATCATCAGGACCTGCCGTTGCATTAACAATCAGAAACTTAAAAACATTAAGGCCCTGATTTACTAAGGGCGCTTTCACATATGCAGCGTTTAGTCCATTTGAATCGAATGCTGGTGCATTTTCCCCCTTATTGAGGTTCCAGGGCAGTGGTGGCTCAGTGGTTCGGGCACTGGGCTACTGATCAGAAGGTCGTGGGTTCGAGCCTCAGCTCTGCCAAGCTGCCACTGTTGGGCCCTTGAGCGAGGCCCTTAACCCTCCCTGCTCCAGGGGTGTTGTATCATGGCTGACCCTGATCTCTGACCCCAGCTCACCAACATGCTGGGTTATGAAGAATCAATTTCACTGTACTGTACTTGTATATGTGCATGTGACAATAAAGGAGCTTTCTATTCTATTCTATTCTAAATGGGATTATTTTGTGTTTCAGGCAAAGATCAAGGCCAGAGATCTGCGCGGTAAGAAGAAGGAGGAGCTGCTCAAGCAGCTGGATGACCTGAAAGTAGAGCTTTCCCAGCTTCGAGTGGCTAAGGTCACTGGCGGTGCTGCCTCCAAGCTCTCAAAGATGTACGTTGTGTGTGTGATTTCAGTCTGAGGCGAAGTCTTTTGTCCAGGACATTCCTAGAGTTTCGCACTTTCCTGTTTTCAGTTGTCCAATTAAGATGAAATGCTGTTAATGTTTTGACCGTTCTGTTGTCTGCGTGCGGATTTCCTTTTTACTTATGACGTGTGTGTGTTTTTCTGGTGTTTTCCTAGCCGTGTTGTGCGCAAGTCCATTGCCAGAGTTCTTACTGTCATCAACCAGACACAGAAGGAGAATCTGAGAAAATTCTACAAGGTGAGTGTGATCAGAGAGAAGTGCACTTGTGTTGTCCCAGACAAGACTTTTGCTGCGGCTGGGACGCTGGGCCTTTTTCTGCTTGGCGGGGGGAGCCTAAAGCGGCAGATACTCCACCTTTTCTCAGTGATGGGCTTCTCGAGATGCTTCTGAATACTTAAATCAGTGTTGGATTAGATCGAAGACGTTTTGACACATTGCTCTAAAGTCCGTATCAGCACGACCGCTGTGTGACTACACTGAACAAAGCTTTATGGCGTACTGCTGTTCGTGAACGCTGCAAATGTGGTGTATCGTAACCATGGACATGAAGCTGATTATTTGGGGTTAGTACTGAGGCACAACGCCTTGTACGTTTCATACTTTCTAAACTTGTCGATCGCTTAAAAGCTTCACTTGCACCATCACTATAGTTTGGCCCCACTGTTTCAAGAATTATATTTTAGGAAGGGGTGCTTTTTTTCTCTTTTCTCAAATGTGCACAGTAGGTTGACTTGTGTTAAGCTTCTCAAACCCTCAGGAACGAGCATTCAGTATGTTTTGGTTTGTGTCCAAGTCTTGTTCATGAGGGGTGTGAAGCTTTTTATTAGCAATTCAGTAATTTATATAGAGCCCATGGATGGAGAAAGAAAGTAAGTAATACAAGAAAGTAATACAATTAACCCAAGACCATTGTAATACCAAAAACAAACGCAGCTAACAAATGGGCAATATGGCATATGTATCAGGAAATATAAAAAAATGTGCACGATGTACATATCGCAATCTTTGGGGCTTGCCAGCAAATCGGTAGTGCTGCATTTTAAAAGCAAAAACAGTCCTGGTGTGATTTGGACATGTGCTGCTGATCAGCAATATACAGCAATAGTTAACCCTCATAATATTTTGCACACACAATCACGACCGTGCTTTCCATTTAGACAGGGGCAAGTAGGTTTTGAGGAGCATTTGCACTCCTGAGAGACTTTTCCATTTAAAAGGCAGCATAAGAACAACGGTTA
>JAOUQW010000046.1:5672301-5683228 GCA_028565825.1 Olivaichthys viedmensis | reverse complement strand
TTACTGCTGCTGTTGTTATTGTTGTTACTGCTGTTACTGTTGTTACTGCTGCTGTTGTTGTTACTGCTGCTGTTGTTGTTATTGTTACTGCTGCTGTTTTTACTGTTGTTATTGTTGCTGGTACTGCTGTTAGTGTTGTTATTGTTGCTGGTACTGCTGTTACTGTTGTTATTGTTACTGGTACTGCTGTTGTTACTGTTGGTATTGTTACTGGTACTGCTGTTGTTACTGTTGGTATTGTTGCTGGTACTGCTGTTTTTACTGTTGGTATTGTTATTGGTACTGCTGCTGTTACTGTTGTTGCTGCTGCTGCTGTTGTTACTGTGGTTATTGCTGTTACTGTTGTTGCCATTATGATTAATACTGTTGATGTTACTGCTGCTATTGTTGCTGTTACTGTTGTCGGTGTTGTTGATGTTACTGTTTTTATTGTTATTATTATTGTTGTTCATAGTGGTTCTCTTGCAGTATATAAATACTAGTATAGTGTATAGTGTCCAGACTTTTTTTGTGCCTTGTATTTTTATTCATGTACTTTGTTTTTGTTGTGTCCTGCTTTGTGTAGTTGTACTTTGTCCAGTTCACATCATTTCAGTGTCCTGTATTTTATTGCGTACTGTCTTGGTCCTTTTATTGGAGTAATCTTTTGTTGTTAGCACTTTGTTTTTAAATGGGCTTCAAAAATAAAATTAATTTGATATCTATTACTTCTTTTATGAAGGGTCAGCTAGCCAGGTTAAACTTTAAACCCTTACATTTTATGCTTCGTCAAAATTGTACTTGATACAGCCGTGTCAGTAAAGTTATCTGGAAGATTCAGATGGAGGAGTGGCACTTTCGCCATCTTCACTACATCGTTGCAACCCACCGAGAACCAGAGGATGATAAAAAACAAATAAGCACAGGGGGTGAACATAGAAAAATGGAAAAGAGACGGAAAAGTGAAATGCGTGAATCCACTTGACCACAAAGTATTTAGCACACTTGAAACAGCCAGTGAGCGCAAAAACAATAGTGAGGGGGTGTACAGTAAATGCCTTGACAGGGAAGCTTTCAGGACCAACTGGATGGTGTGCTAGAAGATAGCAAGAGCTAATGGAAGAGGTCACACTGAGGTTACACTGGGAAGAAAAGACAGTAGATAGAAGAGAAGGCCAAAGAGCAAGAAGAGAAGAAAGGAGGAAACAACAGTAGCAATGGGAAAATAAGTAAAGAGAAGGAAAACAAAGTGAATTGAGGGGAAGAGACATAAATCAAAGTGAGACAATGATAAGAGAGGAGACACAAAGGGACTCAGCGAGTAAAGAAGAGCACTTATCTCTCAGCTGCATCACCTAGCATCTCAGGAATGCAGAAAAATAGATCATAAATACACATATTCTCTTTTTTATCACTTTCAAATGTAACCTTCTCTGTCTACCTTCCTCTCTCTGTCTCTCTCCTGACTCTGCTCAAGTAGATTAGGGAATATTCAGTCATCTATCTCTCCTCGGCTTCAAATTAATAACCGAGTCGTTATCCTTATCGGCAAAGAGATTTGCCTCGTGACATCTCAACCCGCCTTGGGCTTCGCCTTCTCCTAATCTCTTTCTGCCCATCTTCCCTCTGCTCTTGCAAAAGAGCAATCTCCGTTATTCAATTATTTACAAAGCAATTTATTGGTGCTGGGATTTATAGGCGGACGCCTCCGCTCGGTCCTGTGAGGAAAAGCCGCCTAATAAACAGGAAGAGGAGGACAGGGGGCCACTTCATTTGACTACACACACACACACCAGGGAGATTGGGATCCTGAAAATGTTGCATCACTGATTTCTTGGAGACGTGTTAGGCATGGTCAACACACACGCACACACACACACAACTCGGCCTCACAACAGCAAATTCGCCTGAGCTGACTCAAATGAACAGTTAAGGTTAGGTTCTAGGATAATGATTTCATGGGAAATTCCTACAAACTCATACAAACGAGCGAGATGTGGTTGGATTACTTCTGTGAAATCAAATGAAAAGTCGCAAGAAAGGTTACAGAGGCAAACCCCGCCCTTAACCTTTATTACCTTTTCATGCAAATTGAGTTGTACGAATTGTTACGAATCTGCATATGTTGGACGTTAGCTGCAGGGTTAGTGGTTGTAGCTTTTCTTATAAATTTACTCACACAAAATGTAACGAAATTGCCCTCGTACGTCACAATTTCTACAGAATTTGTGCAAGATGTAGTTCAAAGAACACATTCTAACATTCATCCAAGTTAAAGAGAGGACTTTTCTAGAAATAAAGGAGGATTTTCCTGAGTACAACTATTGTAACCAATACCAAATAACTTAAGTGCAACCAGAACTGTGCATTTTTTGGCAACATAAACATATTTGCATGAAGGCTTCCTTTAACTTAAAATAGAGATTTTAAGTGTAAATCAGAATAAGCAGCCTGATATCCCACAGGAACAAGCAAACACGTTTTCTTTGGATTATGTATGCATAAAGCCAGAATTCAATTTCAGGAATGTTAGTCATCCTTTTTCGAGCTCTGTGTTGCAAGCAAAATAAAAATGAGCTATTTATTAAATTAGCCCACCTGTGACCACAGCAAAATTGGCTGATATTCTAACAATTTCATTGGATATCATATGAGTGAAATCTAAAGAAGAGCTTTGACCGCTAACCGTCAGCTTAACCTTAGCCAATCATATCTATTCGAGACCGTGTTGGCATAAGCAAATTCATTTCAAATTAAAATTGAAATCTACTCCAGAGGCTCATTCTCCAATGTACACCTTCATTATTTTTCTCTCTCTTTAATGGCACAAGGGAGGAGAGCAGGTGAGAATCATTTTGAAAACAAGATTGGACTCGACAGTGATTTTGCCCACATAATTGACTCCCATATGCGAGTGCTCCCCCCCCCCTGAACAAACTGTTAATTAAGGTGTGTGTGTATGTGGGCGTGTTGGTATGTGTATGCTGATAGCAGGTTAGATCATTTGAGTGTGTTTTGGGGAGGGGGGATTAAAAACCAAACAAAAAAATGACTAATAAAGTGCTGAGAAAGACTGTGTGCGTGCACGTGTGTGTGTGTGTGTGTGTGTGTGTGTGTTGGTATGTGTATGCTGGTAGCAAGCTAGATCATTTGAGTGTGTTTCTGGGAGGGGGGATTAAAAACCAAACAAAAAAATGACTACTAAAGTTCTGGGAAAGACTGTGTGTGTGTGTGTGTGTGTGTGTGTGTGTGTGTGTGTGTGTGTGTGTGTGTGTGTCGGAGAGAGGGGGTGACCCATTTCGCACATCTGCTAGGACCTTGTGATAGATTATCATGATGACATGCTGTACACACACTGTAAAATCATAAGGCTCACACACACAAATGCACACACACACATGCACACAACAAGCTGAGCGGAGCAGAAATTTGCCCTGAGTGGATAACTTTGAACTACTGCATTTCACAAAGGTCTCTATTCAAACGAAAAGTAAACACTTTATAACCCACATCAGCATTTCTAAGGAGACTCACAGACTTGTGGGAACTTTTAGAGAGAAAGGTGACAATAAATAACAGTTATGGTATGAAATAAAGGCCATCCTAACAACAAATGCCAGAAATGGAGCTCTAAGGTTAATGAGCAAATACACACACATACACACACAGAGGAAAAAATACTGTCAGGGGCACACACTGTAATCATTATAAGCCAAACTGTGTGCACGGGTTCATTAGCTTCAAAGCATCAGAGACTTCACAGTGTCCCCATGCATACACAGAAAAAAAAGTCACAGACTGGATCCATTACAGTCAAAGTATAACCGCATGATTGTGTGGATGTATACAGTGTTGCCAGATTGGGTGGACATTAAGTGGCTTTGTATGGCAGTTGTGGCTTAGTTTGCTTTTTGGTAATTATTCATGATTTTGATAGGGTTTGTTTGGTTTAACATGCATTTTAAACATAGCCACACAGTAGAAAAGCATAGCAGTCACAAATCATCTTGGAAATGTTTGCAAATATCCATTTTTTTAATTTTTAATATGATACCGATATACGAGCATCAAGCAGTACTCAATGAATTTACATTTACCTCATTTGGAAGGCGCTTTAATCAAAAGCGACTTAGAATTGAGCTGAGTAGTTGAAGGTTAAAGGTCTTGCGCAAGGAGCAGCTTGGGAGAACTGGGATTTGAACTCACAACCTTCCGATCAATAGTCCAGAGCCTTAACCACGGAGCCACCATTGCCCCCAATCAGCCACCAATGCTGATCCGATATTGAGATAGCAAATGATCCTAATGTAGGGACTCACCCAGTGGTACAGCCCCTCAACAGAAAAACCTCTGCAGGTTATCGCCAGGGGCTAGCAAAGGTTTTGTGGCCCATTCATCTGATGCTGCTGATGTTCCAGTCATTTGCAATACCAAGATGCCAGTTCACCCAACCAAGATGCTTACCCCGTGCTGCGATTCTTTAGAGGAAACCCCCTGCAGTTTCACCATTGTTGTTTATTAGGGGCTGCCAAAGGTGTAGTCGCCCCTTTATTTGACAGATTGATGCTGCCAATACCTGTGGCATAACAGGAAGAAGCAAACATATTCAAAAAGGCACACAAACAGTAAAGCAGACCCACCAAACACTCTGGATGTGAGGACAGGATAAGTTTACCACAAAGCATAGTGGTAAAACAGAATAACACCCAAAAGTCACTTTCCATCATACAACTGGGAATTTCACAGGACACTAATAGCATCCCATCATGCCACTTGTGTAGTATTTGCAAACTCTGAATGTGTTAATCCCGAAGGTTTTCCTGAAATGCAACTATATCAACAACCTCCATGTTTGGTGTCAAATGCAAGGTACAATCAGGAACTTTGGAGTAAGTCATATACACTTACAACAACATCTCAGTTTTATAATCTGGTTATCGTATGAAGGAATAGTTTCCTGGCACATTGCTTTGGACAGCCCGACCAATCAACAGCCTCTGAACAAGAAGAAGTGAAGAAAAAGGCAATCACCATCCCTTTATCGTGTAACTCTGAGCAGCTCACATCCACCCTTGAGTTAGAAATTGGACTTCCGCCAATCCGATCACCAACGTCTGAGTTGAAATTTTAACTCCAACCTCTGCCTTATCTTACTGTCGCAGGACACAGTTGCATGTTCACCCAGTGTGATCTCCAGACAAACCGACTCGACTGACACCATGGCCCAGGTCTCTCAGGGTCCTTTACCAACTGAACAGAAATTACTAAGCTTTTTGCTTACCTTCTCCAATGTTGGCAAAGTAGACTATAGGTTTCTTATTAAACCTGTTTGCCTGTTAAACCGGGGAGGGCCAAGGCTAACATTCAGGAATATAATCGCACTATAGCAAATGGCTGCAACATCAGCAGCCTCGGTCAGACGAGTACCACTATCCAATGTCATCCAAAAGAGGATGGATTCCCTTTGGAGTCTGGTTCCTCTCAGGTTTTCTTTCTCATGTCATCTCAAGGAGTTTTTCCTTGCCACCTTCACCTCTGGCTTGCTCATTAGGGATCTAGATCTACATCCGGATTTCTGTAAAGCTGCTTTGTGGCAATTTCTATTGTTAATACAATACAAACAAAATTAAAATTGAAAGAACAGCCACCATATCTTTTCGTCAAGGTTCCCTCTAATCAACAAGGAAGAGAGGGTTGTTGTCCTTCCTATCCAGAGACCAGGGTCAATTACGCTCTGACTACAGGCCACAGATGGGTGTAGCATCAATGGGATTCAAACTCGTGAAACTCTTAGACTGTGGCACCACTTATGAGCCCCTGTTTACTAATAATTAGAAAATTTAACCCATTGTTTGCCCATTTAAGACTTAATGTCACCTTCAGTCAAATTATCGATCATTCAAATTTTTGTTTAATCTATTGCCATCACTGCATTTGTTTTAGCTGCCCACCATTTTGTATAGCGTTTGTCCTCATATATCCTGTATGATTCCCTTTTTGCATTGACTCTTATTGTTAAATTTTGTGTATTTTACTCATGTGCGTCTATCACAAGGGAGTTCTACCGAGCTAACAAAGAATTCACTTATTTTTTTTAGATGTTACCATCATGTAATTAATCTCATTCTGTGAGTATTTTTCCTATTAGACTGGTCCCTTTCTAATTATAATGTTAATAATAAAAATGTATAATATTTAAGTTAATAAAAATGTATCAATCTTTCCTTTCCTGCCTTTTATAAAATAAAATAAAATAATCCTTCACTGCCCTTTATAAAAATAAATAAATTATCAATCAACATCACAAGTTTGCGGCAAGTATAAAAAATACGTCAGCGGATCAGATCTAAAAAAATATTAAACCCGATCTGATACCAATCCAGCATTTCAGTTCAATAGTGGTTCCATACAGATAATCACTATCAGAGTAGTGCCGCCCTATTTTCTCATTTTTTTGGGGCGGAGGAAATATGGGCAAACTGTGCCAGTGCAAAGTGAAAATGCTTCACTACATAACTACCTTCAGTGCATTTCATTAGGCAAAGTTACAATGTGGGCTTACACACGAGCTGGAAACAGTCTATCTTGCAACCCTGGCAAAGTAAATCTAGCTCATCTAACACAGTCTGATCATTATGCAATGTAGAAGCTACGTAGTACAAGTACATGCAAGTTAAATTGAAATTAACCTATTCAAGTTACTGTAAATATTGTACTTTGGGGTAATGCATAAGAATCTGAAGAGTGATTAAATTGCACATGTTCTTTCTTTGCACACACACGGTTACCCCAGGTGGTGTGAATGGCTCCGGAAAGCTGAGCACTCTTAAGCGGCGTGACGGCCAGGCAGCGCAGTGGAATCCGTGCCCGCTCTCCTGAACCTGCGCCAGAGGAACCTGGCAACCTCTTATTCAAGATGGCCGCCAGCGCTGGCTCTCGCCTGATATGAAGTGCCCAGGGGGCATCTTCCTTCGGTCCAGGCCAATCTGGATCCTTCGCCTGTTTGCTTTGTCCCAGCTGTGGATCGGATTTGCGCTTTTTTGTCCCTCACTCTAAATAAGCGTGACTTTCACTCCACTCTTCCGAGAAGATAAACAGAAAAAAATGCGATCCAGAGGTCGGCTCTGTTAGCGAAAGGCTGAACATATTAGCGGAGGAATTTTGACCCTGGAACCCAAAGGAGCAAGCCTCGACCAAGAAAAGCACATTTAGCTGGGTTATCAGTGAGGAAGAGAGTGGTTGAGAGATAAAGAGAGAGATATGGGGAGAGAGAGAATGAGAGAGAATAAGAGAGAGAAATGGAGATAATGAGACAGAGAGAGAGAATCTGTGGTTCATTTGAATGGTCAATATTGGACGAAGCAAACCAGAGGTCTCTCCTCAGGAGGGCACATAACTCCACGCTCCGAAGACTAAACAAACAGCACGGTGCCCACACTCACACACACACACACACACACACACACACACACAGGTTGGCCCATAAAGCAGACTCATACAACTCATACTCATACATAACATACATGTGGACTTTTATTGGATAATACACCATGTCTGTGAGGCGATGAGGCTGTTTAATGTCCAAAAAAATGGAAAAATGTTTGAATAATAGAAATCCAATATTGACTATGAGTCCTGATAGTGTGGATAGAAAGAGTTTCTTTTCCTCTATGTTCTCAGCTAGACGAAAAAAGGAGAGTGAGACAGAGAACAAAAGACAAAAAGACAGCTCCCATTCCATCAGAATGACACACAAACACCAGGTGGGCTTGCTTTGAAGCACTCAAGGTTTAGAATGGGTTTTCCATAAAAAGAGTTTCAACCACTAGACAGGATTGAAGTAAAAATGTACAGTTTCTGGAAGAAAAAAAAAGCATGTCCTGTTATGTTAATAAAACACAAGTTAATAAAACATACTAGGAGTATCAGAGGTTTGATTCATTCAAAGTGAGTGATTTCTCACTGCGCACAGTGCAAAAAAACTGCCATTTCAATTACAGTCGATAATAATGAACCTAAAACGTGTTTAATCAACACCTTCAGATGTGTTTGAGCGAACGCAGCTGTGTACACGACCGTGTGCGAGCGTGCGCGCGCGTGTGTGTGTGTGTGTGTGTGTGTGTGTACACATTTCCAAATTGAGACGTTCGATAGCGAGGTGAAAGGGGCTGCATGAAGCATGTCTGAGGCAGGAGGCATTGAAAGGCGCGAAGGCGAGAGATATCGGGATCAAAAGGAGGTGGAGGAAACGAGCGCTCACCTTCTGTCACACGACCTTGATCCTCCAGCAGCAGCTTTTAACACAATGTTTACACTTCTTTTTATCTGTGCGAGTGCTCTGGAAGAAGAAACAGCAAGACCACTGAAAACTTTCTATCAAGCTCATATTATAAAGCTTTATTAACTGTGCTTATAAATTATTTCCAATTCTTTGTAAGCATTTTATTATCCCTAATAATGCCTGATAAAGTTCCACTAAAGTACTATTAAATAATTATTTGATAACTTATATAGGTTACAATATGTTTATAAGTGCCACTAGTCATCATAATAGCATGTGGCGTACTGCACTATGACTGGCAATTTATTATAAAGCACTAAAAATAAATCTGAAAATAATGAAAGCGCTTCAAGTAAACTATCTGACAAAAATGTTCCTTATCATAGGCAAGTTGTAAGATGCTATAAACTTTAGTTTAAGTTAGTAATTTTATAACTAATTAAATAGCATACACAAACACATTACTGCAGTCGAAAACCTTTAATTTCAAAAAGTAAAAGAAAAATTAGAAAACATCCAAAAATTACAAGAATACCAAGTTAAAATTACTTGAGCCACTTATGATAATTAAAAAAAAAAAGTCAGAACTAATTAAGTCACCAAGGAATAAATAGCAGAATTGTACTGGAGTTTTATGCAGCATTATTTGAGTTTATGCTGTAGAAGCACTGTAACCAAATTACAAAAAATCATAAGCAAAGTTCTAATTATTTATAATTAAAAGAAAGTGTTGCTGAAATTTTGAATTAAGTTACTGAAATTTCTGAAATAATTAAGACCACTGAAAACTTTCTATGAGGTCGTTATCATACAGCTTTATTAACTATGCTTTTATTTTATTTTTTTACAATCAGTAACAGTGCTTTGTAAGCAAACTCCAATAAAAGTTTCTAATAAAGTTCTATAATTAGTTCGTTGATAACTTTAAGTATGTTCATTACTGCATACTTTAATAAAGCACCTTTAATATTTATGAATTATTTTTAATCTCTATTTTTCTAGGTTTTGCAAATTTCCAGAACGTTGGCAAAAAAAACAAAAAAAAAATTAAAAATGGAAAAAAATGTTATGCAAATATCGTGGCTTTGCTTTTCCAGCCGAGTCAGGTGGCTCACACTTGTTTGATTTTCTGGCAAATAATTTTTTTCTTTTCATGTACAAACATGTGTCAAATTAGTAACCAGCAAGATCAAGGCTACACATATATTGGCACCCTGCCTCAAAGCTTCTCAGTTTGGACAATTATTCCACATGCAGTTGAAATGCCATTATCAATGATTAGTGAATTTTGACCCCAAACGTATAGTTACCATTTTATGTTCCTCTTCATCATTTATTATTTTTTTTAGAATGGCTCACTATAGTGCAACTGGAAACAATTAGGACACAAAAGATGACATTAAAAAGTAGCTTTAAACTGGATTTTGAATTCCTGCACTTTTAAACCTGCACTTTCATGATTTATTCCCAACGTTAAAACAATGATGAGATTCATATTCATATTCATCATATTCATGCTCATTCTCCCTCACACACAATCTCTCTTTTTTACCCTCAATACATCAAATATGTCAGCACCCTATTTTTCAATAGGGCTCATGAACATAGCATAAAGACCTAATTGATTAAATAATGGGTTAAAATGGGCTGTGAAACTGAGGTGTGTGTGTGTGTGTGTAGAGCTTGGTTTTCATTGATGTCAATTCAGCTAATGCAGTTTTTATGATCTAGATCACAGGAAAGGGGCGAGGGTAGCCTTATTCAGGGTGGCAGCTGGGCCGAGGTGTGTGTGTGTGTGTGTGTGTGTGTCCATTAGATGGGAAGGAGGGCTGAGAAAGGTTTAAACCTCAATTACAGCGTCCTTTGCCAGAACAGGTCTGAAAGAGTCAAGCTTAGTGTGGCAGCTAAAGCAATTAGCACAATGACACACACACACACACACCCACACACATTCACAAACTTATTTTATCTACCTATATTATTATTATTATTATTATTATTAACAATAATTGTGACAATATTATGACAATAAAGGAGCATTCTATTCTATTCTATTATTATTATTTCTGCTGATATAAAGGGTCTTAATTCACACTCTTTTGCTTTTTCTCCTTTGCTCTTTCTGTCTTTCCCTATCTTATTTTATTAGTAGTAGTAGCACTGTTTTATTTGACTCTTTATTTACAATTGTTCACAGTCTGTACCAAGCTTTGGCAATGCAAACGTAACATTGTACATTGTAACTTGAACTTGAACTTGATCCTCCACTAGTCCGCTACAGACGTGGCAAAAAAAACATTAAACACATGCTGGGAGTGAAGTAAATGGTCTGTCAAATAAAAGTACATCCAAGATGTGGTACATGCCGATTTATTAACACAACAGGCCCTAAAAGATCAGTTTTTGTCACCCAACGCTTCAGGAATCGTTTATTGTGTCGCATGCGAGAGATGCAATCAGCTGTTCAGCGGGAGCCCAAGAGAAGACTGGCTGAAGAAGTGCAGATGTCAAAAATGTTTTTCAGGTCATAATTCTGCTGAAGCATGGGCAACTGTATTTAAATATATATT
Organism: Olivaichthys viedmensis; assembly: GCA_028565825.1. Taxonomy (NCBI): domain Eukaryota; kingdom Metazoa; phylum Chordata; class Actinopteri; order Siluriformes; family Diplomystidae; genus Olivaichthys; species Olivaichthys viedmensis. The sequence goes on along the minus strand of JAOUQW010000046.1, from coordinate 5,672,398 downwards.
GTATTTTACACAACTAAAACATAATAGAATAGAAAGCTCCTTTATTGTCACATATACAAGTACAGTACAGTGAAATTGATTCTTCACATATCCCAGC
>JAOUQW010000046.1:5616925-5628210 GCA_028565825.1 Olivaichthys viedmensis | reverse complement strand
GTATGTATAGTTTCCGTTTGCTTAATAAATGTTATTCAGGGGTTTGTGTTTTGGACTTCCTGGTTTTGACCCTCGCCTGTTTACCGTTTATGAATATGGATTTGCCTTCACTACGCCTGTCTGCCTGTTCCCTAACCTATGCTTTGTATAACGATGATGATTCATGGATTTGCCCTCACAATAAACCCACTGAGACACTGCACAGCATGTTACAGTTACTAGGAAAGTAAACAGTGCGTCAATGTGCTGGGGTTCTGGTGATGAAGGAAGTCGGAGTTTGACAGGCATGTGAACTGCTTTTAATGCGCGTTTTGTGATAATAATGTAAATTGTATATGGAAAGTGGTGAAAGAAAAGAAACAGCAATGTGTAATAATATGATCTAATGAGCCACTGTAGTGTTTTAGTATGCAGTAAACCTACACAACTGACATAAGCACTGACTGAACAAATCTAACACACAGGAGACATGTTTAAACACTTCTGAGGCAGATACGTCTTTTATTTATTTATTTTAAATATGGCTATTATGAGGAAAGTAAACAGTGCCTCAGTCGGTTATAGTTTATCGAGGTTTTGCAGTGAGTTAAGCGTGTTTGACAGGTGAGTTAATTGTTTTAAGTATGTGTTTAGTAAGAATAAGGTAAACTGTAGACAAGTAATTGTAGAAGAAGAAGAAGAAAAAAAAATCTAACAAACATAAAAGGCTCCTGAACCCACCACGGTTTATTTGAGGTCTTATAGTGGGTGAAATAACTTTGTATGATCTTCCTTTACATTTTCAAACCTTAAGGCTTATTATCCAGCATAGAAAATAATGCAATAATCCTTCCAGCTGTGTTAATTGCTTCAACTGTGTGTTTTGTGACAAAAAAAAAAGAAATGTATATATAGGAAGTGGTGAATTTTTTTTTTATAAATTGTGTGTGCGTGTAATAATTTGTAATTATTAAAGAAGTGCCATTTAAAAATTTTAAACCATTAAATATTTATTTATTTTTCCGACCGAGGCACATTTTTACACCTTTACCCTTATTAAAAAAATGTAAAGGTCGACACGAGTGGGTTTTCAGTATCAGAGTCTCGATTTGCATCATTTTCTCACTGATTTATTTAACAGCAGCAAAACCTGTCAAAATATATAACGTTACCATAATAACCACCATCTGTTCATCATTGACATTAGCTACGTTAGCGATCAGGGTCGCCGGCTTAGCACGCAGCTTCTGGGACTAAATGTGTCAAGTACGCACATTGTCATGCTCTAATCATGGACGTGATTGGGCCAAAAGCCGTGGAGCGTATTTATGACATCACAAACTGAGCTCATATGTAGCCCCTCCCCCAAATCAGTACTGAGAATGACTCAGAGGAGTTAAGATGCAGTAAATCTATAGGGTGAAAAAGGATGCAAGACCGAGTGAAGGGTCAATTACACTCGATTTAGCTTTAGCATTAGGCTACTAATACAGGAGACCTTTCTTGATGTAGACATTGAATTGTAAATCAAGCTATTATTAGAAAAGTAAATAGAGCTTCACTACGCCAGGGATTTTAAAGGTCTTGTGGTGAGGGAAGTGCGAGTGTGACTGTCGTGTTAATTGTTTCGAGTGCGCTCTTCACACTCCGGGCCTCAGCATAATCAGTGGCCATGATCACACGGTTGCAGTGGGCCATCAGACGCCGCCTCGGTGGAGCTCGAAGCTCTTACGCATCTGCTTTGATGACCCGTAATTGCAAGTGTCCTGATGAGGACAGATTATTGCTCTCGCACACACACTCCCCGCGGCCCGCTTCATGGCCGTGTGTGTGCTGACTGAAGCGCTTCTGCGCAGGCTGGGTTTTCCGATACTTCAGCTCTAAGTGTGTGTGTGTGTGTGTGTGTGTGTGTGAGAGAGGAAGTTGGTAGCAAGAGTTCAATTGAAGGAGGTTTCCTGTGGAGAGCAGGGATTTGGGTACTCCGTGGATTTTAAGGGAAGATGTGGGGGATTGAGACACAGCCCTCCTGCCAGGCTGTGAAGGAGAAGCGAACGCTGTTTCAGGAGATAAGGGAACGCTTGGGCTGCCTCAGCAATCTAAAACCGCCGACTCAGACATCAAAAACACACATCAAAAACACACTACACACACTGAATCATGACCCCGGGGTCAATCACGCATTTACATGACTTTTATCACACGAGTCAAGAGAGGAAGCAAAGTCTATATTCAAGGCCTTTCTCTGGGACATCGGCGTGATGTTTAATATTAATTTCAGGTTTGGCAAAATTTACACAATTTTCCACTTGCGACAAATGTAGTCGATCAGCCACACAAGACACGTTTGCTTCTTTAGTTCTGCACTGTAGATACAACACTAATGTAGCCAACAAGTAATGGAAATCTATCTCACTCAAAAACTGTTCTTTAAATATAGGCCCAAATCTTCATATACTTGAAGATTTTGGACATTTCATTTTTTTAATGTCGATACTGCAAAGCGTCCATACTCTAATATCAGTGCCTGTACCTTCTGTAAGCGTGTGTGAATGTGTCAGTATGAGAATATCTGGGTCATTAAAAGGCCACGTTTAATTACACGCTCTTCATTAACAGTCGTGTCCCTTTCCGTGATTTCTTTTGGGGATTTTCTGCTCCGGTGTAGAGGGACGTTTCTCAGTCTGCCTCGTTTTCTCTCTCCGTTTTTGAACAAGGCCCGGGCAAATCCCACCATAAAAACACAGATCTATTCATACTAGAGAAAAGAGGATTCACAGAGTGAGGTGGCGACACGGAAACTGAAGAATAGAGACTCGGGTCAAGAGTGCAGGGAGAGAGAGAAAGAGAGAAGGAAGACAAAAAAAGGCAAGAGCGAGGGCAGAGAGTCCCAGCTCGGAGACATGCTTGAGTTCCCTCGAGTAGTGCAGGACAGCGCTGTAGATTTATGGAGCTGGCATTGAGTGTTAGGAGAGATTTCAGAAGTGCACACTGATTTATCAGCTGATAGCTGTCAGGGTCGATTTAATGCCTGATTTTTGCATCAACTCACAATCTATTTCATGTAATAGCTGCGTAGAACATGTGTATAACGTCACAGAACCTAACCCCACCACCCAGAGAAAATGAAACAGCTCACTGCAATTTATGTGATCAACACTACACAAATCTTAGCATGCGCTGGTTCAAATTACGTATCTGGCTTAAATATTACAACAGGATCGATAGAAACCGGTGGTTCTCAACTAGTGGGTAAAACTGGGGTGTGTTCTTCTTTTCCATCAAAGTCAAACTTTTATTTATAATCTTACAGAACTTTCCATTTTCCCTTCTGTTATTTTAAAAGGCATCTGGTGTCTCCCGCTTACGACTGACCTGTGGCTGGTCTCCCAACACTAAACAGTGCCACGTAGGCCAACTGTCCAAACTAAATTAGCCCAATAAAACACACACACACACACACACACACACACATATATATACATGCAACTATCACCAGATACAAGCACCAGCTATAGCCGCTAACAGCTTTGAGGAACGCAAAGCGCGCATGCACTGAAATAACGTGCCCTGGGTTGCACCAGGTGAGCGGCAGTATTGCAATATGAGAAAGGGATGTACTCACAACCCATACACACTCTTTCACACACACAAAACACACTCGATGTAATTGGGAGGTAATGCACCATATAAACAAAGTGATTCACTTTCTCTCGTTCACAAGGTAATGACCCATTACTGATGGCGTTCTCGCGCTCTTTCATCCTCTCTGATAGCACTGCAGCCTCCAGGATGGCCACTAACCACTGACACACCTCATTCAAAACACATTCGCATAAAAGCCGCCCTATTAGACATGCTGTGCAGGAGATCAACAAGTTAGCACTTACATATCATGCTACAGGGACGCATCTGTCTCAATTTAAACTGCGTATTTATAGCCAAGCGAGGTCCCGTGCATTTCATAACGTTGTGTTTTTCCTGCCTTGACAGCTTTAGTTTTTTCCCCACTGAATAATGGCCTCGATAAATATCACCAGACATTTGTTAAGGTATAAGCTGTTGGGTCAGGTCAATGATCTAAGGGAAGCCAGAAGCAACCCAATTTCTCCTCGTCCGATCTGATCCTTGGGGAGATACTCCGATCATTTTAAACTCGATTATCATAGGATTTTTGAAATGGTTACGTCGTCATGGTTTACACTCGTTAAGCTACCGTTAGCCAGTCAGATGCTCTAGTAGAGAAGATTTACCTTTAGCAGACAAACACACCATCATGGCCTAGAAAAGGTGTTGATTGCTACATTACACCTTGCTAGCCCTCATATGACCTCCCCAAAGTACATCATTCGCCCATACCCTGTGTCTTTTGGGAACATTCATCATTCGTAAACTGGCAGGAAACACCAGTCTGCGATCCTGCGCTCACGTTCCCAAGTCCGAGAGCAAAGCCCACCCATCTCGGGCTATTTTACGGACTAAATTGGATTTGTCCCCGATGGCTGCTTGGATAAGTGCCGAGCTCATTACGGCGGATTGAAGGACTTTAGGAAGAAATAAAGCAATCAGTGAATAATTCCGCAGACAAACACTTATCAGGGAGGCCTTTCACCCGTCCTAAGCGCATTAACACCAAAGCGCGACACCGGGGACGCTGTTGCAAGCGAGCCTGGTTACATTTGACTGGTTATGATAAATTTATTAAGTAGTTATCATGACAACATGGTTGAGAAAAAAAGAAGGCATGAATAAGCAGGGAGGATGTGTGTGTGTTTTTCTTGTGTTTTTTTTTCACAATATGTATGTACAGATGTTTCTGTTCCAAGTGCCAGAGGCTTCTTTCTTCTTTCAGTGTGTCCAGATGGTAAAACGTTTACAGCATTAAATCCCCTCAAGTCACACAACACTCGGGTTCATTCAAATGATGTTGGATTTGGATCATGTAATCTATGGACATGTAAAATATCAAACACATGGCATCTTACATTAATGTAGATCCCTACCAAAAGACATACTAGAACATAGAAAGGTAGAGAACGGATGGAGGTTGAGAAACAGAGACGACAGAGAAGGAAAAAGTGAAAAAGAACAGGCGGCGGCCATAACCTGTACGCTCCGAATCCTCCCTTATTCCCTTGCATGCCTGACCGGTCTCTTAAAGGAGAGAGGGATTAACCAGTCAAATAGAAACGGCGAGGGAGGAGAAGAAGGGAAGGAGTGGAATGAGAGAGAGAGAGATGGCTGATGGAGGGATTAGAGCCAGACTGAGTGGAGCGTCAAGGGATTTTTTCACTCGCCCTGACCTCTTATTTACCTTTGTCAAACTCGCTATGGGTGAGAAACTCTTAGTCATTTCTGTAATACCTTAAGAAAACGTCTCAAAGCTTGTAAAGAGAATCGAGTTGCATGGAATTCACAAACAAAGACTTAATTCATTGGACATATTAAAGCTGAGACAAAAGATATTTAACAAGGAGGAAGGATTGGGTTGAACATTAATGCAATAAAGCAGACTTTTACTGCAGTATCAGCTTTGAACAGGCCAAAATAAATGGTAGTCCATCTAATATCCGAGCTCTAACTGGTCCACTCTCGATTATTCAACATTTGTATTGAGGTTGACATACAGTTTATACACTTTACTGGCTAAACAAAAGTGCATTTTATTCAAATATCTCATCCACGTTATGCTCATTTTCAAGTTCACGTCATCTTAGCCCTTTAGCACTTTATTATTCACTTAAATTTTTTTATTTAATTCATCTTTATTTTAATCATAATTTTTTTATTCTTTTATTCTTAATTTATTTTAATTATTTTTCTTTGTAAATTCTTTCTGAATTGCCTTGTGTATGAAGGTGTGCTATACAAACACACTTGCCTTGCCTATAAATGTACAGGAAGTGCATCCCAGCTAAGAAGTTTAAGTTGGCAAAACGGTTTCTGAATGTAACGCTTCCAAGAGCTTTGGGTTATAAGAACATTCAATCCGTCTGGTTTCCTAGGCTGATAATGTTTTTTTAACCTAACATTTTTGAACATTCCTACAACGTTGCTGCAACATTTTTACTTTTAGGTACGTTAACGCTAACGTTCCTATAATGTTAGTTCTTGTCTAACTTGGAACATTGAGTAAGCAAACCATTATTACATCACATTTTTAGAACATTGCAGGAATGTTTTTTCTGTAACGTTACAGCCTAACCTTCTGAGAACCTGTCAAATACTTTACTGAATGATCTGGTAATGTTCTGTGTTAGCTGGGATTATACCGTGCCTCGCACAGGCCGTCACAGGTCTGATTCATTTAAAGGGGCCTCGGATGAGTCAGCTCTCGTGGCTGTTCTTTAGCAAAAATGGAATTAATCAGACAGAAGATTTACCTACATATATTCACAACGTGGCTGGTCTCGAATTGCTTTTTAGCCGTGCCACCATTATGCATCATCATCAGTCAATGGTTCTGTTGTGTTTAATTACAAATTAAATGCTTGATTTGCTCTCTGAGTACAGCACAGTGTCACATGATTACGCCTTTGTGTATTTCTAATGAAACGCACTCCAAATGGCCCATCTCGGCGTGTTCGTTTCAAAATAGTTCACAGCTCTTGAGGGTCACGATAATGGCTTCAGCTGTAGCATTAATCACCTGTAATTAACAGGAGTTTTGTACATTTCATACAGATAGGACTGTTTAATTCTGCTCATCCACGCAAAACCGGGCTGCCATCGATGTCTAGAAGTCTATTAATACCATGTAGAGCCCTTGGCTAGAATGAAGAACAGACAGGATATATGATATTCATAAAGGCAAGCAAGGTTGTTTATACAAGCCTGACTATTTGCACAAAGAGCATAGCCCAGACTGAACGTGTTTCTTTATCAGAAAATCCACCCGAATGACTCGACCCAATAAAAAGTGGAACAGATAGAACGTTGCATATTGCGAGCGGCTTGAGAGCTGCTCCCACACGGCCCAGAATAGCACAGGCCATCCACACATACACTTCTGCTGCCTCACCTCTCCTACACACCAGCGCAACAATGCGAAATACGCACTTGGGGAATTAAATGTCTTCTGTTTCCCTGTTGCATTGTTCTCGGGTTCTTTCATTATCGTTCAGTACACCAGTCCAATACAATTATGCTGCGGTTGTTTGAAAACACTTGGATCTGGAGTCGAGAGATCAGAAGGAAACAAGGTGTGTTGCTTTTGTGTTCTCAACCTCCTTCTTCCAATTGCCAGTTATCCCTGCTGTTCCAAGCTACACCCTCCCTCTGTGTGTACTGTGAGCAATTGGTGAACAAACAGTAATGTCCAGTTTGATTTGTTGCTATGCCATGCAACTCCCCCCTAAGAGCCACAGCCAATGGACTGAACCATACAGAGCAATCAAGCATGGCCTCCCTGCTAACCCACCTACCTGCCCTTGGGATTCTGTGTGTGTGTGCGTGTGTGTGTGTGACAGAAACAGCATGGCTGAACAGCCTTATGAACCCACTCCAAGAACCACCTTGTCCAATTGGTTTATCTCAGAGAAAGCCACACATTGCGGTGCTTATTTCTGAACATGTGTTTGTGGGTTTAGGGCAGGCCTATTCAACAGGCAGCCCATGGGCCGAATGCTGATTTTTACAGCGTTTTTTAAATGGGCTACCAGACTGCCGTCAATGAATATCATAAATAAGAATAATTAACACGAATAATATAAAGGCACCACACATGCAACATATAAATTTCATGACGTATTTGCTACACAGGAGGTATACTTGCTTGACACAAAGTTATGATCTCCATCAGCTGACTGTAAGAGTTTTTTACGCCCACTGCTCACTGCAAGAGAAGCCCGACATCATTCACACACTCACACTGCGAGTTAACATTTCACTGTCAAGCTACCTCAGGGTCTGAGCTACCTAGCTAAATTGAGTCAGCCAACATTGTTAGCTAGGTAGATAGCAATTTTGGTCATAAAACCAAAATGTCTCTCTTGAAGACAAGAAAGAGATAAATTGAGAAAGAAATCTGAATCAACGTAAATGGACTGATAAATATCTGTTTATACTCGGCCAGTGTCAAGCTAATGCGTCTTCTTGGTATTTAACAAGACAGAAAGAAAGAAAGTGTAAGACCCAGATTCACACAAACACAGAGTAGGATCCAAGTGCAGTGTTTTATTGACAAACGTGATCCAAATAGTAGTCAAATGAACAAGCCAGGGGTCGAGAAAGCCAAGTAGTCAAACAGTTAGCAAACAAAACAAAAGGGGTAGACAAAACTCGGAAACGATTAAACAGGCAAGCGGTACGATAACCAGGAAATCCACACGATAAGAAACCGCTCAGAACTGTCATCAGTAGATAGGCAAGACTTCGCAAAGAGTCCAGGTAAGTGTGTGCTATATATACTGAATGTGTGAAATGTGGGACAGGTGAGTGAATTCGGAAGTGTTGGCATTCGGGTGATGGTGACCTCTGGCAGTGTGGGGTGGTATTACTTGTGTTGTTGTTTTCATTGGAGACCGTGACAGAAAGAAAGAAAGAAGCCCTCATGAATACACGTCTATATATTTCTATATATTTCGTATATGGTCTTTTTTTATTAACAGGTGGTGTAGCTTGACTGGCCCACCTGCCCTATCTGGTTTTTTTTTTAATGTGGCCCATAATGTGGTCTGCTAACAAAGTTGAATAGCCCTGGTTTAGGATCATTATGGTTTTATTTGCATATACTTATATAAATAAAATGTTCAGTGTGTTTCGCGCTTTATGGTCTCCTCTAGGAGTCATACAAGCATTTATTTGCACAAATAAGTGTATGTGTGTGTGTGTGTGTCCTGCAAGGTGTCCCAGTGGACATTCTCACCAGGCGACCCCAGCGAGAGTTTATTTCTCTGTCAGCAGTGGAATAAATTGGTTCAGTTCTCAACTGGGAGAATACTGGTGTTATGACTTAACCTTAAGCTATAATGCAGTCTCAGTGTGTGTGTGTGTGTGTGTGTGTGTGTGTGTGTGTGTGTGTGTGTGTGTGTGTGTGCAGCACCATCTTGCATCAGCAAATACGGTAAATTTAACCACAGTGTTCTATGAATGGGTGTGACGCACTCAAATGCAATAAATGTGAAATTGTTCAAAATAAGTCTCAGTAAAACATGTTCTGATTTAGGATTATATTGTTGCTTTGAAGTGTTGATGTTTCCACTAAAAAACTTTATTTCCCCCCTAGTTTTCTGTAGGACTTCTGTATTCCCTGATCTCTCTCAACCTGACAAAGCAAGGACATATGGGCTTGCATGTAACTCCTTTCCTCTGTGTGAAGCCAATCACAGTGTCCATTCAGTCTACCACCTACAGAGTGTCACACAGGACCGCCGTGTGTTTAACAACCCATGCAAAAGTCACAGGAATTTCAATTCTGATGGCTCTTACACAAACAAAGGTCCAAGAAAAGCTATGACCACTAAACCCACTTCTTTCCCTAACTCTAACCGTGGTTTTAAAAAATCTTACGAATTTGCAAAATCATAAGTCTGTGATAGCTTAGAGGAAAATTCAGAATATTCACTTTAGTATAAAAGAACAAACACAGAAACTGGATTGGCCTTACTGTATCGTCATGGAAGGGTGAGCTACATCACTTTACATCCACCATAGCTAGTGGACTCCTGGCCATTGATAACTGTAGTACGAACCTGATCTCATGCAATAATTTGTATGACTTCGAACAAACAAGGGCAATGTGGTTGGATTTTGTTAGATATCACACTAAACCCGTCCTTTTTATATGAATTGCAAGTGTGAGACAATGTTGGTAGCACTGTTGGTGATCAAACTCAGATCTCAGCAAAAGAACCCAATCCAGTACTTCTAGAACCACAACCTTATCTGAATGGTCTACTGGAGAGTATGGGTATTTCAATATTCCAGGATAAAAAAACATGAAAAATAAGCACTTTATGCATTTTAACTTAATAACCAGGTAAAGTAGGTTTCCATTTAAATAACCTACAAGATAAAAAAAAAAAAAAGCTGACTAATTTTTTTTTTAATTAACATAAAAGGTGAAAAGTAAAGATGGCATTTCTATTGAGGACTAGTAGTAACAAGTCTTTTTTTAAAACATCCTTTTTATTTACCTATTCATGTATGTATTTATTTCTTTTTAATTTAGTGGCGCATTAAAAATCATTCTACAAGTTTCACTACATGAAAAATAAATAAAAATACCAGACACGGTGACAACCACACAACCCAATTTGAGTTTTTCCAGTATGTAATACAGTAAATCTTTCCATTTTGGTAATTGAAGCCATCAAACATTGGTGATCGGTGTAGATTTTGAGCAACGCTGTAAAATAGTTTGTCAGCTTACAGCCTGTACTATTGAAATGTAACTCGTTGTGAAGTGTTGAACAGTGTGTATAGCTTGAACTATTGAACTCTTCATGAGCTGTTGACCTGTAAGTGACAACAGTGAAACTCATGTTCCTATCAGTATCTTGAACAGGGAGTTCACACCACCATTCTTCATGAGTACCGTGAGTAAGGCTCATGCAAAAGTGTGTAACACTGGTGGAGTAGTCTTGATGACTACATATTCTCAGGAAAGCTTTATGAGCTGTAAGGTCATGAGATGGGTAATCATATATTGAGAGCATCCCTCTGTTTAATACACACATATGCACACAGGTCACTGGGACTGCAGCTATTATAATTACCAAAGAGAGTAATTAGGTTTGCTCTCTCAAGGTCACCTTACCCATACACACACACACACTGGGACATCTTTACACTGTCGGTGGCCCATTGTGTGCGTGTAGGGCAGACAAGTGATCTACAATAATATCTCTCAGTGGAGGCGTGGGACGTTATGTTCTGTTGTAATGATACTTCCACAGTGTCAGAGAGAGAGAGAGAGAGAGAGAGAGAGAGAGAGAGCGCGATCATTAGCTCCAACACACTTAATGAAAGTCACAGATGATGTCCACTCTCCTTTAACTGAATCGTATTACTCTGTGAGCCCAGGGCATCATTAAAAACGTTCCCTCTCTCCCCCGCTCCCAAATGCAGCTATTCTATGCCGCTGCCGTTCCTATTTTCTTCCTTTGTCCTTCAGAAATGCCCTTTCCTTTTCCCTCCTTTAACAACTTTGATGGGAGACACAAAGGTAATCTGTTCTTCCTTCTCCACCTGTGTGTGTGTGTGTGTGTGTGTGCGTGTGTGTGTGTGTGTGTGTGTGTGGGGGGTTACTGGAGCAATGCCACGCTGTTGCAAAAAATGCAAGTCAGCCAAAAACTTACTAACGCGAA
>JAOUQW010000046.1:5509878-5528466 GCA_028565825.1 Olivaichthys viedmensis | reverse complement strand
ATAATATAATGTGTGATTATATTTTTTTTGTGTACCTAGGCTGTTTTTATTATTTTTATTATTATTATTATTATTATTAGGCCTATATGTACATTAATCACTATGACTTACTAAAGTTTAACCCAGTGAAATTTCTCCAGCTCTTCAACGTTCATTTATTTTTCTGGAAAACTAGCATCACACAGATGCACGGTTTTCTCTGAAAGGTAAATAAATTATGTAAAAGTAAAGGCAGCAAGCCAAGAACTCTGTACATATATTTAAGACATGTTCATTTGTGTGTGTGTGTGTTTGTATACTCTAGTCAAATGGCACCCATCCCAGTCACATGTGAAGCAACTGTCCTGTTCCTTTATCATGCAGTTTGAGCTTGCCATGATTTTTGAGACTGTTCCCCTTGACACATTATTTAGCAGGTGATTGTTGTTTCAACTAGAGCTCTATGCAAAAGTTGACACCCATGTGCAAATTAAATGAAGATAAATGAGAGAAGGGTGCCAAAAATTTTGCACTGCAGTCAGTTTGTACTTAGTAACCCTCCCTTTGGCAGGAATTCCAGCCTGCAGATCCTCCTTGTAGTCAGCTAACACTCTTTCTGTTCTAGCTTCAGGGTCCCCCCCACCCCCCACTCTTCCTTGCAGAACACTTCTAGTTCAGTTAATTCTCAGGTTTTCTCTCATGGACTGCAAGTCCGAGATCTACCCACAGATTTCCAAAAATACTTAAGTCTGAGGACTTCCGAAACCTTATTCTTTAGTTTCTTGAAGAATTTAGATTTTTACATGCAATTTTAAACATGAGTGCCAACAGTTTTACAAAAAACAAAAAAAAAAAAAAAAACTGTATTTGGCCTCTTTGGAACTCCGATAGTCGCCTCAGTGGTATTAAAAACTCATATCAAAATGTTAACTATGAGGCCCTGATTCACTAAGACCCCAAATAATGAGCGCTAATTTGTGTGTGCAATGGGATAAATTACGTCACGTGCAAAGTAGGGGTTTTTTGCATGTGCTTTTTGTTCTTGATAGCTGTGACAAGTTCAGATCTCAAAGAGACTCCCGGGGGAGTAAAGTGAAACTTAAGCATAATTGCATGTCCAGTATAACGCCGATTAAAGGCGGTGAGACGCGTCGAAAAACTGTTCAAAATACAATATGAATGCAAAATGAAAGAGTATGTTCTGTTCATAATGAATGAAAACCTTTTCACAGGCTCTATTTAAATGCTGTTGCCATCGGAAATTCTTAAATGCTTTGCCGCGGTAATATTAAGTCATCATTTTAAGAAACTCTCTCATAATGTTGATATACTAAGGCATCATCTTGATAAACGTTTTCATTATTAAAACCTAGTGAATGGTATTAATTTTGTCTTCAACTTGCGGAAACGGGCTTCTCCAAATTTAATACAGAAGTACAAATTTGCACACACAATCTCCGTTTCCAAAGTGACTTTCTGGCTTAGTAAATCCCATTGCGGGCGCAAAATGAATCGATTTGCATTGACTCCGCCCTGTATTTTGTACCTTTAGGTAGAAACGCCCCAAATTGCATATTCATTTAAGCAAACACGCAAAACAGACAAGACGTGTTATTTTTGGCTCATGTGAAAGACACAGTCCTCCATAGAGCTTGTTAGTAAAATCAGCTTGCTCCTTTTTTGTAGGTGTTATCAAGTTTGCACACGTTTTTTACACACGCAAACATTTAGTAAATCAGGGCCTAAAACTTTTACTGCTGACACTGCTAATTGGCGCTTAACCTAATACGACTCACTTGCACTGATGCCTTTATGATTTGGTTAGTGTGTCGTTAAGTTTGTCGTCAAGATGCCTCGTTGATTTCATCAGGAATTTGATCATTTGGTCAGTTTCCTTGCCGAAGATTTAGGAAAAATTCAGACATTGTGTGATTACACAAAGCCATAAATGTGGTACTACTTCTACAAAAGAAGTTACACAACAGAGAACTTACACCCGAGCTCATCAACATTCAAATGAATCGTAACAAGTTAGTGATTTTGTTGGATTTCATTCAAATGAAGTCGAAAAGGAAAGCTAGGACGTTAACCCCGCCCTCTCACCATAACCTCAAACATTGATAACTTTTACTACATTCACGTCTGCCAGACGCTTTATCCAAAACAATTTACAAGCAAATCCAATACAAGCATAGTAAAAGAGCCAATGCAGTCATACGAGTGCTGCAAGACTGAGTTTCCACCAACTGACCAGATAGAAGTGCAAGCTGGCTGTAGGAAGAACACGCTTGTGTTAATTCTTATGAGACCATGTTGCTTGGTTCTTATTATCCCAGCATTTTTCCCCCACCCAACACATGTACAAACTCATGTTACTGTAATCCCGACTCAACATGTTTCTCCTCTGCATTGATGGTTATTAAACAGGGTTCAGGGTCAAAAAGTCGGCATACATCTACTGCAGATTAAAACACACAAAACCAGTGGTATTGCCTTTTAACCCAGACCTCTACTTGACTTAGTACACACACACACACACACACACACCATCTGGGAAGTGAAACATTTGGCAAACTAATATCACAGTGTTTGCAGAATATACTGTTTAGTATGTTGTTGACATATTCCTACCACATATTAAGGCTGTGTATATTGATTTTGGGTTTGACGCTTTTGACCTATGAATGAATTAGCATCAGTTCACGCAAAAAGCATGCATACAAAATGTTATTAAACTAGTTACAATTTCCCACGAGGTAATGGGTTCAAACCCTCCAGGCTGAAATGCATGCATCCAGCCTGGGTCCGAGCCTTCAGTGTGGTTTCAGCTGCTGAACATACAGTCTTTATATATCTCCAGAGCGTATACTTATACGTATTCAACAATTTCCATCGCAGCATAAGCCAGTGTGTAGAAAATCAAAGGCAGCCGTACACACAATTGTACCATACAACTTCCAATATTTATGATATGGTTTATGTGCTGTGGTCAGAATATATGCAATCCACACACATGCATGCGCACACACATTTCCTAGATTACCAAATGCTCAATCATTCCTACGTAAAAAAAAGCACAAGTGAAGATTTTTTTTTTTCTAAAAGAAAACGTTTCTGTTCCAACAATAAGACAGACAATAATTTATGTATAATCTGGAATTTGGATATTTCCGCTTGCAAACCCCTGTTTAAACAAACCACACAGACGCAAAACAGGAAAGAGGTAGAGAGAACGAGACGGAGGGAATGCAGACGCCTTCCCAAGACAACTGAATTCATTTTGCATGTCTCTAATTAATTATTCGATGTAAATATTAAGGCACGTAACCAAGTTCCGGGAGTTAAAACATTCTGCAGGAATGCACATCCCCATGAATACGTTTACATTTATTTCTTTAGGCAAACACTGAGAAGGGTTTTGCTCAAGGGTCCAACAGTGACTCTCCGGCAATCCTGGGATTTGAACTTATAACCTTCCAGTTACGAAGGCAGAACCAGCCACTGACTAATAGCTGACAAAAAGCCCGAGTGCAACCCTGGTGAATCATTTTTCCTCTCCTAATTATTGGTGATTGTTTGATCATGGCTAATAGGAGGGGCCCAGTGACCCTGATAGCCCCTTCTGTGGGTGATATGCATCAGGAACTGATGTTAAGCAGCGATCGCAGTAACCATTAGAGTTGGTATGTACTGAAAGATGATATGGATTAGATAAGTAGGTCAACCGGTCTGCGTGTGTGTCCTTGGGGTGTAACTAAACTTTATCTACATTGTGCAAAGAGCCTCCTTAAGGGCAATAACATTGACACCTAGGCTGCAGGCGCAAACACAGGTGTCCATTAACACACTTGACTAAATATATCACAACCAGTGCCTTCCAAACTGCTTGGGAATTTTATTTTTTATTTTTTATTGAAAAAAAATAAATAAAAAAAATACACAAGTTGAAATAATTTGCAAATTACTTTTTTTTTTTTAAATGTATGATGGCGAGCCCAGGAGTCATTTATATTTGGTTCAGCTTTGTTGTCCTTCAGTTGTATAAGACAGATACACTCGGTGCAAGGGGGTAAAAATGAATTCAGTTGTGGGAAGGCAATCGATTACAGTAGTACAGTAGTTTATTCTGTACATTATGTTATTGGTTTACCACTTTGGGGTTGCTAATTAATAGTTTATTATGCTGTTAATTAGTCCTTTATTACTTAGAATTGATATATTAGTTGACAATTAGTTAAAACGTAGTTACTACTAAGGAATAGATCAGTATTTAGCAGTGACTCACTGAGTACACTGTGAAGTGACACTTTAATTTGTCATTGCTTAATGGTTTATATATTGATTAACTATCTACTGACTGTTGGTTATTACATTATCAATGAACTAACAGATATGTTTGCCCATATACAGCAGTAACATGGCAATTTACTAGTACTTATGCATTACTCCCATTAATTAAGCTAATGAACTGTTAATTAAGCTACCAATCCACAACTACATTTTTCCTCCACCTCTACATGTTCATGTGTCTTACTATGCTCACAGAGTTGTCTTTCCTTTTTGACCATTGATTACTCCTAGCTTCCTATTATTTATTCATTTGTTACAAGTGTATGTGTCCCTCCAAGTAAAGTGATGATCTTTACCACTGAATATACTATTAACTCATGATGAAGACATGACTACTTACTGTTGTCTTAATTGTTTCTTTGTGTCCCCCCCAAGTAAACTGGAAAATCATCGACTTCTATCCTTAAATTCAAAATGTTTCTAGTAAGACACATGAACATGTAGAGGTGACCGCAAAATGCAGGAGGAAAAATGGAGCATGGGATTAATGCATAAGTACTCGTAAATTGCCATGTTACTTGAAGTGTATATGGGAAAACATATCTATTAGTTCACTGATAATGTAATAACCAACAGTCAGGAGATAGTTAATCAATATATAAGTTATTAAGTAATGATTCACTGATAAATACGTAATCTATTACTTTGTAGTAACTAAGATTTTATCTAATTGTCAACTAACATATCAATTATAAGTAATCAACGACTAATTAACAGCATAATAAACTATTAATTAGCCACCCTTAATGTAAAGTGTTACCACAATTTTTTTTTTTTAAAGGCATTTTCACAGATCACCAAAGCCTTTCTGTAATTTATTCAAAAACACTGTAAATGATTGTCCTTTAAAAGTAGGACACCCTTGTTTTAAAAATCTTGTAGCATGTCTGAAGGGACACGCTTGCACCTCAATATATACAGCATATTGCTATAGCATAATGCTCTAACTACTTCAGATTTCCTCATCACAGTACACCTCTGTAATTATCTTTATATTCTATACAACAGACAAGGTTGATTTTGCACTTACTGCAGACTAACATTTTTTCAAACTGTAATTTCGAAAGATCCAATATCAAGTATTTGTACCAAACAACACAATGCTGTACAATGTTATGGTACAACAGAAGAGCATTCCTGTCTAAAGGCTCTTTTAAGAGGCTATAAATGTTTTATTGGCTGTTTCACTCAGAGGCGGTAATGTGAGTCAAAGCTGGCCGAGGGGAAAGAGGCATTGTGGGTGAAAGTGTGAGCTGGAGGTTTTGAGTGACTGTGTGTGTTTGCAAGAGATACAATAGCAGTCAGGTTTAAGATTCCACCGCTCTTCCGCTCCCAGTGACAGGTTCCCACACCCTCCCGGTCGAATGGCTAGTACACACAGACAGAGCCAGCGTCAGGCTCAAACAGAGAATTAAGTCATTTTGTGGGTGTGGGTGTGTGTGGGTGAGAGAGAGAGAGAGAGGGGGGGGGGGGGTTCATCTTAACTGTATGTCACTCTAATATTACAGGAATGCTCCAGGTTGAACAGATATGGTTTCCCTTTACTGCCGCAGGAATCCTAAAGCTTCACACAGAAATAGCATTGTCCACTCCTGAAAGGGTGACTTAGTGAAAAAGTAAGTGGATGTAATGAAACCACAGAGAGAATTGTTTATCAGCTTGAGGACGACTAAAATAAAGCCCATCATGCTCTAGAAGAGATGAACACACACAAATATGCACGCATACACAGACTATTATTGTTAGCCATAAAAGCCTGTAGCTCATATGACCAAAAAAAGATGATTTGTTCTCATTGTTCAGAGAGGGAATTGCTCGCTCTCCTTTTACCTACCACACACACACACACACAAACCTTCTCTGTACAAGCTAATGATAATGGTACACAAGTCGGAGGGGTAAATGGTGTGAGGCTTGTGACTGGTCGAAAAAGAAATAAGGAACTGACAGACCACTGAAAAAATTAAACCAGTCAAGATTCAGTTACAACAACTCGATCATGAGCAAAATTTCTTCCAATTTCTAACACGCCTGAAGGATTTTGCCAGATTTTATACACACAAAGTCATAAGAAAAGCTCTGACCACTAGCACCACCTACTCACCATAACCTTAACAAATCATTCATAACTTTTCAAACAAATTGGACTGTGCATAGTTACATTTGAGAGACCAGGTCGGTTGCAGACACGGGAAAAACACAAAACAAAAAAAAACAAGCATGTAATGAGGAAATCTGGGAGAAAAAAATAAGTGGTTGGTCAATTTTTGTTTCCTCTCAAAGTGAACACACAACCGCAGCCATCATGTCTCTCTTGGACAGAGTGTATCTGTCTTCTACGACTGAAGGACAACAAAGATGAACCAAAGATAAATGACTCTTGGGCTTGCAAGCGCAACAAGAAAGAGCCCAAGCTCAGAAAACAGTAGAGACAATAGAGCCAAAGTTTATCTCCTGCCAATGTGAGACAGCCTTTGTGCTTTCCAAACCAACTAGCTCCGGTTTTGGACTCAATTTGTTCATGATAACACCATCACATTCATACACCACAGAACATGCACTACTACGAATATATACGCAGGCCCAGTGTGGTGAAGATCGTCAGCTAGGAAGCCATGTATTCCATGTATGGAAGCCATGTAAATTTGTGAGTAATTGAGAAAGGGTTGGACAAAATAAATGGTGTACGGCAGGGGCCATATCCACAAAGAGTCTCATCTTACCACTAAGAGCTCTCTTAAGTAGCACTAAAGGTTCCTAGTTAAGTTTTTAGTTTCTTCTTAAAACCTATTCACGAAACTGCTCTGAGAAACTTTAACACAATGTCATATCACGCGGGGAAACCCACAAAAAAAACAAAAAAACAACACGAAAGTGTCACTGATTTCATACATGAAAACAAAAATCTAAATGCTCACATAAATAATATGTTTGGCTAATTGTCAATGTATACGTGTTTTACATCGTATATTAATGAGAGGAGTTTAATTTAATTTACATTTAACTAGAGTATTGATTTTTACACAGGCGTCCTTTGTAGCAGACTATAGACTATATAACCATGGCTTTGTAGTTTGTGAACATCTAAAAGAAAACCCATTAAATTGCGGGACGATGTTTGGTCTTGAGAAGGCATTGATGTTTAACACAACTCGCAGATGAACTGCGAATAGCTGCATAACTGCATTTGCTCATGTGGGCAAGTAGCAGAGTTGTCAAAAACTTAATCTCCGGTGGTACTGCATTACTTCTAGTAGCTCACCAACTCCACGATCACTGCAATACTCACGCAATTGAGATGATACCTTTTTAAAAGCTTGGTTGGTATGTAGTGGAAGATGGTGTGTATTATGAAACACGAACTGGTATGTGCCTCTCCTCTGGGTGTAACTTTAAAATTCAGTGTCCCAAAAAAACAAACAGTAAAATTTTATCAGGATTTTGCAGTGAACAAAAGTGTAGCTTTGTTGTAAAATGTTACTCAGTTATGCGGACTCTTCCTGTACAACATTATTGACCACTTCTCAGGTGCCTGTTCAGTCCCTCGTCACCTCGAGTCATGACTGCAGCTCACTCTTGGCTGGTCTTCCTGCACGAGCCATTAGGTCCTTACAACTGAATCAGTATGCAGCAGCCCAACTTGACTTCAATCTTCTTATGGTTAGCCATGCCACTCCACCGATGTATTCCCTCCACTACATGCCTGAATTAGATTTAAAACTATGAGACCTGGTCCTACAATGGAGCAGTAGCCCACTACTTGATGGTAATTGTCAAGTCCCACACCATACCCCGAGCCCTTCGAGCCAGACGTAGCGCTCAGCTTGACCCACCACCCTTCAAGACACAAGGAAGACAAGCATTAAAACGTGTGCACTAAATAAATATTAATTTATTTATTCATTTTCAGTAAGCAATTTATCCTGGTCAGGGTTGCGGTGGATCCGGAGCTTGTCCCGGGAAAACTGGGTGCAAGCGAGGAATAGACCCTGGATGGGACGCCAATCTATCGCAGGGCATCACACACACACGCACACGCACACACACACCCCGTGACCCTGAAGCTGTGAGGCACAAACGCTACCTGCTGGCCCATAGATGAACATATAAAATAAAATAAGCACACTTGTAATCTGTGTATTAATGTACTTATGTATCCTGTTTTTGTCACATGCTGGAAATGTAAATGTTTGAACATGCATGAATCACTCTTTCCAACAGCCAGAGTGCTCATGGGTATTTTGATATCAACTTCTAATTCAGTGTTATCCCAGCCTCAGGCCTGTTTTCTGCTCCAGCCTAGTCTTAATTGCAAATTCTAAAGAAATCGCACGCAACTCACAAAAACGGTTAAGATTAGGGTGTGGGTGGAGTTCTATGTTTTAGCATTTGTTACCATTATTTTATTTGTATGAAATCCAACAATATCGCCCTTGCTTGTTAGAAATCCATGAACATGGAGCAAAATTGGATTAATTAACATTCTCAAATCAAATTAAATGCAAATTATGGGTGCTTTTGTAAATAGCTGACAAGTTAAGTGTGTGTAGTGGAGTGAGGCCACCACTAACTCTTATTGTTGATTTGTGTGGTTTGACTTTGTAGGGTTCTATGCCAGGTTGGGCATTTTCACAAAAGAATGTGGCCAGGACATGACGTTTAGTCAATTCCCTAATTGTGTGTACTGTATGTGCCATAATGGCGTTCACAAATGTATGTCTTTGAACAGCCCTATTGACTGTGGTGGCAGAGGGGATATTGATCTGATATGTCACTATAACAAGACGTTTGGGATACACACCATCAGTCATCTACTTGCTCCATTTAACCTTTAATTACTTTTAAGTTCAGCAGGTGTGCATGAGGTCGACAGCGTTAAGACTTGTTCTGGTGCCAACACAGATGGGAAACAGACTAAAACAGAAGAAGAGAGAGAACAAGATTTTTGATTCTAAATTATTGGACCTACAGAAAAGATTCATGGGCCATTAACTAACTCAATTATCCACCACTGGGACCACAGATGGCCTCATGGACTCATGGAATACATGAGTCACTTATAGCTTATTCATATTGCTTGCCACACACACACACACACACACACACACACTACACCTGCAACATCAGTCCTTCCTGAACATCTCTACATTTCTACTCAGCGTGAAATGTTCAAACTCTTGAACAATGCGCCTGGCTCAATGGCCCCACTTGTAACTTGATCTTATTCCTGCAACTGATCCAGATTGCCAATTTTGGTTTGTCCAAACACGATGCTCTAAATCACATCTGAAAGTGTACCTTACGTAGGAGAAAAATCTCATTCCGGCCAAGGATAAATACAATATTTCTGGTAATAGGGTGCAGCCATCTGTGGACAACATGGAAGGAGATTTCACTGAAGATAGACAGAACTCTTCACTCCTGAAACTTTCAGATATACAGTATACTGTATAATGCAGTACACCCACATGAAAGAGACATAACGCCATCTACCTATAGAAAACTACTGAGGTTCCGACTTCACTTTTTAAACCATTCACTTTCACCATTTTAATGATAAAAAACTAGTCAATCAAGCCATAGACCAAGAAAGAACCGAAAGATTTATAGTCCAAACCGTCTGTGGTGGCCTTTGTTAAAGAGCATGAACATCGTAGGTTTAAAAACCAAGAGAAAACTGTTCGTATTCCCCCATTTATCAATATTAGATTTATAAGACTGCTCATTAATTTCGAATAATAAGACCAATCATTCATTAATTCAAATTTCGAGCTGAAATACACAAGTGTGCACATTGCTTCCCTACATCATTTGAGGTCAGTTTATAAGTCTTGTCCAAAAAAAACCCAGCAAGCTAGGACATCTTTTGACAACCCCCTAAGCACATGACTACAAACCAGATAAATTAGAAAACACAGCTTTTTGCTGTCTAAATAACAAGCTGCAAATCAGATGGCTGTTTAAAAGGTAGTTCAGCTCTTTAGCATATTAATCCTCATAAGGATGAAAGGATTGTAAGATCTCACGGCTCTCACCTAGACGTTCTGAGACGGCGTCCTGAAGGCACGAGTTCAAATGCCGTCTGAATGCCCCACGTTCTGGGTGGGCCTGAACGCTCAAGGTCGGCGTCAGCCTTCCTGACAACATATGGTAATTCTATAATTATCCTTTATTAAAATGTCAGTTGCTGCAGTGTTAATTATACTGATTGGTGGGTGGTTTGAGGGGCTGTCTGAAAACTTTTCTTAATCCCTTATTTAACCCTTCTTTAGGAGTAATGGTGCTAGAGTCGTGTTGGTCAGTAAAACACAAGGTTAAAAGGGGTACACAAGCATTGCCAAGAGTGACCATCTAAATAAATTTGAAGTATACATGAAATTATGTAAAATATTGCGTTTTACACAAAGTTTAAGAAATCCTAAAGACTGGGTTTTATTACACTGGGACTTGCAATGTTGAAAGCATGGTAAAAAGTGTTCACATGAAGAAACAAGAATTAGAGTCTACAAAATATAAAACTAAAGATTAAGAATTACTCCAAAAAGGACAACGAATAGGATCGACATAATGTAATTTTTCTAGTCCACACCTGAGGAGAAAATCACTACGAAACACAAACTTGATGTACTCTTGGACTTTGTTACCCATTTGACAAAGATTTCCCATTTACAATCAATTTCAGCTTAGGACTGAACCTAATCTGTAGTGTCAGTGGTTAGGGCTCTGGGCTACTGATCAGAAGGTCATGAGTTCAAGCCTCGGGACCACCAAGCTGCCACTGTTGGGCTCTTGAGCAAGGCCCTTAACCTTCTCTGCTCCAGGGGTGCTGTATCATGGCCCTGCACTCTGTTGTAAGTCGCTCTGGATAAAGGCGTCTGCTAAATGCTGTACATGTAAATGTAATCTCCCCCAAGAAAGAGTGTAGTTAACTTGAACAGCTTATTTGCTAATGTTTGGCATCCATTTTAAATGTATTTACTAAAACTAATGAAAAGAAAGTCTGTCCCAAGGCATGTTCCAAATTAAAGTAACAAATTCTCAATATTCTGTGTCGGCTTTCCATCCAACTGATCTCGCCACAAATCCATAAGAATTCTAACAGGAACTATAATGGCTAACATACGTGTTGACTCATGCTAATTCTTATGACTTTGCACTATTTAAATCACAAAGATTCAAGTGCGTACATTTTAAAGAAAGTACCTAACATAACAGAGTTTAGAAGAACATGAACCGAGTCGCTACACTGTCCTGGAACAGCTCGAGAATAACGAGAGTCAATCCATCCTCATCGATCTTATTGCCAGTCAGAGTGCAATATCGACCGCCGAACCCCGTAGTCCTATCTTATTGAACATGCTCTCTGTGTGCAGGAGGAGACAAAGATCAGAAACTGCAGTCATTTATCTTAATACACCCATAATGCATTGATTTTTCTCGGCAAATGTGTCCTATCAGTACAGAAGTGGTTACTGGCTGCCTGCTGATTGCCCACAGCTGGAAATGAAAAAAAAAAAAAAAAAAAGATGAAGTACACTGGAGACAGACAGACTGCCACAACCTGTCCGTTCAAAAGTTGAAGTTAAACAAGGGGAGTGTGTGTGCATATGCACTTTTGATTAGGTCAAGTACTACCAGATGTAAGAAGTACTTGGATCTGAAACACACACTCAAGACCGTCAGGCCTATTTTAAAGTACAGCTGACACCTGTGTGTGTTTCAGTCAGGTTCGGCTGGTTTCCAGACACACACACAAACACACACACACACACAACAGGGACTCGCAATCACAATGGATGTCTGTTTTCATGTACAAACCAAACCTCCTGCTTCTTCATCTGGAGCTTTCTGAACTTGTGACTCACCTCCTGTAGTTTTGCATATTCTCATATGGATACCCTAAAGACTCGCACTTCCCAAAAACAGTTTATGCCTAGGACTCACCTTCCTGCTTCAATGGATAATCTCACCTGGATACTGCATCTCACCTGGATAGTCTTTATGATTACAGCAGCAGTTCATAGGAAGTGCAATCATAAAGACTATCCTGTGCATTTACAATATGGTCATACCAAACATCCTTTCAACACATCAGTACTGTTTTCTTTTCTCTATATGACTGTACACTGTGACTTATAATCCAACTGTCGAGTGTCACCCAGAAGAGGATGGGTTCCCTTTCGCGTTCCCTTCTTCGTCATGTCTCATGGAGTTTCTCCTTGTCACCGTCACCTCTGGCTTCCTCAATGGGGATCTAAATCTACATCCGGATTTCCGTGAAGTTGCTTTGTGACAAAGTCTATTGTTAAAAGCTATACAAATCAAATTGAATTGAATTGAATCGAAAAAGACAAAATCACTTTTAGCCATGCTTGCTTTTCTTAAAGCCACATCCTCAGTTCTTAAAAGTTTCTGATGATAATTATTCAGAAGTTTGAATTGACACACATGGTGATAAGAGATCAAGTTGTTTAGGATGTTCCCTGAAGAAGGGAGAATTTTTCAGAAAGGATTCTGACTGGAGAAGAGTTTTTAGTCATCTATTAAGGTTGTCTTTATTGTGAGTAAAATGCTGGTGGTACAATACAAATCATAAAAGCTTGGCTGCTTGTCTGAAGTCGATTACAGGTGCTAAGGCTCAAGTCAGTAACTCAAATTACAGACATTTGAAGTGGATTCAAATAATTTTTATGTGTTTCAGACATATTCTAGACACACAAATGTGCAAGTATAACACATAAGACCTGAGCCAGCACCTGGTCCCGCTATCTCAATGCCCCTCTGCTCCATTTTGAACAAAATACAGAAGCAGGACTGAGACACTGTCTTCAAAGGTTGCAGAAGTGGAAGTGAGGGACAAGAATCTAGCCAGGTAAAAGAGGACCTTTTTGTGCGAATGATCTCAGAGAAAGTCAGGAGTCTCTTTCATGGAGGAACAGAGGAGTCAATTCTGGAGGGGGTTCGATGGTATTTCAATACATGACGAGCAGCGCTCGAAATCCTGACCCTCTCACGACAGAAGTCGCATTATTCAAACAACGATTTTTTTCATTTCTGTGCGATTTTTGATGACCCCATTACGACGCATCCAACACATGTAACCACAAAACCTGCAGGACCAGAACGTCATTCAGCGATCATACACACGGGCGTAGTGTGTGTGAAGCAGACTGCGAATCCCTCAGTGCGATTCACAGTAATTTAGGGCCAGTGAGGCATACATGAGGAAGACTGAGGAAGACTGATGCTTCAGTGGCTTCATAAATTACTCTAGCAAAAGTTCAGCCCTACTCCACTCGGATGATCTTAATGCCTGACCATGATGCACGTTGCTCTCACACACACGGCTGAAATAAAAATCTCATTATGTTCATGGACCCGAAGGTATGGGAGCAGTCTCTCATCTCAACCCATGGCTGTGAATATTAAAGAGAAGGACCCGCTCATACACACACACACGCGTACACACACGCGTACACACACGCTCAGATCACAGGCTGGAGTCTCACCCCAGGGACTCTGAGGTGGAAATGAATTGCAATTACTCTCGTCCCCCTCTTTTTTCCCCCCTCATTCCTCATTATTTCAATTTTTATGAGGACAGTTTTTCCCTTTGCTCTCTCTCGCTCTCCTAATCCTCTAAAGCAGTGGTCACGGGCAGCATACATGATGTCATCTGCCCTACTCGTGTGTGTGTGAGTGTGTGTGTGTGTGTTTGTGTTGCTGCTCCTGCTATTAATAATGGAAATGTACAGTAGTGTATGCGTGTGTCTGCATAACCCCAGAGGAGAAGTCTTTTATTAATCTGTAGCAAGCTGCTACTCTTTCGTTATTTATGAGGCACTCGGCTGCGATACCACTGTTCAGTCCATCAATGTTGCAAGCGCTCAAAATTACTGAAGAGGATCCCATTCAACCAAAAACTCGAAGAAGAGAAAACTACTTAATAGAGAAGTAAATGTGTGTGTAAGCACCATTACTTGACTGGCTGAACAAATGGCGCAAGCTCCTCTCTCTTACTGTAGACTCGTAATTTCTTTTCTTCATGGCCACAATAAGCTTGCAGTATTGTTTAGGAGTTCAATTAACCTTCAAAAGGCAGCGTACACAGATTCTGGGAGACATTTTGAAAACAGACCCAGCGGCTAAACGGACCCAATTATTGGGTCTCCAATCTCATTTCAGCCTTAGCTTATACGGCTTGATGGCGCCCCAAGGCTACAAATTGCAAAAGTATAACAACAATAATAATAATAATTGCTTATGAGCATCATAAGACAATGTTTACTTTGGGCTAACCAACATAGTTTGTTAATTATGTATTTTTTATCTTTTTTTTCTCGGCATGAATTTCAACATTCAACTTGACCCACAAAAACGCAGGACAACTTGTTTTGGGAGACTTACAACCCACTCGAGTCCATGGGAGTGGTAAATCGGCATATTTCCAAAATCAAACTCGATTTGTGTGTGTGTGGGGGGGGAGACTGGTCCTGAGGGGGGAATATGAGGGACTGGAGCTCAGAGGGGCAGGAAGATATCGATCTGAACTTGAGAGCGGCGGCTTTTCTGATCTCTGTTGGACACTGGAATTTCACACATACACACACACACACACACACACTCTCTCTCTCTCTCTCTCTCTCTCTCTCACACAGCCCTGGGGTGTAATCGGCAGCCCAGAGGGTACCCATGGCAACCAAAATGAAACACAGCCAAGTGTGTGTGTGTGTGTGTGTGTGTGTGTGTGTGTGTGTGTGTGTGTGTGTAGTCATTTCAAACTTACAAAAATACAGTTCTTTTTTTTTTTATGACTCCATTTGACAATTAGGACACAACCAGAAAGGAAAAAAATGTTGAGAAACCACATAAACAGAGGGTTGAAGTAGAAAATAGGAGTAAGTCCAACTACTGGCTGCTATTCCAGCCATTTTCTTGTATCCTGGCCTTCACTGGCTGCGCCTGATCAAAAGCTTCATCACCTTTAAGACTGTTTATGCGTGCCCGCGCACAAGTGAGGGTTAAATGAAGCGTTTTTGAGGGCATAACGTCTGTCGGGTGTTCCCTTTGAACTCGATCATCAAGTGCCACGCGAACGTACGTGCGCGTCAGGGCTCCACGCGTCAACACCTCCATCCCTTTAAAGCCGCTTTAGGAGCAGCTGCTTCGGTTTACCACTCGGCCGTGTTTCTTTATGTAACGAACGTGCGCTCGCTCGTTTAATGCATGTTCCCTTAGAAGCCTTCCTCAAGCAAATGGAAGCAGAGGCGTACCCGAGGGCCCTAATCGATTCAGCTTGGCACCGCTTAGATGTTATCGCAGCAAAATGAGTAGCAAAGGACGCTAAACCTGGTTAGAATTAGGTCTCTTTTTTTATATCAGTGCTGGTTTCCATAATTCTAATTTCTCCCCCTCGCTTTTATCAATCATCCTTTCTGTGTTTGTGTGTGTGCCTGTTACTCAATCTAATAATGCAGCCCATTGTGTGAGTAACTTTTATCCAAAGGCTGTGTAACTCTCTCCATATCAAGTGCCTTTTCAAATCAGCCTTCTGCTCTACACGCAGACAAGAACACATACACACACTGTTTCTATAGATTTCTATTGGATAAAGAAACTGCATTTACATCATCCAGACTTTAAACTTTTTTTTTTTTTAATAGCACTTTCTCTTCAGTTAATTATAGGGATACACTAAAGAGGTCGAGACGAGGCCAGAGGTTGCAACACAAAAGAGACTTGTGCAACTTAAAGTGGGTATAGCATTTTTTAAAGGATCATCGAGTGAATGAGCGTGTGTGGTCTAAAGGCCTACTTCTACTGCACAAAGTACCGAACATTTTGGCACCACAAAACTGGATTTGCGCTTGTTTCATTGGCCAGCGGTCCAGTACAAAAGGTTCCATTTGTGTGGTGTTTGGTACCTTCTCAAGACAAGCACCAATAGGGAAAACTGGTTACTTACACACAACTTATACACAGTCACACAATTCACGACACCATAGACAAAGACACACCAAAAAAAAATCATGATGTCCAAATTTGTTCCCTACCTACAACACCTACAGCAATTTTCTAGTGTTGTCCAAATTCTCAATGGACAATCATATTCCCTGGATAGTTCACTATGTTACCCACAGTGCACTGTAAATTCAGTGTACAAAGGATGCATACTATTTCCGAGCAAAAGTACCACAACGCATAGCAATTTCTTTCATATCAATATTTAAATATTAAATATTATATATATATATTCATGGTTTCAGTTTGCATATTTGAAAATGTCTTGGATATGCCTTTCTCGGAAACGTCTTTGTCTATGCAATGATGCGTTTCCAGAGCACTATCACGTAAGTGTTGTCAAAATTCGGTCTAGTGTCTCCCTCACTGCTGCCCTATATAGTGTGTAGTACATTATTCGTTTTTTTTGTGAAAAAAACATCCACTATCCAAAAATACCATTGGCCTGCATATTCCAAGACAGAGAATAACAAGTATAATGATTTCAATTCTACGATTATGAATATTCTTGAACTTGAAAAACTACATTATGAACAGTAACTTTACTCCCTCCCAACCACACCAGCCAACAACATCATTCTTTGCAAACATAGCAGTAACTCGTAACTTTCAAAGTATGGCTTTTGCAAATGTACTTTTCACACTGCATGTTGTTTGCTTTGCAGTCCTTTTTTGTTAAGCAGAAATGGCATCTCCTCTTCTTCCCTTCTCTTGTTTTTGGCCCCTGTGGTACCTCTGATTGGCCAGATTCTGGTTGCTGTGCAGCTGTTTATGTAGAACGTATTTTATTTATAGCCTTTTTAGGTGCAAAAGTCCTTTCTATAGGTGTTTGCAGGAGTTTACCAACATTTGTATCAAGTACAGTGTAATGGATCTCATGACAGTGTCAAGGGCCCCCTTCACTGTCACAACACTTTCCAGTCCAAACAATATAGATATATGCCCATGCACAGCTTAACTGTTTCACTTTTTCAAGATTCCCCTATAACTGCCCAATAGATTATTGGAGCCTACTCAGAATTCTGTTGTGGTGGGAACCCTGGCATATCTCACAACATGGTAGGCGTGCTCTCTCCACAGTGTCCAGGACCTCCTTGACCTGTATCCTACCTGGTCCCAATGCAAACAATACAATACAGTACAGGTTGACTGTTTCACTGTTTCAATAATTCCCAATTGTCACCCTTTTCCTTGATTCAACTCTCTTTGGTGAACCTGTAATTTATTCAATACATGCAGGTCAAAATTGACCCGGAACAGAACCAATGTACAAAAATGTGTAGCACCTGTACAAAAATTAGTGGGGGAAAAAAAAACATTTTCATTTTTGTTCATTTTGGGTCAGTCATCAAATTTCAGGCTTAAAAAAATTATTTAGGGTGGCTTCACTGCCTTTAAATGGCAGAATGGGTCAAATTTGACCCAAACAGTATGTAAGGGTTAAGAGAGGGCTGTCTGAGTTTTGAGCTGGGCGGATTTCTGGTGTGAGCCCGGCTTTAGGCACGAATGTGCAATGAACCAATTGGCCTGAGCAAGATGAGCATGTGAACTGTGACTGGTGTTCGGGTGCCTCGAGTGTTTATTGGAATAAAGATTCAGATTTATCGTTTGGGTCCTCAAAAATGGCATACATGAAGTCATGAGAGTATCAGGAACGACTATAATCTGATTGTGTGCCACGTGTGAGCTGGTATGCGAGGACACACGAAGCAAAGACCACTACCGTATTTTATTGGGTTATTTTATTTATAGAACTTTTTGTTGTAAAACTTTTTTGTCTGAATAAAGAACCCAAAAAAATGTTTTGTTGTCTGTGAGGTTTAATTACCACCGGCTACAAGTACAGAACAGTCTACATATTAAATAGTAAATAAGTGTCACAAACAACCAGGGAAAACACAGGTTGGATCCAAGTGCAGAATCGTTTATTGATACACAAAGGGATTTTCCAGTTCGTAGTCAGTAAACAGGCAAGTAATCCAAAAGCCGGTGGTTCAGACAAACTAGCAGAAGTATCCAAAGGGCAAACCAAGGAATGTAATCCGAATGACAGGCAGAGTTCAGAAACGGAGAAACAAACCAACAAACGTTAGGTGATGACTATCATAATGATGAGGCAAAACCTGAGGCAAAGAGTCCAGGTGAGTGTACGTGTATATATACTGTGTATGTGATAGCGGTGATGCTAAACAGGTGTGTGAACCGGAAGTGTTAGTACTCGGGGGAAGGTGACCTCTG
>JAOUQW010000046.1:5439330-5465517 GCA_028565825.1 Olivaichthys viedmensis | reverse complement strand
ATTCGGTCATTCACCTTACAGCTGATTATTCACCTTACAGCTGATTATTCGGTCATTCACCTTACAGCTGATTATTCACCTTACAGCTGATTATTCGGTCATTCACCTTACAGCTGATTATTCGGTCATTCACCTTACAGCTGATTATTCGGTAACTACTATAAATTATTTAGTAACTCCTAGAGTGAGAAATGCTCCTGGGAGTTCATGGGATTAACGTGAACTTCTGTTGAAATATAAGAAAAGGAAATAAAATTTAAAAAAAGGTCATCTTAGCGTTAAAGAGGCTCCTCCAGGTTCCACCATCGCAAATCGTATCAGAACAATATAAGTGCAAAATGAACGTCATCACATCGTGTAAAAGTGTCCGTGGCTCTGCGAGCCCATCTTTTATATCAACTTGAGGTCTATAGCTGCGAGAAAAGTACGAGCGTTACCATAAAGCCCATAACCAAAGTCCATAACCATGCCATGACGTCAGCAGGCATCAATCAAAATTGTCTCAACGCAAACTTATTTAGGGAAATAGTTTCTCTCTCACACACACACACACACACACACACACATAGTGCCAGACGAAAATAACCGAGAAGTAAAAACAGTGTCGGACCGCCCTGTGCCATTTTGGGTGCACGACTGGCATTCTCAGAGCTGAATCACTTCTGCTTGTGCTTCAAAAATAGCCGTGCTTTTGCATATTCTCTCAGCACAGCTCCTCAGAATAGCCTCCTTTTCAAAAACTTGGAACGTTGTGTTAGACAGTAATCATAACATTAATGCCATTGTGACATTCCAGAGCCATTTTTCCACACAGTCCGGCCTCTAAATGGCCCGGTCGAAAAATAAACCGAGATACGCAATATTTCAAAAATAGAAGTGTGATAAGCAAAATTATCTTTAAGGGAAGCAATTCTTCCAAACTGTTGAAAAAGAGGCAGTCGCCCCGGGTTACAAATGAGAGAGATGTTCGCAGAAATACCCGTCAATAGAATTTCCTTCAAACGTATGCGCAGTTAAGTTGTTTACGTGAGGAGCATACAGTACGTCTATGTGCACCGACCCACAAAGCTTTCTTGATTTCGTCTATATTGAAAGGCATAAAGATCCACTTGGTTTCCCAGTGAGTGTAAACACAGGTTTTCAGTAAATCTTGTTGTATAGCCTGTTGCTCCTTTATCTACATTTACATTACGTTTATTCATTTGGCAGACACTTTTACCCAAAACGACGCACAGTGAATCGGAATCCAATCCATGCACAGAGCTGAGCAGTTTAGGGTAACGGTTGCTCAAGGCCCCAACAGTGGTGGATCTCATATTTAAAAATGAACATATTTTGCATATCTTAAATTGAGTAGCATCCATACATTGCAGAAATTTTGCACAAGTCTTTGTGGAATGTACTCGAATGCACTCAAGTGAACTGCTCAAACTA
The DNA here is from genome assembly GCA_028565825.1 of Olivaichthys viedmensis. Classification (NCBI taxonomy): domain Eukaryota; kingdom Metazoa; phylum Chordata; class Actinopteri; order Siluriformes; family Diplomystidae; genus Olivaichthys; species Olivaichthys viedmensis. The sequence goes on along the minus strand of JAOUQW010000046.1, from coordinate 5,464,083 downwards.
CTGCTCCCTACTCTACCTGCACAAAAAACCTGCACAATTGACTCGGAGGTTACTGGCTGCTAACGAGCCTGAGACGTTTTACTGGTAAAAAAAAAAATTGGGGGGGAGTTTATATGGTAGCAAATTACACACAATGCTGTGGTTATGTTTGTGCACATGTGCAGATGTAGAAAAACAAAAGATATCAGATTAGCAGTATACATGCCATGAAGAACCTGATTATTGGGCTAAAATTTAAGTGTCTTTATTGGATTTCTTTTTAAAAAATCCGTTAGCGACTTTAATCCCATATATGCTACTGTAGTATATTGTTTACATGTCCATTTGAATAATCAGAACTGCCGAAATCAGATAAGGATTGTATTATTCGTGTGCATGTAAACATAGGTAGCTAACGTTAGCTAACTTAAGCAGCATCACTCTGTAATGTTAGCACGATTGATAAAACACAGAAGCCTACATCTTAACTGAACACCACCAAGCAATAACAAGGTAGAAATGTTGACCATTGCATTTATAAGGTCTCATTATGAAAGAAATGCCCTCTTGGTGTCAAACCGCACACTTTAAGAGTAAACAGTAACAGCCTACGTTGTTACTGTGTTCTTTAGGACGCATTCACTTTAACTACACCTAACGTTAAAGTGCACACAATTCACTTTAATCTACCTTTAATCCACATCAACTCAGTTAGTCTACGCTCAGCCTTGCTCTCAAATGTGCACATCTTTGAGCACTGTGAGGACAATAGCAATAAACATTAAAAAAATGGCACCACACAGGGGTCCCCCTCATGGCTGTAGGCAGTCGTCTATACAGCTTAATGGATGGTCTTGGTTACAGTGAGACAGTGTGTACTACTATTGTACTATTGCAGACTAAATCTATCTCCCATTTAGAGAAAACTTTCCCTATCACTGTCTCTCAAGGCTGTGCTTTTACTTCTTGAGTAAAGGGAATTATTCAGAAGGGGTGTACCTAGAAAGAGAGATGTCTTGTTTTCTTGTGTGACAGCGCAGGAGAGGCCCGTTCCTAAACTTCTTTGATAAATAATGCAGAACCCTCACAAACACTAGCAGAGCATCGGCAGATCCTGGTGAAACTGAGAGAGGAGAGGCAAACGTTTTTATCATTGAAGCGAAAATGCTCAGCACCCAAGGCATAAATACAATCCCACAGAAGGTGGTATTTTTTAAATAGGCCTATTGCTATTTAATAGTGTTGTGGCCTATCCAGAATTCCCTTTTAGGGATTAATGGAGCACCAGGGTTCTCACTCTTTTTAGGTAATTATTTCCCAGGACATTGTTTAATTACTAATCTAATTGTATATCATTACAAAAATGTAATTGCACTGAGCTGCCGGCGCACACTCAACCTTTAAAGCGAATGAAAGGGGCTGACTGATTGGACATCGCCTAACCACACCTCTTGATAATGTATTCGTTTTAATAACACCGGTCTAACACCGCCAGGTAAGGGCCTGTGCTGATGGTCACAAAAACACTGAGAAAACATCTGCCACACCCACACATGCCAACACAGCAATCTTGCGCCTTATATAGGCTTTTGCATTATGATCACGAAAATTAGTGCCCTCTATCGCAATTGAATTCTCTTGGTAAAAAAAATACATGAAGGCAAAGTCTGCTGGGTGATACGATCTAAACAGTGACCCACACTTTCCCCTGATCCCCTTATATATGTGGTCAGCAGAGTAAAAAAAAACAAACATACAATCTCAATGGCTTAATAGCCCAACTTTACACTTTTCTCGGACTTGACTAATATTTCCAGGACATCTTATTATTTTCTTATTTTCCAGGTGTTTTCTATAACTGGAAATCTAGTAAACCTCCAGGTTTCCCAGGATGCACGAGGACCCTGAGTCTTACATTTGTCAGTCACTTTTATCCAAGCTGCTTACAAGTGAGGTAGTGTACAATTCAAGCCTAGAGTTGTCAGTTAAGGGGTTTGCTTAAGGGCCCAACAGTGGCTCTCTGGCAGTGTTGAGATTTAAACTCATAACCTTCCAGCAGGGGTGCCAGTATAAATTTTGGGCCCCACACCCACCAGACCCACCAGTTTTAATTTAGGCCCCAAATTGGGGCACTTGGAATTGTCCCCACCTTTTCCCCCCTTTGCAGCGCCCCTGCCTTCCGGTCACTAGCAAAGAACTTTAACCACTGAACTATCCATACTCACTACATTATCATTACCATAGCTTGTGATAAAGTAAAGCCCGGAGGATTGTTTCTGTCTCTCTTAGCTATTTGAAGTATCGCCTCTCCATGGTTCATCAATAATCCTAGACAAGTCACCATGGGGCCCATGTGTACACGCACACAATCATAACAAGAGCCTGTCGGGTGATACCGTTAGGTTCACTCCGATCCTTCACACTCCTACATACACAGACAACCACACTTGTTCTGATCTCTATTGTTAGACCAGCAAAATCCCAAACAGCACAATTGTGTGTGTTTGACAGCAATGTGATTTATATGAGTTCAGCTGAATGATCTCAAGACAACAGTGTTTCCTCACCAGAGAAACCCTGCCAAAATGAATCAGAGTGAGTCAGCTGGACAAAAAGGCCCCGTTTCCTGCCACAATACACCTGAGTGAGTGCATTTCCCTACTCTACAGAGTCGCACACCCACACAAAAGGGACACTGATATTTATATTTACTTATTAACCCCCTATCTTTAAATGATTAATTGGCCACTTTTTCCGAAGATGCATGCTGTCCATACTTCTTGAGTTAATGAAAAGTCGCCCGTCTTTTGCTCGTTTGATCAAAGGGGGCTTCTCTTTTCTCCCGCTTCACCTCCCTTGTCTGGGTGCCTTGGTCCTGGCTCTCAGATAGTAGAGGCTACTTAACACACACACACAGGACCCCTTGGCCCGCTGGTATTGTCATGCTGATGGCCCAGAGGCTGCCACACAAAGAGCCATTGAGGAGAGGAAGAGAGAGAGAAAGAGCGTAGGGGCTCTTGAGAGGAGTTTCTTTAACCCCCTCAGGCAGGGTGTGTGTGTGTGGAGGAGAGGAGAGTCAGATAAAGCTGTAGTGTTAAGGAGCAGTGGACTGGTCTTGCATCTCCTGAGGTTGGGGTTGAAGAGGTTTTGGTGTGTGAGTGTAGTAATAAGACACATTGCAACACCTAAATAGACTCAATTCTGAAGTCCAACTCAAACCAGAAATAGGTTAATTATGCTGCTCCCTTGTGTACCCCGCTACACATCACTATACCCCACTCTAGTTTGTGTGTGGGAGTGCGTGTATTTGATGAGCGATCGGGCTCACCTTTCATCGTTTAGCGAGCGTATGGACGACTGACCAAGACAGGCAGAAGGTCAAAGGTCATTTTTGAACCATTGAATTTAGAGGAAAGGTGATCCAACGCCGCCTCGTCTTTCAGGAGAAATGGACTCTCTCTCTCTCCATGTCTATCTGCATATCCATCTCTCCTTTTCTCTGGTTTCTTTCTTTTCTTTCAGCAGTGCGAGAAGCTCTCCTGGTGAGGCCATACACACACACACACACACACACACATTTGCACAAAGGCTCAGAGAGTCCAAATAGGCAACCCGAGGACAAGAGTGGCTTCCACTCATGTATCAGCAACCACACACACACTTGTAATTCTATATTTGTGGGGTATTTTCATTGACTTGCAAAGTAATGTAGCTAAATAATGTTATGCCTATATCTACACCAGGGTTACCGTTAGCTGGTAAATACCGGTATTTGACCGGTAAAAACTCTCCAAGACCAGCAAATTAAAATCCCATCGGACACATATTCATTTTAATCAAGTAAATAAAGTAAATTTTTCAGACTCCTTCTATGTAATAATGCAAGTCTCTTAAATGAATAGAGATGATATGCTTAAGTAAAAATGTTGTTTAAAGCGTGCTGCCACTGGCCGTTTTTGCACTTTGATAACCTGCCACTAGCCTCTAATTCATACAGCCACTGCTGTGGAACCAGCAATCCTTCCGGGATGTCTGTTATTGTTTTCTAGCTAATCACAGCTACAAAGGTTGTGTTCAAAAGACGAGACAGGAATTCAAATGGGATTTGTGCAGTTTGCTAAATGGTTCCCCATTCTCTTTTATATGCATTTTTTATCTGAGAAAAGTAGACAGCTAGCAAAGCATTCATCAAAATAAAGCTTAACGCCGCTCTCTACGGGGGTTTGTTTACCCGCTGTATAAGATGTGGCAAGAAGCGTCTCAGTTTGAACAGACATGGAGAAAAAAATGTGTCTGATTATCGGTGGTTGAGCTTTGAAAGGTAAGCGTAAAACAGGGTCAAATTTGATTTTGATTAAACTTTAATTACAGCTGCATGGCGTAAAATCTAAAGCGGGACCGCTCTTTCTCTCTCAATAGGAAAACAGTGGCATCGCTGGCACAAATCGATTTTGTCGCTCATGCAGCCAACTAACTATGTGGTGGTACTATTAGGAGATAAATAACTTGGCTAGTTGAACATGCCGTAAATTAACTCACCGCCTCACGAGGATGTTGGGAAATTAAATTAAGTTTAATTGTGGAATGTGACGGCACGCACCGGCTGTAGCGAGTTTAAAGTGTTACCCAGTGTCACTACTTTATACCACCTAACACACTGCAGCGGATAAAGGCTTCATGTTTTGTGCCCTACATGGCATTTTTTGTGCCTGTTTGGGGCGGCAGGTCAAATATTTGAATATTATTTGAATAATGCCTTGAAAAAAATCAAATAGTAATTTTGCCTGAAATGTCCATCTCTAGTTGTTACATATTTCACAGTCTTGCCCAAGAGTTTGAGAGTCAGTTTCTATTCTGTAGTTGTTTTGATCTGTCAACATACGGACATTTTCACAGCCTTTTATTTGTGATACAGAGAGAGACATTTTATTTTTATTCCCATGCCAGTATAGTCAGTAGGCTGAAGACAAAGAGATGCACTCCCTCCTTTTATCTCCCTCCATCTTTTCCCTTTTTCATCTTTTCATGGTCTTCCTTGAGAAAGACAGGAGAGGGCCTTTACTGTCATTTTGAAACAGCATGTTCTGTGTGAGCAATTTCTTGCCCAGGAAAAGAACCCTGAGAAACTGGCTGCAGGAAAAGGGACACATCTATCGCGGCTCCATACCTCTTCTCCTTCTCTTTCTCTCTACACGAGAGCCTAACAATGGCCGTTTCCTGATGTGGAGACTTGCGACAGGCAGCGTGTGTGTGTGGGAAAGCGTGAGAGAGCACTTTCAGGGCCAAGGATTTATTGAACGGCGGTCTCAAAGCTTACATCACCTGCGTATATGAGTGTGCATGTCTTGCATGTGTGTGCGTCTTTTGTGTGAGATACAATGGACATGTGTGAGATACAATGGACTCTTGGCACAATGGCGGTGTAGAATACTGCCCTCACAAATAGTGAAGTGGCGTGGCTGCCTAGATTGATTGGCCAACTGAAATCTAGCTTTGTTAAAGTACCCCTAATCACGTAGGATAATAAATAGTTTTTGATATAATAATTGTATTTATATAATAATTATTAATATTTATAATATTTCATTATCATTTATCACAGGTCGACACGAGTGTGATGTCAGTATCTTGGTTCTCGAATTTGCATCCTCGTATTGTCAGCGATTTATTTAACAGTAGGCAAACCTGTCAAAATATACTAGAACAATCAAACCAAATTTGTTCATCACCATTATTATATATTAAGTACTATATATAAGTTAGGTAGCTAGTGTCCTTAACACGCAGGTTCAAACATTTTTTCGAGTACCACGTCATCCTCTCATACATCGGATGTGATACGCTCAAAGCTATGAAGCCTATTTTGTGAACTGAGCTCATTTTTAATGCTGCCCGAATCAGTTTTTTTTACAGAAGTACTGAAAAAGTCAGTGATGTAAATGGAAAGATATGAATTTACAAATTTGTATTAGCAAATTTGACTCAAACACCATTTAAAAATCATGTTTTTGAGTTCAGAGGTACTTTAAAGAAACTGTCTTACATTCCTCTCTAACATTTCTGACGGGCCCCCGAGGCCCTCTTTACACACACACACACACACACACACACACACACACACACAGATGCCTTTAAAATCCCTGAGTGATGCCCTGACACACTGTAAGGTGTGATTGATAAGTTATATCCATCACCCAATCTGTCTACTGCACAGTGTGATACTACACTCTCAGTCTCCACTCTCCTTTTCATGTGTGTCTAGAAGCCAGTGTCATTAAATGGCCTTTTGTTTCTCCTCTCGTCCATCTAAGCGACACTCACACTAAGGTCTAAAATGGTTCAATCTGTTCGTGTGTGTGTGCGCGCATAATTACCCTATCCACGTGTGCTTCCCTCAAACATATCACACATAAATGATGGCCACAGTGCCGCCAGGATGTGTTTTGTGCTCCCAGAATGCATATTTATTTGTTTGTGAGTGTGTGTGTGTTGGAGTGGGTGTATCTGTGTGTGCGTGTCCTTGTTTGTCTTGTTCTGATAGAGGACTGATAGTCTGGAGGTTAGAGGCGGCGCAGGGCAACGGTGGCTGATATCACCCTGATTAAGCGATATCCTCCACTGGCTTGAGCTGGAGGTGAAAAAGGACAAAAAAATCCTCCTTTATCTTTAAAGTGACAGCCCACCCCAAAACACCAACAGTGCTAACAATGACTGGAAGCTTGCAGTAGTAAGAAAACATAAAAAAACAGTAGCTAAAAAAGCGAACGTCAAAAATGTGCACTAATTTAGCCTGTTTAGTAGTTAGCTAACAGCCTGTTAGCTAATTGGGTAATTATCATTTGTATAAACTTGTGCTCTACATAAATCTGTACTCAGCTATGACAAAGGCACAGGGACGCTAAACTTAAAATGATTAAACAAAGGGTAATGTTACACTTGCAAACTTGCTGCTTGTAGCCATTTTATTGACCTACACATACAAAAAAAAAAGAATGAACGAGTTCTAATAGACTACTTTAGAGACATTGAAAACTCTTCGCGTTGGTGACATTAGCGAGGACTACGAGCTGAGATTAAGCTTTGTGTGATCGAGCTTGTTGTACAAGGGACGTTTTTTTTTTTTTATCCCCAAACTCTGACAGCTTCTGCCCACTCCGCTTATTACGAAAAATTTCGAAAAATATGCGGTAGTTGGCTATGTGTCTCGGAGGACGCACGTGTTAGCCTTCACCTTTCCTTGTGCGATAGGGGAGAACTAGCTAGTGGGTGGCAATTGGCAATGACGATATTGGGAGAAAATGGGGTAAAAACTCCAAAAAACACAAAATAATTACTTCGTTTTTTTATTTTCCTCTCTTTCGATTAAGAGCTACTTTTGCTTGTGTGGTTGCTGAAAGTAAATTTAGCATGATTAGGTAAGCAAAAGCTGCACAAAATTGGCACACAAGTCTGCCAGCTGACAATATGCTTATAGCTTTTATCCACCGATCTGATCACAGTTTCATTTGGCAATGCTGTCCAATGGCTAAATACGTATACATTTTGTTTAAGTTTTGGTATCGAACTGGTTTAGAAATTGCCATTGGGCTGTTTTAGTTAGCAAATCTGGCAACCCTGCTAGTCATGGAATCCGTTCACAAGTGGCCACTGAAGACACATTCGAAAGTACCAGGTGTGAACCGCTGTCCGTCTCGGCTGTCCACTTGTTATTGGATCACCTGAGACGGATGCTAATACCAAGTCTGAACAGGGCCTCAATAGAACAAGAATTCGACCATGTGGTATGAAGTGTAACACCAAGAACGCTTCATAAAGTTTATTACAAAAGTACTATAAGCTACCCAAGCTAAAACACAAACAGCCTAAAAAAAACTAACAAGATGATGCTAACGTTGAGAGAAGAGGTAGGCACCAACATGCTAACTGATCACACCAACATGCTAACTGATCCCTGCTAGCTTCCATTTGTCGTTAGCCACTTGAGCATTTTTGGATAAACTTCTCCTTTAAGGCCAGCGATCCACCAAGGCCTGAGGCAGAAGGGCCAAAGCTGCTGCCGATAAGGAGTAATTAAAGATTCAGGGCTAATCACATTGCATTATATGTTTGCGGGCAAATCTCGTTTTAAGATCTTAATCTTGCAATCACATTTGAGAATTTTACAGATCGAACTTAGTCGGATTGGCATCTGGAATTAGAAAAGAAGAAGAAAACTCTGTGTTTTGGGTTTTGTCATGGTGTGTTTCCGTGTCCCACGTTCATCATACGGGATGGACTCGAGGGTTTGGCTCGTTAAGCCTGGGTGATAGACGAATCACTATAAGAAGGTCAGACATATATTGGCGAAGCTCATTTTTTACATCAGCAGGCTTGCCAACATTCAGGAATGTTTTGGAGTGAGATTTGTGAGCTGGTGGGTGAGTTGGACACGGGGGTGTTAACAATGATTGTACAGTTAATTTTCTTCTTAAAAGGATTTGTTTCTGGGGCATAAGAATTATTATGGGGGGATGGGGGGTAATAAATAAAAATGCCGCTGGAGTATTGCTCTTGCCTCCACAGCTTAATCAGTGGATCAACAGATTACATTCAGTTAGTGCTGCGTCCACATCTTCTCTGGAGATGCTGCTGTTGGATTATTCTGGAGAGTCAATTATTGTGCCCGAAAGTTTTGTCAAACAGTAACAGGAGCTGTAATATCTTGATGGTAGAGATAGCAGCACATGTAGTGCATATAACTAGCTAGAAAGAATTTAGCCTGCTAGTCATTTATTCATTCATCTTCAGTAAGCGCTTCATCCTGGTCAGGGTCTCGGTGGATCTGGTGCCCATCCCGGAAACACTGGGTAGGAACACACCATGAATGGGACGCCAGTCCATCGCAGGGCATTCACACCTACAAGCAAGAATCTCTCAGAATCTCACTGCAGACTTTGCTGTAGAATGTGGATTGACCATGTGATGGGCAAATATTAGTGCGCCATTCAATTTAAAAGCTTTCATGCCTCAATATGCAAATACAGGCCGGTTTACCAAAGGGAAGGGGGCGGGAGGATGTTTGGGGTTGGTGGGTGTTTAAAATGAGCATATTCATTGAAATTTGAATTGGATTTCTTGATGAGGATAAACGTGTAGGTGCTTCTGTGCCTTTTTTTTCTATTGTCTATTGATATTTTTTTGTGGAACTGCCAAGTTAAGCAATTTATTATTCAATGTAGAAGTTCTGCGATGTTAAGTCATAATTATAAGCCTTCACAAAGATTCAAACCACGAATCGATCACATGATAGCGTTGCTTTCAGGGTCACTAATGAGCCGTGGCCTCGTTAGTGAATGATGGTGTCATATTTGAGTGAAGGCTCCATAAAAGCGAATAGCGCGTATGACACTTGCATTCTAAGTCGAGAGGTGGGAGGGTGTCACTTTTTGACACTCTAGAGTGACACGGAGCTGCTTAGCGCTCACGCACACAGCCTTCACAGTCGCCCTCTAACCTCTCGCCTATAGACTTTATTAGGATGTATACGCACACTTGAGTCCACTAATAAAGAGATGGACTCGAGTGTGCGCGCGTGTGTGTGTGTATACATGCCAAAAGCCATGGTGATGCTTTCAGCAGTCATTATAAAGGCAGTGGCCCTGTATCTGTGTGTGTGTGTGTTTAATCCTCACTCACCTTGAACAGCAGCCAGACATCACAGGCATCGCTCCAGACCTGTTTATAGATCAGACGGAGGAACTGATACACACACAGACAAACAATAAAAAAAACACTGCACGCTTTGTGTAATGTTGATACACTGGAGAAGGACAGCGTCATTCAACGAGAACAGACATTTTTGCGAGATAGAGTCAGTCAGTGTATCTGAAGATAGTGTTCAGAAGGCGGGGATATTTTGGTCACTCTGACAGCGAACACCTTTGCACCCTCTGACCTCAAGGACTCCCGGTGAGGAGGTGCTAAAGTGGAGGAGTGACAACAGCTGGTGTGTGTGTGTCTCCCAATCCTGACCTGAGCTCGACCCTAATTTGACCTCCGCTCACTCTCGCTTCCCTTTTCTCCGCTATGATTCCTGGGAAGTTTTCACACCCTGGCATTCCCACAACCACGCAAAGATAATGCTCCTATCTCCACTCACACACTCATATCTCCACCTGTTCAACCTGATGGCGCTTACTAAATTGAGAGACTATCCTCCCTCGCAATACACAATCCAGCCAATTCGGAAGAACCAGGCACTTAACGCTTGCAGAGAGAGAGAGAGAGAGAGAGAGATGATTATATAAACATATGATTACTGTAAAAAGGCGCTCGAGTGTTGTCTCTGTCGCACTTCACCAAAGAGTAATTTGCATACCCTGCATATGCAAACATTTTCACAATGATTATCATTAATGGATGATACACCGGTGCTCAGTGGGTTCCTCACACAGCCCATCTGGCTGACACCCACGTCTCCCACACACACTGCATCAGTGATCGCAGGTGATCGGCACCATCTGCTCCTGTCAATCAAGGTGGATAAGATAAGCAAAGGAGTGAGATGACCGCACACACACACAAACATCCCACACACACACACTGATATGTTTACGTCTGATACAGTGCTTCTTTCTGGTAGCTAAACATGATGTAGCAGTCTAAAAAATCATCAGAAACAGGAAAGCTACAGTGCATAAAATAAAAATGAAAATAAATATATATTATTGAGCCACGAGAGAAAGAAAAACTGTAAAACATGATGTTCCTGAGCTGCTGTGAGTTGCTCAAATTGGGGGGGTTTCAAACGCACGCGTCATACGCCAGCTCAGATACGTCAAACGTCATCACGCCCGAAAGAAGTACGGCCAAAGACCCGCCTCCAAACTTCTGTTACAGCTTAACACAAAGCAGCAGGTACTGTGACATCAAGAAGCCTTTCTATTTCTGTAATACTGAGGAGATGAAGATTGCTGCAGGAGATCCTCCGGTTTGGACCACGTCCCAAACTGCATACTACCATACTAAATAGGATGTTAGTACACCAATTGTGTCATTGCTATTCAGGCATCCTATTTAGTGCGTACATGCGGTTTGGGACGCAACCCTGTATTCTCATTGAATGTGTATTACTTGCCTCTCACAGCCGTGAGATTAATCCGCGGGATGGAGAAGGACGCAGCACAACCCAGGTTACGAAATGTTCTTCCACAAGTACCTTGCAATAGTATTTTTCTACCAGAGAGAAATCTTACATCCAGCAGTTTTAAGAGAGACAGCGAACTCTTAGCTCTGTGATAATTCGGGTCATGGAGCTGCATTGAAGCAGGGAAGATAACATGATTTAATTCACACGCATATCGTGACCTCAGTATTATAAGGTTCTATCTGGCATTTTGGTCGAAAATGACTTAACCACGTAAACTCCATCACTGGGGGACACTTTATTCTCCTGTGGTGTTATTTTTTAATTTTGCAAATTTTGGTGTAGCGCAGACTCGAAACCTCAGTATGGCGAGTCAGAAGAGAAAGAAACTTTCAGCTGCAGATGCTTTGCAGCACAAGTGTACAAAACAGAATTGGTCTTGGTTTACAGTATTTGCTGGTCTTACGATGTGCAAATGTTGTGGCACATTAGAAAGTCTTCAGCCTAAAAAAGTCTTTCTCCGCTGAGTTATTACCATTTATTAATAATTTATTGAGATTGAGGACTTGATTAATGAAAAACAGGCAGATAGAACCTTATAAAACCAAACAGTATTTGAGCTTACAGAATAATAAGGTTCTATCTGTGTTTGGCCATTGTTCAAAAATCCACTTTATAATTGTCTCAGAATTTTGATAATATACATTTGAAGTACCCTTAAAGTGTCACCGCCTTGTTGAGATGTACATTACACTACTTTAGAGTTTTGCTGGCTAGAATGTCAAAACATTGAAGCACCATATCTCAGAACGACTCTTCACCCAGATAGAACCTTATAATACTAAGGTCACGATATGTATACAGTCACTGTGTGTACATGCAAAGATTTACATCGATCCAAATTAATTCATTTTCTTTGTGGATTGAGAATGAACTGTTTATATGCATCCTCTAAACTCAGCGATCTGTTGGAAATCTCCGATTACATGCATTTCACTTGAAATCCGAACCACATTTATGCGCACATATGCGGCATTTTGTGTTGTTACCACATTATTCTTATGTTTAATGGATTATTAAACAGATTTTCCAGTTTGTTCATTGGATAGAAATTTCATTTAAATTGGCCTCAGTCAGTTTACTCTATTCTGTGTATATGATTGTTTTTCATTCTGATTAAGCCATCAGTTAGATAATTAAGGGATAATTAGGCTGTATGTAAGCATAGTTACAGATGCACCAACTGTCCAAAGCAACTTCATTCACAAGGTCATAGGTGTGCTGAGTTTTGGTTGAAATGTTGCTTGTCATGAATATGACTGCATGTGTACACACACACACACACAATTTACAATATGGCTGACGGCATATCCGGCCTTTCTGCTCGATGCACGTCACTGATATTAATAGAGAAATAGAAGCGTTGTCACAGAATCTCCCTTCCCTTTCGACACACACAGATGTGCATACACACAGCCATTAAACAGCACGTGTGTTAAACACATTAGGTTAAATATAGCACAGGTAATTGTATCAGACTGTACAGGATGACGTAATAGTGCTACTGGGTGCTCACTAACAGGTTTTTATGTAGGGAAAATGTAAGGGAAGCTTTTTAATGCAATGCAATGGCATCGATTTTTAATAACAGTTAATAACAGTTATTAGCGAGTCACATGACTTTATCACATGAACCCATCTTCGTAAATTCTGCTATATGACAGGCAGAGTCCACAGATTATCTTATACCCCTGCACGCGCAAAAGCACACACACATGTCGTTTCCCACGCCCTGGCATTGTTGGACCTGATGGTCATTGTTTACGGCTGATTTGTGACCCTCAGTGGGAATCGCTCTCCAAACATAAGGGAGGGGGGACGACAGGAAGTGAGAGAGCAACGTGTCATCTCGACTGACCGTCCTCAGGTCAACGTGCTATTTTCATTACTGGAAACAGGCCAGAGAGAGAGTGAGAGACAGAGAGAGAGAGAGAGAGAGAGAGATAATGGCAGTAAATGAAGAAGAAAAATATGAGGATGATGAGGATGATGATCAATTAATTAAGGCTGTGAACAAAATGCATAGTCAAAAACATGCATGCAAACAAGAACCCACACACACACACACACACACATACAACACGTGAGCTGAGGACAAGGGAATAAGACAGTGACAGTGATATATACACACACACACACACACACAATGAAAAGAACAATAGTGACACATTTAGAAGGCTGTGGGAAAAAGCATACAAACACACCATCCATCCAGTACATCAGAAACACACACACACACATACACACAATGTGTCCACTTCCTTCCCACCTTGCTGAACCAACAGAGGCAATCTTCTCCTTCGTGGTAAAGAAAGGTCATGCAAATTATATTCTAGTGCACTTAAAGAAAGGCAGCAAAAAAACTGTTCTTAGATCAGAAAGATGCGGCTGATAATCAAATGCACACGGTGGACATTTTAGTGGCATATACAAATTTTGATCTGGAGCTGATTCAGTGTCACTGTGCAATATAATGGAGTTTAATCTGATAAATAGCCAATTAGGTACAGCACTTTGAGTGACAGTTTTAGGGTTCATTACAGATGGAAATAAGTTGCATGACTGCACTGCACCTTAAACAACTGTTTTCCCTCTATATCACTATAACTCTTGATTATATAAATTCATTGGTATTATAGTTCAGAGCTAATAGCTGCCATTGCTTTAGTTTAATTTAATTTAGTGTGATCAACGACATTGCGTGTGGGACCTGCCCGAAAATGTTCTTCAATCTCCTCCATTTCTTTTCGGTTTGATAAGAAGACCTCGATCTTAAGAGTGTGAGAACGAAGCATAAGTCACTTTAATATTGAGGCCATGTGGTGGTGCCTTGACACTGATTTTGTTTTGGGAGATTGCAGGTTCCTAAAAACATTCACATCCCTGTTATTGCGAGGATCAACTTAAAGAGTCTGTGTGTGCGTGTGTGGCAGTGTGTGTGAATGTGTGTGTGGGTGTATGTGTGTGTCTCAGGAAAGTCTTCGTGAGCAAAAATAGCCCAGCCTTTGTGTCTTGGAGGAAATTGTACCAAAGGACAGTCCTGAGAACTCAGAGAAGACAGAGTGCACGCGCACACACACACACACACACACACACACACACACACACACACACACATACACACACTCGCATATTAAAGCAGTACAGGACATAAGATTTGCAATGACATACTCGCTGTAGGCCTGCATGTAGGAAGTTTTGCAAGTGTAAAATATGAATTTCAGCATCCTCTCTCTTACTCACCCGCAGTCTCTCCTCTCAACTTCTGTGAATCACATCCCCACTGTGATGTCACCATCTGTAGCCCAGGACCTGTCTGCCACTGTGTGTGCATCTGTGTGATTGTGTGTGCGTGGTGCCATCTGTCCTCTCGGTGGTGAGTCGCTTGATGCTGTTCCACGGACTCCCAGTGAGTCTATCTCACCAGCACGACCATGCCACACACACACACACACACACACACATATACACAAACCATTATCTGTTCATTCATGTAGTCTGTCCACTACAGCCCTCTGGATAATATTACATTTCCCGTCTCAGTTGTCATGTACAAGAGCCATTAGCCCGATGGTCATGTTCCAATTGATTAGTCTGAACATATGCCTGCGCCGCATTCACTCATGGACATTGTGCACGTTGTGTGCCGTCGAGCTCTTCAAGCATTTTCAATCCTACTCTTACGACGTTCTAAAGGAACTTGGTGTTTGTAACACAGTGCAATGGTCGCGAAGATCGTGGCCTTAGAACTAAAATGTTTTGACCATAACTGGACCATGATTTTCATCTCAGACCTACATGATCTGGACACCATCTGAATTACAGTTAAATCTTAAATAAAGATGATTTTTCTTTCATTTCTTATACAGTATACAGATGACTGCAAATTATTCGTCTGTATAATGTTTAAAAATAAGCATGTATTAATAATGGAGACAGGCTAAAATAAACCTCTTAATTAAGTGCTATCCGTCTAGACTGTTGCGTATTGTCACTGTCAGCTTTCCTCGGCTGTACAATAACACGTTGCATTAACGCTCCGTCTCACACATGTAGACCACCACTCTTTTTAAATCCTTTGTTTAATGAGGTGGTGCGACGGCTGGCAGTAAAGGCCATGACAAAACCTGAGGTGCTGACTGACGTGACCCAATGGAGGCTTATCTTCCTCGGGTAAGCTACCAACGAGCGGAACTTTAAAAGCAGAGCAGAATGCGACACAAGTGACCCTCGGTTTGCGGGAGTTAGCATAAAACCCTTGGCTTTGATGTGAGGAGACTTGCGACTGAGCCACAAAACCACAGTGACACCAGCTGCCATTCCATTCAGCTGCAGTCACACTGGTTGACTTAGTCTGATCGAGCTCTGGGTGGGAAGTAGCGGCTCGAATAATCACAAAATGTCTGGACAAAACTTTTATTGTAAGGTTGTGTGAGAGTAATTAGCTGTTTCTTGGAAGTTGCTTGTCATTGTTCTTTTGGATTGAATTGAAATGGTACATTATAGTTACATTTGCAATATCCCGTTCCTTTTCCAGAGACTTGATGACTAAACAAACATTGGCATTGTACCAGTTCCCACCCTTGTGGTCTTGCTGCCTTAATGTGCACATTCTCACCAGCAAGGGCTAAGGGTGTTCCATTTCTGTTTTTGTGTCACACAAGGGTGCTCTCGAGCACCTCCAATGATCCCTTGATGCGCCCTTCTTGTCTAAATCAGACCACACTTGGCAGAGGGGTATTACCCAAAAGTCACTGCGAAAATGTGATGTTTTAGTTTCTAAAGAATGGCAGAAGACTGAAGTCATTTTACAGAGAAAAGGAGGAGGAAGATGGGAAATATTTAAGTGCACATACAGTGGGGTCCAAAAGTCTGAGAAAATCTGAAAATCTGGTTTTGCCCAACATTAAATGACAGAGTATAGCAATAGCAATACAGAGGTGTCTGGCTCACATTAGGTTTATCATACCCATCTTGAATAATACATTTAGCTCCATCAGCTGTCACTGCTTCTGTGTACAGACATTCATTTCTCTACTCCTTTTCATCCACCAAATCTTTACAGTTACTGCAAACATGAAGGCTTGGGAGGCTCATCCAGCCCTGATTGTCTATTGTCATCAGCGTTATAAAGTCATTGGCAAACATTATTTAGCTAGCTGGCTATTATTTAGTTAGCTAAGCATTAAAGGCAACTGCACACTCTACAAAAAAAAAAATTAAAATAAAACCCAAACCCATAACATTACTACGATGGCCACGATACTAATGGAAGCTGAAATGTTTCTGCATTCTGCAACACAGTCTTGAAACCATTCTGTGGCGGTGTGCATTTAGCCATTTAAACAGGAGCGCAGACACAACAGCTAGAACAGTAAACAATCCGTCCAATGTAACCACGCAAAAAGTAGTAATGCAGTGGCTTCGATTCTAGATCTGTCCGAGAAAACCCATCCACCCTTAAACACTTGCACACCATTAGTCCAAACTTTCATCAAAGTGGTCTTGAACCTTAGGATTGAGGGCACAATTTGGAACAAGGCCTTTGTCTGATCTTGCCATAGTACCTAGCAACCCCAGCCCATGGGAGCAACTGAAATATGGGCTTATGTAGTACATGAACGTGTGGGCATAAAGTCCTCCCTTCTCCAGCAGTGTGTGGGAAGCCAGCCGCGAGCTTTTCCACGGTGTTTTCTCAGCGCGAGTCATTACCACTACGGAAATGCTAATGGCTGTTTGGATAAGGCATGGAACGAGGGGGAACCGGGGGCTCGGCGCTGTGTTTGACTTGCTGATCCCATCTGCCCGGTGGGCTCTACACGCTGTTTTTTTTAAATTACGTGGGGGGTATTGCCGCTGAGGCTAAAGTACACAAATGGGAAGCCTATGCTCTTAAATGGAGAGACAGAAACGCTGAATGTTGCAAATTATCGCTGGTCTCGTTTTTCAACTCTTAGCGCTTTGTCCCTTGATACATATTGCAGTTCGTGATATAAACTGCTTCACATCCGGTTAGCTTAAAACGAGATGAATATAGAGGTTCTGGTTAGGAAAACACAGTAAAGTCCCACGTGTTGAATTAACACCTGCGGTCTATTAGTTAAAACAGGCGAGTTCGCTTTCTCATGGATTGTCATGACCCTCAGCCTTAATAAGTTTTGAAAGGGCACTTTTTCTTCCAGGCAGAGCATTTAATTAGGGAGGAACCCTTCAGGTAGCTGCTCAATGGAAGACCGATAATGTTGAAGAACACAACAAACCTTGACCACATACATCACTAATTATTTCTTACTGAACCATTACATTGTGCAATCTAAGCAATGAGAGTGAAATACAGACAGGATGAGAAAGAGAAAACCACACAGTTATGAACACGGAAACAAACTAA
Organism: Olivaichthys viedmensis; assembly: GCA_028565825.1. Classification (NCBI taxonomy): domain Eukaryota; kingdom Metazoa; phylum Chordata; class Actinopteri; order Siluriformes; family Diplomystidae; genus Olivaichthys; species Olivaichthys viedmensis. Next base: position 5,446,531 of record JAOUQW010000046.1, on the reverse strand, counting down.
AATCATACAGTTGAGACAGAGGGAAAAAAACTTAGGGCTGCGCAATTAATTGTATTGTACCCGTGATCATGATTTTTGGCTTCCTCAATTAATTAAATAAAAATTGACTGCGATATTGATGAACTTATTAGCTAATTGGCTAATGTTAGAGATCAAATTTTATTGACTCTGATGCATTACATCACAAGATACCCATTTATATAGTTTAACCGTCTTTTTGTTGCATCTAATGTTGTTTCTATTTAGCATTTAAAACATTAACATCCAATTAAGATTACTAAGGAATTACTAATTACTAAGGTATTATTGTGATTTAAACAACTTAAGGAATGTACAGTGGGGTCCAAAAGTCTGAGAGCACATTGAAAATCTGGGAATTGTATGGCACTGTATGGCACTCTAAAACGCTTTGCTGAAACCGGATCAGTCGTATCCAAAGCACGATCAGGCACAGACCAAAAATGAGCTCACCATCAGAAGAGCAATACATAAAGCTTTTTTCACTGAGAGAGAGAACAGCAACTTCATCACAGATACAGAATGTGCTGAATAAAGAACGAGAGACTCCAATCAGCAAAAGTCGTGTCTAAAGAAGGCTAGCTAGTAGTGCTCTCAAAGGACGAGTAGCGTCTCTAAACCACTTCTCAGGAAGGGAAAAAAGGCCAAACGCTTGGCATGGGCAAAGACATAGCAGCATTTCACAGTGGATCACTAGAAATAAGTCCTATTTACTGATTGTTACGGTCCGACAGGATAGAGGACACAGGCGCAAGCCGATTTCAACCTTAAACACATTTATTATAAACAAATGAAAACGGCGGAACACACATACACTACACAACCTGTAACAATAAACAATCAGGAACAAAGTGGACGGGAACAGGAGGGCTTCTTAAACACTTACTGATTACAGACAAACGACACACAGGTGGGAACAATCACATCACAAGACAGGGAAACACGAAAAATCAACAAAGAGCGCGTGGTGCTCGTCGCCGTAGAGACCACCACGCTTGGTCACGCACACCGCAGCACGAGGCAGCGTGCGTGTGACACTGATGAATCCAAGTTTGAGGTTTATGGTAGTAACAGAAGGGTTTATGTAAGGAGACGAACAGAAGAGAGATTGATACCACTGTCAAAACAACAGTGAAACATGGTGGTGGATTTTCAATGTGCTCTCAGACTTTTGGACCCCACTGTATATACTGTATAATGCACATAATGTGACAGAAAAGGCTGTTTTCTGTTTATTTAAAATGACAAAGAGCAATAAAACTATTTTGTTCCTAAATTGGCTAAATAACTGTGTATTAATTACGAAAATTGATGCAATACTCATGAAAGAACTCATGAGCAGAGAAGATTGAGCTGAGTATTTCGTTTGAAGTTGCTTTTGCTTTTCTTCTCCTTACCTGGTTTAAAAGTGGTGTAAGGGTCATTCAAATCATAATAAAACCAGGATTAAGGAAGATTCAGACTCCACAAAGACACACATGTTCTCGATTGCACTTCAGGCTTTGCTCGGGCTTCAGCTAGAGTCTGCCCGATCAGTGGACGAGAACAGATGTTTACACTTACGGCGAACATCGTGTTAGTAACGCTGCGGTAATGCGAAGAGAGGATCAAACGCTTCCTCAAGCAAATTAAAGCTTCCTCCATCACATTTCCTTGCAGATAATGATAATTACTTAATGGAATTAACCAAATTTTCCATAGGTCCATCTGGTGGATCCAGTTGAGTGTGCGATAAGTGTGGTTTTTCTTACTGCAACTGCCTTGAAGGATATTGTGTTGATGTGTGTGTCAGCATGGACACCAGGCCTAGTTGTGTAGTCCACAGAGAACAAAAAAAATCTTCTGTCTCTTTTAGGATAAAACAGAAACTGAGAAGTTCCAATTTATGCACCAAGTATTATCTTTGCCATTATCTATGATGTTTCCCTCCTTTTCCTTTTCTCCTGGGCAATTTAGCATCTGTTTTGTGTAGATAAGTGAAAGGAGAGCTATTTCTATTTTGGAAGCTATAGGGTGTTCCTCACACATCCTTGTTAATGCTTAAAAGTAGGTACTTTATCTGTGTGTGTGTGTGTGTGCGTGCAAGGCCCCATAAACGGAGCAAAGAGGCCCCAGTCTTGTTGCTATTCAGGTGCAAATGGACACTGCAATTTTACTGCAGTCCTTTATAGACTCTCTCCCCCTCTCTCTCTCTGTTTCCCTCTGTCCCTCCTGCTGTCTCACTGGGTGGTTCAGGAAAACATCTGGAGGCCACAATGGCCTCGGCCGAAGTCTTCTGTCCTTTTCATACTACGGACACATGCCACTGATCACCTTCCCCCCACACACACACATCCACAAATGCACCCACACAAATCCTACAGTGGAGCGTGGCCTCTCGCTGTGCTGGTGGCGATGACATCATCAGTCACTGTCACGGCCGTCACTGTTAATACAGCAGCGGGTAGCTGTCAGTCTCGTTGCATCATCAATGTGGGACGAACATGGCACAGGCAGATGCCCCGCACAACAGGCATGCGCAACCAGCTGCGACTTAACACACACACAAATACATGCATTTGGTTAAAGGGGATTAGTATAATTAATTCTAAAAGGATCCTCATATTCATAATATCAGATTTTGCTTATTTGGTAACGCAGTACTTGAAGTACTTGAAGTACTTGTCATCATAAAACTGACATAACCATGTCATAAACATGTCAGAGCAGATGTCATAGGCTGTCAGGAGTTGCCATGACAGTTTACATCCAGTGTCCTAACTATCGTGTTAGCATTCCCGGTATTTTTTCATGATAGCTGTCATAGCGCCTGATGCCATGACAGATTACGCCACATGCTGATTTTTGTTCATCAGCTAGCATATATTTTATGACAGATGTTATGACACATGCTTTATGATAACTGTCATATCATCTAATGGTGCTTCAGTGAGCATATACTGTAGGTTATGATAAATGCCCACACAAGCCCCTTCATGTTGTAATAATATAACATAATATACTGCGAAATGTTGTTTCTTCAACATGGTCACTTGTAAAATCGTAACAATTCACATGACTCAATTCAAATGAAAATATACGAACGTTAAGGCAAGGGTTAGGGGCAAGGGTTAGGGTTCATACCTTTTTTTCCAACTTTATTTGTATGAACCCGAACAAAATCCAAACAAATCACATACGCTTGTTCAAATTCGTTCAAAGTTTTCATGAGATCAGTTTGTGTTTCTTACACATTTGTAAGTTCGGTTTGTCTTCAACAGGGCTTTTCTTTCAATATGACTTCAGTTGCCATATTTTCTTAACTGAACTTCGTCAGTAAATAACATAATCTTGCAAGGTAATTTAGCTAGCTTATGTTTGCAGAGAAAATTGTGTAGCTAACTTGTGCTAGCTTCCTAACTTAGCTGATGTCGTTTGAATAACACTAGACAATACGCAAGCTGACATCAGTTACTCATGTAACTTTTAGCGCAATGAAATTAAACCGCTTACCCGGTAACTTACACAGGAAATGTCTTGCCATGAGATCAAAATTGGGTGTTGCTGTAGGTGTCACGCGCATGCCGCCTCTCGCTGCCACGCGCCCACTGTTTGTGTCTGTGAGTCCCTGTCTCATCATGTGATTGTCCCCACCTGCATGTCGTTTGTTAGTGATTAGTAAGTGTTTAAAAAGTCCTCTTATTTCCGTCCAGTTTGTGCCTGATTGTTTAATGTTATGTGCGATTGCGTTTATGTGTAAAATAAATGTATGTATGAAAACATCGACATTTTCATTATATCTGTATTATTTTGTGAATAGGTTTACATTATGTCCATAAACAATCCTTATGTACCAATATGGCGGCCAAGTGGCATTGGTAGCTCAGTGGTTAAGGTTCTGGGCGAGTGATCAGAAGGTCGTGAGTTCAAATCCCAGCACCACCAAGCTGCCACTGTTGCTCCCTTGAGCAAGGCCCTTAACCCTCAACTGCTCCTGGGGTGCTGGATCATAACCCTGTGTTCAGACCCCAGCTTGCTAGAATATGCAAAGAAAAGAATTTCACTGTACTGTACTTGTATATGTGACAATAAAGGCTCTTTCTTTAAAAGAAAAGAAAAGAAGTGGCCTTACAGCTATCTAGGTATTTCTATGGTGATGACATAATTGATGACATAAGCGTTACGACAGTTGTCTCATATCTGTCATAAAACATGAGAAAACATCAAGTGTACGTCATATGTCGTCACCATGGGAGCCATTATGATTGCTGGTAATAGTAACATACTACAAGACATGAACTGTAATGACAACTCATGAGCGCGTATGACAGCTGCCATGACACCAATGAAATGGTCATGTCAGTCTTCTGATGCAGGGTTCAAGTAAAGTGTTATCAGTTCTTTCACATACCTATTTAGACGTTGACTTTAACCGTACCGTGTGTGAATGGGGTGTGTTGCTTCAGTAATATTCTCATCCTTAATCCTGTTTGTTAACCTGCTGTTAAACAGCGTGTGTGTGTATGCGTGTGTGTCTCAGAACTGCCTTTAGGGGTTTTGAGAAGAGATTTACCACTTGATATGGATTTATTTCTTTATTTCTCCCTTTCTCTCTCTCTTTGTTAACTCGTTTACCGGCCTGGCTAAGCAAGACGACGGATGGTAGCGATTAGCGTCGCTCACACAGGAAGACCCGGAATCCACCATCGCTATGGCGACAGCCGGCGGCCATCTTTAACGGGCCGAGCTCTGTCTGAGGGTTACCACGGTATACGGTTTTACGCTGGACCAGAGAGGAAGAGAGAAACAGAGACAGAAAGAATGGCTCGATTTATTTGGTCGCTGAGTGGTAACAGTCCCATCCACAGGGGAAATTCATACACACACACACACACACACACATACACACTACACGTCTGATGGACGTGGCACACAGTGTTTCAGCATCTGCTTTGGAACACATGACAGGACTGTAGATAGCATCAGACTCCGGGGTCAGAAAGAGAGGCCCGTTTCAGCCCTGAGTGTTTCCTACGTATTAAACCTGTGTCATTCGATTAGGGAGGAAGAGCCCAATGCTCTGTTTAAAGTCAGATTTTCAGCAGAAAATCCTATTTCATGCTGGCGTGGCGCGGAGTTCTGCTCAAGATATCCCTGCTCTCATCACTCCGTCTCTGTCTTCTTCCCTTCTTTGTTCTCATCCAGTAATGGACCAAGGCTCGTCTATCCACTGTACGGGCGGCCATATTGAACGTGAGTCCAGTTGTTTGAATAATCGTCTGTCTCTCTCCCTCTGTTCTTTAATCCATCCATCCATCTATCCATCCACCCATTTTTAGTGCGTTCACACTGGGGAATTTAGTGGAGATGCGATGTACTTTTAATACTTGGATGACGCACTGAAACCACTGGAAAAATTAAGTCTTAAGCGCAGGACACTTTTTGCACTCAGCGTGTCTTCTGCTTTACAGTATGTAGCAGAAGACGAGGTGCCATCAGAGACTGCCATGGCTTGAATTTTGCTAAATGGCACCAGCCGAGAACTACACCACGGATTTTAGAGTGGACATTTTTTATTATTTTTTAAATTGACCGTTCTTCCTATGAAGGCTGTTCTGGCGCAGTTCAATGACGCGAGATACCGCGCTGTAATACGTCATTACCGTTTAGTGCAACTTTTAGTGCAACCTTACTCTTATACAAAAATTCAGGTACTAGATAATCAAGTACATATATATGTATATGAATATGGTGCATAGTGTGCGATTTGGAACACAGCCCTAGAGTTTTATGGCAGTCCTAATCATATAAACCTGACTCTCAAATCCAGATGCTCCTGAAGGCTTGACTAACTGATTAACGAAGTCAGGTGTGTTAAATTAAGTTTGGAAGTAATTAAAAACTGGTCATTGTAAGCGAACGTTATCAACGAAGAGTGCGAATAGGATGTCACTAACCATAACTATAACTATAAGGCATAATCATAACTATAAGGTTATGGTATGTTCAGGTAACATTAGTTCTTATAGTTTTTATAGATCTTAAGATGAAAGCTCCATTTTAAGTAGAACCCCCCCGACAAAACTGACAACTCATTCGAAAAAAATACTCGATCATGTTATGCTCTTTAGTAAGTGTAGTAACACACACACACACTCACACACACACTCCTGCTTGTCTGAATGGACATTGTTTTGTATGCACATGTTTGTGTGTTCCTATGTTCTCTCTCTCTCTTGTCTAATCAAGTTTATTTACCCTGCATGAAATTAAAGGCACATCTGGTTTCATTGCTTCTCCTCATGTCAGACATTTACAGCGTCAGTGTGGGAATCAAGACTAGCATCCCTTTCTACTGGAAAAATACTGACTAACTTACACTATTACCATAATTTCTTTAAAACCGGAGCAAGACTTTCTTCAATGTGAACTGCTTTCTGTCTGTCAGTGAAGGCCTCTGAGGAAGCTCATGACTGACAAGACTTGATCCGCTGATAGCCATAAAAATAAACCTATGTAGACCTAAAGTGTAGAAAACGTGGCGTTATTTTAAAGGCAGTGCGCTCATTGAAACCACAAATATTAGAAGTAAAACCTCAGAATTATCTCTATTGGAACCAAACCCATATGGCTGGCAGTTTCCCTCATTATAAGTGATTTTTTTTTTTTAATTAACTCATCAAAATCACTGTGATTCTTTATCGCTGTCTTTCTTTCTCTTGCCTGTCTTATCTCTTATCTCTTCAGTCACATATTTCTTCATAGCCCTGATCTCTTCAAGAAAGTGTGTGAAGAAGGGGGGAAAGACATAAAGAAACCCACTTTTTAGCAGGTGGTACACACATCCTAATTATGAGTAAGAACACTAGGATTAGAGAGAGAGATGGTTAGTATGCATGTGATAGAGAGGGAAGGTAAACAGATCCCTCCTTAGGGGGAACCCTATTGATTTATTGATTAGTATTGAGGAGACATCTGGGGGTTTAGATCATACACATCTCTAACTACCACTACCACTCCTTCCTAAATTCTTTCTTGGTCACCTTTAAATGTGTGTGTATGAGTGCATATAAAATTTCCTTTACATACAGTACTGTGCAAATATCAGAGAGCACCCTTTTGTTTTTAGTTTTCAATCAAATGGCCATTCAGTATTTATTGTTCATGATTTGGTGGTAAACAATAATGATGATGATGAAAATGT
>JAOUQW010000046.1:5421532-5439230 GCA_028565825.1 Olivaichthys viedmensis | reverse complement strand
TAATCCTACTGTTCTTTATTTCTACTGTTCTTAACTCCTACTGTTCTTTATTCCTGTTGTTCTTTATTCCTGTTGTTCTTTACTAGGCCTTTTTAGTAGTTTCCGGGTCATTAAAAACATATTAAACAATGTATTATTCTACATAGATTTTTTTTTTTAAATACGCATTCAGGGCTACATTAAGGAAAATTGTTAAGTAAAGTGTGACTCCATGCCAATTGTATCTCTTCTTTTTTTTCTTTTTTTTCCCTATAGACCTGTTTCTGCCGTTAGAGTCGCACAGAAGCCGATATCTGCTCTCCATAGTAGCCAAATTCTCTTCACTAAATATTTACAGGGGACCTCTAGGTTAAAGTAGAAGATTAACAACTGACACATGCAGGGGAGAGAACCACCTACTACTGTGGGGCTGTGTTTATCTACTGCGTGGCTCTTCAAAAGGACGTCCAATTTGAGGGATTTTATAGATATGTAACATGTTTCACGTATTTGTTTTAGTCAAGAGTCCAATTCAAAGATGCGTCCACGAAAAAGACATGTCAACGTCGGAGTCAGCTTTTATATGAGCTATGGGCCTCCTGCGTAAAGGGGGCTACAGCAGTCCATCTCTCCCATAGGATCCTTGAGCTCATCCGTGTTCTTTTCAGATTTACAGTCCCCCTGTATGTGTGTGTGTGTGTTTTTTTTTTTTGTGTGTGTGTGTGTGTGTTCCTTCATATTTGTGAACTCCCAGCGAGTCCTCCTTGCTTTCTCCTGCCGGTGCTTTGAAGCAGTCAGGCTGCTGGACTGAACCCATAAATCGTGCAGGCTCATGGTGGAGGGCCAGCGTCTCTGTACATGGGAGGCTAATTGCTGAACTTTGCCATGACAGAATTCGCAGAACCAGGCCATTTGTCAAAATGTGGCCCGCTTTGCGATAAATAACGTACGCGCTGGTGGCACTGCGAGGAACCCCGTTTGGATTTTGTCGTTAGTCGGTTAATAGTTTACTCTCACCATTTGGAATTTGTAGCAAACGTTCCACCGGATCCTGACGAAGCGCAGGAATTTGAACTGTTTTCCAGCTTTACGAGCTCATTTAACGCTGGTTGGTTTTAGCTGCTCGTTTTTAAGCCCTCCTGCATGTAGCAAGAACACTAATCGAACTTATAGAAGTAGGAATATTTCTACATGGTAGATGATAGGCAAATGTGCATTCCCGTCAGCCCCTGTAGCTGGTTTAACTATGGACTGCTGATGAATTTTACAGCCATTAGCACTAACGCTTTCATGGCGATGTATCCATGGAAAAGTCTCTCTTATGACAAGGTTGAGACTCTGGTCTGCCCATATAGTCCTGCTTCGTAATATCTCCAAAACCGGAGCACTGCTAAAACTAAATCTTTAATTATAACTATAATAATAATTATAATGATGAATAATAGTGATGATTGCATTAACGTTATAGAAATGCAATCATCACTATGAAATCGAAATAATGAACCAATGACCCCAGCCTGATTCAGATGGTGAAATGGTGGTAGATCTTATTCCATACCCAAATGCTGAGTGAGACCTGATTCAACAAAACACGACAATCCACTATGTAGGAATGTGTGCTTCCTCACTCTGGTGTGCCGAGTTGCGTTTTTTTTTTTTTTTTTAGGAGAAGCTGCTCTAAGGGCTTTGGGTGCTTTGTCATCAAGTGGGAGAGCAGCCATTTGTTTTGACATGAAATTCATTTTGCGCCCAGTGTGACCTCTTCTTACCTTCTGATACTCCTCCTCAACTCTGTAACCGAATACCAGCCCATCCCAGTTCCCTTCTTCTCCCTCCTTCTCTCTCTTTCTCTTGCTCTTTTTCTATCCCTTAGTCAGCATATGGCAAAGCCACACAGCAGGAGTCTGCAGGCAAGAGCATGTCTACTGTTACTGTTTGGCCTCTGTGTAAGACTGTTGTGAGGGATTGGTTTGTGGAGAACCAGGACATTTCTTCTTAAAGTCGATAGCTTAACCTAGCACAGATGATAACACATCACTCACCAAGAGGACATTGTCATGATGCCCCTAAACTGTGAATAAACACCATTCTCAATGCATGCAACATTCTGTTTATAGTCTCGCTTCAATTTCCAGGGCCACATTTTTTCCTTTTTACGTTTTCCTTCGCCTTTTCTAAATGCCGTCTTGTGTCCCGGGAACGTCCAAAATAGCGTTCCCGTCTTAATTAGCTCGGCTGGGAGCAAACACAGGTGTGGACGGCCCACCGCGGCGCGTGCCACCTCATAAGAAGGCCGTGTCTGTTCCCTCCACCAGGCCAGCAGGAAAACGCAAGGCTTTGAAGTCGTGGAGACGCCCTGGGGTCTGGACGGTGGCCGCTCAGAAATTTTTTTCTCAGGGTGGAAATTAAAAGAGCCACATCAAGCGGCCTCTTCCAGCACTGGGCTCGCTCATGGAGACATGTGGAAAGGTGTGGATGCAGAGTGAACTCAAGCAAAGGGGGGACAGGTTCCGCATTTAGGGCTTTGCTAGCGTGTTTTGGACGCTCCTGTGGTCGATTTAGCCAAGTTTGCTGTGTCTTTCCATCATGCGCGTAATGAAAATGAAAACACAAAAAGCAAATATTAAAAGTGTTCTTTATCCCATAAATGATAGCATGGCAAACAGTAAATAAAATAATTTAACTACCTTGCTTTTCCAAGCTTTCATGTATTTTTTTTTGTTGAAAAAATATTCTAAGGCAATGATTAAAATGCGTTTTTTTTCCAACATATCACTTGCAAATTCGTAACAATTTGCATAACTGAAAAGTAACAAAGATTAAGATTTGGGTTAGGGTTAGCATTTTCTTACGAACTCATTTGTATGAAATCAAAAGAAATTCAAGCACATTGTACAAATTTCTCATGAAATCAAGGTTGTTGTTTTGAAAAATGACTTTATAAGAATTGGTGTAGAATTTAGGCTTTGCTGTTGAAGCACATCAAAGAAGGCTTATTATTTTTTTTTAAAGAACCCTTGAAGATACAAAAAGACTCCTGTCCTCTTCTATGGTTATGTACCAACTCCTTAAGGACCCATTTAAAGAGTGCGCACTCTGTTCTTCACTTCCCTTGTCCGGGTGGGAAGCAGACCACATGGATGTTTGTATAATATTGCATAATGTAGCCTCCCAGACTCCTTTGGTGTACCAAACAACTAACAAAGGCATCAGGATAAATGCTGCTAGTTAGGAGAAATGAACTGAAACTGCGTGTTTTGACCCAGGAGTGGTTTCAGTGGTGCAGTGTCGAGGCCGGAAGCTTCAGAGAGCACAGGATTTGCTGCTGGTGGACAATGACTGCACTGTTTCTCTGCTCAGGGTACGGTGTGGATCAGGTGGCCCTTTCTGCGTGGCAGGCATTTTTTAATGCTCTCTCCATCTGGTTTTCTGCTCTCAGCACGTTCTTCGCGTGGTTAGCGTCGGCCCATCCAGCGCGCTCTGAGGTCTGGCTTTCAGACAGGGCAGCTGTGATGTGAGCCGTGATCAACCGGCAGCTAATTGAGAGGACAAATGAGAAGCAAGTTCCTCTACTTTCAGGATGAACCGTAGAGGGAGCACTTCTGCCTTTTTTCTCCCTTTTTTTCTCGTTCTTTCTTAGTTTACTCAGCCCTTCTGCCTCCTCCCTCCACACCCTCTCTCTCTCTCTCATATTTGTCTTTTTTTTAACTGTCTCTTGGTCTATTTTTGTTGCATTCCACAGTCTTGTCTAGCCATCTCGCTTGATACTGAAGATATTTCTTATTAATATAATTTTAATATCTTTTATATTTTATTATTTTAAATGTCTTAGGCTTCAAACATGTGTTTTTATGTTATTTTATTTTATAATTTGTATTTTTTTATTTCATTCATTTATACCTCTGTTTCGTAAGTTATTATAATCCAGTGTTAGGGCAATTTTTATTATTTTTTTTTTAACTGCATAAAGAATAGAATAGAATATGAACTTTATTTCCACTTGACCGAGAACAGTTCATATAATGCACAGCCACATTAATTCACTGATTGAAAATACATATACTATATTGAGTAATTGTTTATAAGCCTATACACAAACATATATATGATAGATATGATATAATAAATAATATTATAATAACCACTAAGCCTTTCAGTTTCATTTAACAGAAAATAAATGACTCATCTGCTCATAAATAGCTATTTCAGGAAGTAAAAGATTCATTTAATTGGATTTCATGGATTTGTTAAAGATTTTTTTTCAAAGTAAATGCACAGCAGTAACTGACTCTTGCTTAAAAATAGCACTTTACATGGTCAAGTCCAAAAAAATCGGATCATTACATTGCATTACAATGTCCATACAATGAGCTACGGTTTACATTTCAGCTTGAGTGTTCTTTGTCTAGGGTGATTTGAACTGCGCAAAAATATTATGCCAGATTACAGTTTCTCCCGTGTTTTTTGTCCCGCAGCTTTTGGTGTGTGGAGCTTTTGTAGTTGCGTGTGGCCTGCACAGGAAATTAAGAAACCTCCAAAGCCTCGTGCATATTTATGTGCGTATTAAGCAGGAGCATTGGATTAAAAAGAATGCGGAACAGAGTTTAGCTCTGTGAGGCGAAGAGGCAAAACACGGAGCGAAAGGGGGAGTCGGCTTTTCGGTGGTCCACCCTTCATGCAAGCCACAGTGATAAAAAAAAACCCTCTGTGCTATTCAGTAGTCATTTTATTTATTTAATTTTAGTCCTGTGTGATTCCTTGTTTAGTAAGTTGATCCCTGGCATTACATGTGATCTGGCTTTGTGTTGATGGGGTCGTTATTCTGAACTATCATTAGTTCCATACATCAGACGGAGGATTAATGTAACGTAGCACGCAGTTGAAGTATTGGTAAATCTTTCGTAGGATGTGTTTTTGTTACCGTTGAAATATTTCCTTGCAAAGTTTGTTTCTCAAAAGACCTTTTTTATGGGACCATTTTAAAAGTTCAAAGATGTGATCAGGTAAATGAACGGGACATTAGGCACTACAAAAAACAAACAAACTGAAAGACTGAAATGCGAATTTCAGCGCAAAGAAACAACCCAGACTTTATCCGCAATCTTTTAAAAAAATGTTTAGAGCAAAGTGTGTACATTATTCCCCTAAATTTTCATTTTGAGCTTTTTAACTCACAAACAGAGGAAAGGCTGTTGTGAACAGGTCAGCGAGAATTTCTGAAGTTCAAACGGTCGTATACACCAGAACACACTCAAACACACACTCGTACACACCAGTGTATTTGTTCTACAGTGTCTAATTGTAGTGTTGGTCCAGATTTAGATGCCTCACGCAGCACCTCCATCCGAATCTGAAAGGGGACTTTGGCTGAATTTTAATTTCAGAAAGTCCCAACATCCCACCCATGGTTCGAAAATATCCCCATATTGGCAAAACATCCTTTCAACTTTTATGAGCTGAGCTCCTCGTGGAGTAACCTGTATCAGTTGGAGTTTGCGACTGGCCCCCGTTCTCCTGGTTCCTCTGGGTTCCTCTGGGTTCAGACAAAGGCCTGTTTTCAGTGAGCGCTCCAAATCGCTGTCCTTCCCCTGCCACGCACCGGCCGCGCTTAGTAGACTCTCGTTTACACAGATGGTTCTTATAGCTGAAGATTAGAGAGCATATTTCCTCAACAAGAGGGGGGGGGACGAGCTGGGATGATTTTCTGAATTTTATTATTTCTTAATCTAAGCGAAGCACACCATTGTATATTTACGCGGGTGAGAACCGAGCATCAGCTGCTTCGAGTGTAAATTCTGGCCCGTATTATGTTCTAGACGAGATTAAAGGGATAACTTTAGAAAACCAGTTTTCATGAAGCAGGTCGAGAGATTAGTAATCGTGTTCATGATGGTGTTTACAGAGAAAATAGTTTTCTAAAAGCCGGAGGGAGATTCTGTTGTTCAATCTGGTTGAAACTGTAGAAAGATTTTAGCTTGTTATTTATTCTTTAGCAGAATAAATCATTCTAATAAAATATATGATTCACAAAAATATTATTGACATTCTTTAGAGTGAATAGAAATTTTGTAATATTTAAAAAGTTGTTTTTGTTGTAAGTTTTAGTTTAGACATAGCATGTATTGTTTAATAATAATTCCCTGATGAAGAATTAAATTACATTTTATTTTGAATAATTGTATCAAGCATTTTGACACTCTTAAAATGTATAATGACATTTATATTTAATTATAATAAATAATTACAACGATTTTTTTTCTTTAACAAGATGATGTGTATTATTTGTATTATCACAATTAAATGTTCTAAATAATTATGAAAAATGTATATTTGTAGCCTTTATTTTTAAACATTTCGAAGACGAGCAACATCTATCTTTCAATTTTTAAATAATAAAATAACATCATTGAAAAAATATGTAGCTATCTACTTGAGAAATATTTCAGAAAATATATTTAAAATGTGGGAAAATGATTCATTTTAAAATATGTTATGAATAGTGTAAAATGATTTCTTTAATTCAGACAGTATGCTTTTATTTGCTGAATTTCAGAAACCATTTACAATTATCACGTGTTGCAGATTATTATTTCAGTTAACTATCTTAACTGTACGTATTTTATGAATTTCTGCTTGAAGTTTTTTTCCATTATTATTATTGTCAGTTTTTTATTTACAGTGGAGACAAAGCAGTCGAATTCTTTGGAACATTTGTGCTTGTTTTAGGCACTAATCTGCGCTGTATTCGGGACGACAGGACAGTGTGTGTGTGTGTGTTCATGGCGAGAGCAGAAGGTGGTCAGCGTGCAGGTCGTCTGCTCTCCGTTTTACTCACTCATAGGTGAGCTCTCTATTCTACAAGTCAGTGGAGATCATGGGAAAGCATGTAAGCCTATTAATCACGGTTAATGGACTGGAACATGCGTGGAGGCTGCCCTCTGAAACATACACACACACACACACACACACACACAAACCGACACGCGCTGTCTGCCCCCACACAAACTCAGACAGATTGTGTACCCGTGCCCATAACTTATCTAGGACAAGCAAACTATTGACAAAAACCCGTCTGTTTATTTGTTTGCAAATTTCTGCCTAATTATTAACTCATGTTCAACAATGAGCACAAAAGACAAATTATTTTCTAAACATCCAAGAACAACAACTGATTGCAGCATCCAACAATAATGTTACCCATTATAACACAACGACAGAGAGAGAAGCACAAAGTAAAAAAGATGTGATCAATGGTAAGGTTTTCAAAATCTACTTTCCGACTTGACGGCACTGGCCTTCCAGCAATGGCCAAGTGAAAGTACACAACAAATTGCCAGTGGGTTCAACTATGGGATACAGGAAATGGACATATTGTGTTGGGAAATTTCAAGATTTTGCTGAGAGTCCACTAATTGGTCAAGAAAACCTTTTTTTTTCTGGACTTCATTACAAATTTTGGGGGCCATTTTTGCCTGAAAGCCAGCCCCCCTTCTTCACTGTAGCACAAAACTTCAATGTGTCATCTGTACCATAATGTACTAATTATTACTGCATCATTGCACAAATGCTGTACTATATGTATATTATACTGTACAGGTCTCTTAAAATCTTGCACATATATACAGTACTGTGCAAAAGTCAGAGAGCACCCTTTTGATAATGATGGGAAAATGTTACAGTACATTCATTTCCATTTTCAGTCAAACAGCTGTGCAGCAACACATTATTACCTTTTTGGTGTCAGACAATAATCCTGTAAATGTGAATTTAATCTACAATTAACACAGACGCCTCAAACACTAAAGTCTAATAGTTTTATCACTTATTTATGCAAATGAGCTCCACTTGCATGAAACAGCTGGTTTGATGAAATTGGATGAATGGATGAATTAGCGGCAGGGTGAAGAACAAAAGTTCAATATTACAAATGAAACATTTACAGATTTCATACTGCACTTAGTGTTGAAGACTTTTGTGTGATTTTCTGTTAAATACATTTTCCCCATCATTATTGTTTACCACCAAATCATTAACAATAAGTACTGAATGGCCATTTGATTAAGAACTGAATAAACAAAAGGATGCTCTCTGACTTTTGCACAGTACTGTATTTGCTATGAGTAAATAATTATCCTTACATCTTGACCATAACTCTAATATAAACCTTAACGTCATGAGCCTTATTCCAACCCAAGACACTTGTTAAACCTCGGCATCCTTTCATTTCTGCCAGCTCTTTTCTCCTTTCTTCACCCTCTCCTTTTCCATTCTTCCATCCTTTGACCCAGAGCGGAGCAAACAGATTAAAAAAAGGAGAGAGTAATGAAAGAGAGTAAGGAGGAGAAAGAAAAACACAAACGGGTGTACCCTGTGCTCGGGGTCAATTAACTGCCCTTGTAGCACAGGATCGAGTGAAAGCAAGGGGGGAGGGGCAACTGACTTGATTGACAGCTCCAAGTTAATCCCCTATCAATGAGTCCTGGAGAGGAGCGATCATTAGCCTGATTTCACTTGTGGGACACTGAACGCCGTTGTGCTAACGATCTGGAATCCTTAGCAGGTTCATTATCCGATATATTCGACATAACATTGTGCCTCGCTATCAAAGACCCCCGAGTTCATTTATTGAGTTCACAGCGTTCACATATGCTTCCTCCATGTGGAGCCAGCGTTAAAGCACCTCATACGAATGCAACTGCCGCTCCCGGAAAGCTGAACTTCATTTATTCTTTGATGCCCTTTTTAACAAAGGCTCGTGGTCTGGTCCATGTGCATTCATGTTACAAGTTAAAGCGTTATTGCAGATTTAAAATCGCAACTTTCCACGTAACTGGACATTTTACTAGAAAGTCGTAAGACACTGTTCAAAATGGTTATCGCTAGGAGTGGAATGGTGTGAAAAAGCCACGGTATGATAATCATACAACCCAATAACACAGTATGGCTGTTCATATGTTTAAAGAGGGTGCTGTTAAATGACATAATTAACAGCATCGGCCTGAGAATTGAAAGCAACTGGGAAACCGAACATTATAACCCATTATTCCTTTGTATTGTGACGTACAGTATATAAATAGGAACTTTAGTTTTTAACCATCCGGATTTGACTGGATTGTAAAAAGTGTGTGTTCCAAAGCAAGCACAAGTTAGCTCTGTGTTTTCGCTCGATGACAGATGAGGGTGAAACATGACATGATGTTATCGATTAATATTCTTTTTACCCCCGCCCACGCATTCATGGTCATGTAGTAAAATATGAGAAGATGTTCAGAGGTGGGTGAGAGTCATTGCATTTTGAAGGAAGAAATGTGTCATTTAAGTGATTGGTACTGATAAATTGTGCACAATATAACCAGGAATGTGAACTAACAAGGTTAAAAAAAAAAAAAGTTGTCTTTAAATATGATTATTTTTATAGACTTGTTTTATAGACTTAGCCTCGGGTGGTTGTGGCGGCGTTATCTGTAGCTGTATAGCATTACCGTGACGATATAACTCATTCAGATTTCCCTATCATCATACTGTCATACTGGTATATCGTTACACCTTTAGTTGTCACACTCTTCCCTACGGCTGTCTTATTTATTATTTCTGTCATAATTAAGATCTGTGTGTTGCCTGGTATAAACATCCTCCTTCAGTTCTGTCAGTGCTTTTTCACACACATGCCATTCAAAGTAAATGTCACACTCCTCCATACAGTTACTGTAACTGAAAGTGTCATATATATTATGTTCTTTCTTAATCCTTTAATGTGTGTTGAAGTGGAAGCAATTCATCCATGCTTCTCTCACACACTCCCAGCTCTCTCTTTATGCCGTTAAAGATGCGAAGGATGCTGGGTAAAGGGCGCAGGAGCAGCAGGGGGGTCGCTTGTCTCGTTGTCTCTGTGCTACTGTGGAGAGCAGAAGGGCCTTTATTGCTGCCGGAGACGGCACTAAGAGCTAATGAGGCACCGCCAGTTAATATTTTAACATTCAGTGTTCCCCAGTGGACATATGGCAGCATGGGGGCCCATAATGCAGCTGAAAAGAAAGAGGAAAGAGAGGGAAGAAAAGGAGGGGAAGAGCCGTGATGGAGAGAGGGAGGCAGGATGGATGAGGTTAATGTGCAGAGGACTGGACGGCTGGCTAATTTATGACCTGTGTTTTGTCTCTCTTATTTAAAATCACCTTGAGATGTTTGACATGTTTTGGATTGAAACTGTCATCGGTTATGCATGACATTTCGAGTAATAGGATTTTCCATTAAAAATCAGACACTATAGATCTTTTTTTTTCTTCTCCAAATATTGGGCAATCATAGTGGGGGGGCAAGAACATTCAACAAGTTCTTTCAGCTAGAGTAGAACCAAATAGAGAAGGATAAATGATCAACTTTTTAACCATAATTTAGTATTTTTACATATATTAGCCAATAAATGTAAAAAAAAAACTATTCTCATTTGATTACAAAAAAAAAAATGAGGAAGTGAATTTTGGTTCTGATATTTGGAAAATACACATGAGCCTATATTTAAAATAAAGCACATATAAAATTAAAATATGTTGCTCGTATTTTCTGAAATATAATCAGAATATACTGAATATCAATCATTTTTAAGAAATTGAATTTTTACAGGAAAAAGTACTACATGATTGGTAACAACAAACTACATGTAAGAGTTAAAGTACTGGTATGTAAAATTATTTAACAGTAATAATTAGACACATTAGAAAAAAAAAGCCTCTTTCTCCTGCAATTGCCTGGTTTCTAATTACTGAATCCAAAACTACAGGGTTACTGATGCTTAATTGTGAGGGCACTTTAAGAACACTAGGAAGCAAAAAGAAAGAGAGAGAGAGAGAGAGAGGCTAAAAAATAATAAAATGAGTAAAATGAGAGCACTTCAGAAATACAAAAAGAGAAAAGCCAGTCTAATAGTATTGTTACTGAGTTCTCGTGTCCTATTGTAGCCCGACCTTCCTTTTAAAACAAACAGGGAAAAGAATGACAGAAAGCAGCCCAAAGAGAAACACAAAAGAATGAAAGACGGCTATCTCTCGTTTCCATCTGGAGAGGGATTAGAGCGGGACCTGGCCTATCAGACGCAGAGCAGCCTCCGCTACCCATAAGGCCGTGCGGTGGAGAATGGACGTCCGCTGGTGTGGAACGGCGCTCTCGAGGACACAAACACCAGAGGAAAGCGGGCGAGGGGACACCTGGGGCCCGAAAACACAAACCTATTCAGGTCCACTGACCTGCACCGGCATCATCAGCACAAAAAAGGAAGAAGGAAAGAAAGAATAAAAAAATAAACCAACATGGTGTCCTGGTTCACAAGAGATCCACACTATCCACACTATCTTATACGGATTGTATAAAACAATCCGTATAAGATAAATCCATACGAAACAATCTGTATGGAAAGGGAGAAACTGTTAAAGGGGTGCTGAGTCAGCGCTCATAGCTTCTCTTATTAATTTATTCAGAATCGGAATCTTTATTTGCCAAATACAAGGTGTGTGAGGAATTTCTCTTGATGCAGGTCAAATCCTGTAATGTTAAAGCTAAAATAAAGTATAAAATGAAGTATTTTATTCATTTACTTCATACTTCTCAAAAAAATACGAAAAAAAGTACATTTACAATAAGAGAAATAAAGATATCTGTGCAGTTAAATGCCACTATGTAAGCTAGAACAGAGGAGGAATGTTTAGCAGTGTGACGTTATACTGGTATGTACAGTGATGAGGAAATCTGAAATAGTATAAATCACATCATTCACACACACACACACACACACACACACACACAAAGCACCATTGTTTCCAGTTGCAGCACATTGCTTGAAATATGCTACAAGATTTTTAAGACAGTGTTGCCTACTTTTCAAAGTGAAAATCAGTGAAAACTGTTTTGACATTGGTCTAATATGTTACTGAAGGCTGAGAGCGATCCTCCTAACAAGTCCACTTTAAATGAATAGTTTGGCCAAAAATGGCAAAAGAGCTTAGCATCGTGCAAACTGTATGCCTAAATTATCACACATTCACTTCATCATTTGGCTCAGTAATACCATTTGTAAATGAACAGTTTCATAAAATAGGGCTATAATTTTTTTTTATATACACAAATCAAGTTGTAACCATATTATATAATCTGAAAACCGGTGTATAGATAAAAAGAAAAAGTGAGTAAAACCCTAAAAGACCTCAGGGGGTGCCCTTAGTGTGACTCTGAAAATATATACTGGAAGACCCATATACGTGTGTGTGTGTGTGTGTGTGTTTCACTGTTTAATTTTGCATGCGTTAACAACAACCCCCACTGTAAAAGCTGCCATTATTAGTTTCGAATAAAGCATTTTTTCTCATTTAGCTGTACATTGAGTTTGTTTTTATACAGGCTATGTACAACAACTTTAAGAAGTTAATTGACTGGATTATTGGGTTTGAGTACAATTCTTCTTCTTTTTTAAAGTAACAGCTATGAAATGCTCCATGAATAAATAAATATAAAATATACTAAACTTTCCTATTTACTGTGAGCGTTTTAACGTACATTTCATTCACTCTCCAGGTGATCTGCAGTTCTGCCACAAACCCTTCTCTCTGCCTGCCCGATCCCCTCTGTCCATTAATCGTGCTGAACGGTCTTGTCTGTCTTGTTTATCTCAAGATTGGTTTATTTACTGGAACATTTTATCTTCTAGATAAGCCGGCATCATTTCTTTACACTGTTTGTGTTAAGATTAGCCTCCATTAAAAATGTTTACTAGCTACGTTAGCTAATCTTAAGTGTTTGAAATTGAAACCTAGCTAGATTATTTATCACTTGTAGACTCAAGACACGGTTTCTTCGGGGGAAGCAGCTGGAAGTGATTCATTCTCAGAGAGAGATGCCGATTTACAGGCGACGCAATGAACATGAGCGTAGTTTCACTTATTGGCGTAGTTTAAGCAAATTAGAAGTGAGGAAAGGTGGTGAAAAATATTGTTTGGTTCTTCAGGATCTTTTTGTCATCAACTTAGATTTGTATTTTTAACCCACAACAATAATGAGTAACAATTGAGAAGGGTGGGTATAAAAAGACGCCATTTTATATCTACGAATGCACGTGAACTGTGTTTGCATGTGTTTACCCTCCACTACATTCCTGCATCTAAATCACTTCTAACATACAATTCCACTTTTAAATCTTGGGCCACTTCTCTTACCGGAGCCTGATGCTCGGGCGAAATGTGACACCAAACTGTGTGCTGAGGAAGAAAGTGATTCGGCTTCAAGATGGCGGCTGCTGCCATTTTTAGCTCGGTGACATTTTTTTTAGAGATAATGTGTGTCATACAGTGTCAGAAAGCATATCAGCAAGTCTATTTAAGCGACTGAACAACTCGACATGGCGTGAGGCGAGTGTGTGATGATTTAGACGTGCCGTTTAAACTGGCGTTACACCACGAAAACCTTGATATTGGGTTGTATGGTCATCATGCCACAAATGTTTCATATCCTTCCAATCCTAGTTTGAATAGAATTGTTCCAGTCAATTTCCTGTTTATTTTGCGTTTTTAAACCGATTTAAGCAAATGTAATAAATCATCATTTGACCCTAATGTTAAAAATGACATTAAAAAAACCATCTATGTGCACCAGGCACAATGCCTTGGTGTTTCCTGCCCTCTGTAGCCCATTCGTGGTGCTTAGAGGACAGTACGGGTCTCTTCAGAACGGAAATATTTCTCTTTGTTTCGCTCGCCTGTAATCCATCCCTCCATTTGGGCCCGTCCTCCGCTGGCTGAAGGAGAGACGGCTCTTTTGTCTGCTGCTGTCATAACACCGTTAACCAGCGGCTCGGAGCGCACGGCCCCATGGGAAAGCAGTCTGTTACCTGCGTTAAAAGCTTTCAGGTGTGTGTGCGTGTATGTGTGTGTGTGTTGACCTTTGACATCGGCTGGGTTTAGGCGCATTAACACTTGCCAGCTTACGGCTGAGTGTTTGAAAACAGTGGGAGAAAGAAAGAGAGGGAAAGGGAGAGAGAGAAGGACCCTTGGGCAAAGTCCTTTTCTTTATCCCCTTCGTTCAAAGCTCCACGAGCAGCAAACTGAAACCTGAGAGCAATTGTGGTTTACAGGTGGGACATACACTACCTGTGTGTGTGTGTGTGTGTGTGTGTGTTTGAGAGAAAAGTCACCTTTTTCTCTCCCTTGGGAAATCAAAGCTCTTAAAGTGCCAGTGTTCAATCCCTAAATCTCAACGTCCCAAACTCAGTATTTATGTAATACATTATTTTTTTATAATTTGCATTTATGATCATAACTAGAGACACACCAATCACCTTTGTAATTTTTTAATGTTTTACATCCTCACAGTAACTGAGCTGACTCTCGACGAAAGATCATGTGCGAAATATGTCATGTCTTACTTAAAACACTTCAGGGATCAGATCCGTTCTTATACCGATCCAGCATTTCAGGCTAATATGGACCCGATACCGATACTTGTTGCATCCCTAATCATAACTGCATGGATTTCCTCATATATATAACTGCATCTTCACAGACTAATGAACAACCTACAAAAAATAGAAGAAAGATCTCATGCAGCACGGAGGGATCACAAGTCAAACATCTCTCTCTCTCTTTCTAATGAGCGTGTTTCTCAGCTCTGTCGGATTAGCAAGAGACAGAGAGAAAGACAGAAAGAGAGACAGAGAGAGAGAAAAGATCTGATTGAGAGCCTGAAGAAAAGGAGAAAAAGAGAAAAAGAGAGCGCGACAGAGAGGGGAGAATGGCGCTAGCCGTAGGGGGCAGCCCCCTCTCTTTGGTGCCTTCACCACGGGACTTTCCTCTCTTTCACTCCTCCCTTTCTGGCCAACAGGCTTTGGGATTCAAATGCGCTCATTAGTTTTTATCAGACTGAAACCTTTTGCGAGGGGTCCGTGCCGATTCTGCCCCGTTCTTTTCGAACCCGGATCTGGGGGTCGCGCCGGATTCTGAAAGAGGGTGCAAAACAACTTGTATCTTTCTTTTTTCGGCTTTCTTTATATCTTTCTGGAAAGTTCTTTCCCACACGGCCCCCTTTTTTAACCCTCAACTTGTTGTATTGGTTTTGCAAAAAGGAATCAACAGGTTTCATTTCCCTGTTTCAAATTGTATTCCTTTATATTTAAAAGATTTGGCTTTGATGCAGACACACATGCACGTTGTGGGATTATGATCGTCCCTGCAAAATGGACTCAAACAGGTCCTTCTCTTTTCTTTTGGATGACAAGTAATAACATGGCTGTGAGTTTGGATCAGCTGATGTACAAACCAGTAAGACATGTACTCATGTGCCCGCTCCCTCCCTCCCTTTCTCTCTTTCTTTTTTCTTTCTCCTGGTATTGTGGTGTTTCCTGCTCTGGCTCCTGTTATCAGTGAGGGATCAGTCTCTGTAACTCTCTACAGACTGGGACAAAAGCACACACACACACACACACACACACACACACACAAGGTTCCCAGGCCTCCTGGAGCCTTTCCCACTTCATACCGCTGAAGAAGAGAAACATACTTTTACATATAGAATGTTATACTTTCAGGCTTTAACACAATTCCACAATGCCAGGTTGGTTCTAATTTGAGCAACTCTCTGACATGTGTGTGTGTGTGTGTGTTGTGTTTATGATATATGGGACACGTCTCAATCCTTATTGTGTGTGTCATTCTGAAGTGTCCCCAGTCAAAAAAGTGGGTATTTTTGTCCAAAGATAAACAATGTGCTCCCTAAACACTCAAAAGATAACACCCCTCCTTCCCATGGTGCCCCTCGACCTCGCTTCTAACCCCCAAATCTGCCCTCATTGTGCCTAATCCTACTCGGTGATGTTATCTGGTTGTATGTGTGTGTGTGTTTGTGTGTGTGTGTGTTATCTGCTTTACTCGTTATCTTGCAATAGGTCAGAACCTCAGCGTTGCTACTGTCAGCTTTCACTTGAGCACACACATCCCCTACGCAAACACACATAAATGGATGCACATGCAAAGCGCGCGCGCACACACACACGCGCACACACACACACACACACGCATACATACACACACTCATCCAAGTGCACTAATGAGAATTACGTAATTCTCAAAGCTTTTTCAAATCTGAACAAAACTCTACTAATATGTTAAGCCTCCGTCTCTCTGTGTTCTGTTCCCTAACTCCTGGATTAACCCCTGAGTGCCTGGCCACTCTTTTCTTCTCTCCTCCACTTATCCCCCTCTTTCTGTTCGCCTCTTTCTCTTTATAATGGGAATGACATGGCCTAATCTAGGATCAGACCCCCCCCCATACAGTCTGCAACCTCTTTCCTTCTTTCTTTTCCACCCTCTTTGTCATCCTCTTTTCTCCTCCAGATTTCCTCTGTAACGTCTCAGCATCACATTCTCGCTCCACTTTCCGTCCACTTGTCTCACTCTGGACATTTATTATTTTTTTTTTTTGCCACCCGGTTTCCATCTACAGTACTTTGCAACACCGCTTTGAAACTTGCACCTAAACCCGACGATGTGAATTCAGCATTATAGTGAAAATGCACGGTTTGCACAAAAAGTGTGCGTTCGTCTCCTTCGAATCCAGCCTTTTACTCTCCTCCTGTGCTCGTTCATCCTTTTATCATTCCTTTCTCCCTCAACATCCTCCTCCTCAGCTGCTCCTAATCACACACAGCCAGTGAGGGAACTGAACTAAGCAAAATCTGAATTTCAAAAAGCGGCAAGAGCTATAATCATTTAATAATAATAACACTATTAAAAAGGTGAAGATATGAAAGCGAACAAGTGAGAGAAAAGGTTGTAGATCGTGTACTGTTCCGCTCTAGCACCTTTTTGTCAAACGAGGTTTCTTTCTTTTCTTTTTTTCCTCGTTCTCCATTTTCTTTTCTCAGCATTTTTAATCCTGGTCACGTTTCTTGCCGATTCCGAACAGGTTCGATTGAATTGACCCGTCGGGAATCCATTCATACGTCGGTTCTTCCGCTATTTTGAAAACCGTGACAATATTTTAAGGGAATATGATCATGCCAAGAAAACACAAAGCCGCACTTCATCCCATTTCTCTCCACGAAATAGACACTTCATGAACGCGTCCATTTTTGTCATTATGATAATAATTATATCGGCAATATTGTTAATAATTATGTAAATATGTAACTAAATGTGTTCATGCTAAGAAGGCCCGTTAAGTTGAACTGAGAGAGAGAGGGAGCGGTTTGGGAGGGCGTAGGGAGGGAAAGCTC
The DNA here is from genome assembly GCA_028565825.1 of Olivaichthys viedmensis. Taxonomy (NCBI): domain Eukaryota; kingdom Metazoa; phylum Chordata; class Actinopteri; order Siluriformes; family Diplomystidae; genus Olivaichthys; species Olivaichthys viedmensis. The sequence continues at coordinate 5,422,003 of JAOUQW010000046.1, read as the reverse complement.
ATTAGCTCCATGTTTAGTTTGTCCCATAATGATGAAGTGGGTACGGTTTAAAAGGCCTCCTGCCTCCTGTTATTACACTCTTAGTCTGTTATTGTTCTCACGTTTAGGGTCTGAGTGAAAACATCACTCTCTCTTTTCCTCTTTCCCTCTGACAGGACCTGCATAAACCTCCATCAGATAATAGAGAGAGAGAAAAACAGATCAGGCACATCAAATCCTGAACAGATGTGGAAAAGGTGTGGCTTAAACAGCTAAAATGCGTCCAGGTGATTTATCAACGTGTTTCAACATGAACTCAGTGTTCGTGAGTCATAGATTCAATGGAATCAATATAAAATCACCTCCGTGAAGTTGCCGCCCATATAAAAAGAAATGAAATAAAAAACATTTCATTTGTTTGTGCTGATTTGTGCCATAAAAATGATTGTTTGTGCCGGTTTGGTTTTTGAGATATTACAGCATTATATATGA
>JAOUQW010000046.1:5387028-5398278 GCA_028565825.1 Olivaichthys viedmensis | reverse complement strand
AGGAGACGAACAGAAGAGAGATTGATACCACAGTGGATCAAAACAACAGTGAAACATGCTGCTGGATTTTACATGTGTTCAACACTTTTGGACCCTACTGTACATATACAGTATATAAAAGACATAAAAATGCTTCCATGAAACTGAACTCTTCACAGCCTTGATGGAGAAAAGGTGAATAATTAAGTTTTAATCCGATGTTGGCATCAGTGTTTTGGTGTTTCAGTCCTCAGACTGGAGCCGTAAGTGTTGTCAGAAAGCTGGTCTCTCCATATACATTCACACCTTGCAATGGATGCTGGTTAAAGTGGGTGATTTAAAAACAGAACCCACTCTGTTCACCCACATGGAATTTCTCATCTACACTCATTGTTCTGTTCATATTACCTTATTGGCACTGGTACTGAGAAATCACTTGTTTTCACCATATTCTCTGTGAGCTATCTAAAAAAAAAAAAATAGCAAGGCTAAACCTTAACCTGTCACCAGTTATATTTCCATGGCTTGATGGCAAGGATGCTGCAGGGGAACAGAATTAGCAAAAAAATAAATAAATGCAAGGACATGGAACAAAACAAGAGAGCAAGAAAAAGTTAATAAAATAGAGAGGGTACAGGTGGTCTGTTACACATTTCTTGACGTGTTGGGCCTTCAATTCAGACACAACGGTCTTATGTTACACGATCACAGCACAAGTGGCTCCAGTTCAGTGCCAGGAAATGTTGGAGTCCTTTCATGGTGCACAGATTTTTGCACCACTAGCCTCCATTTGAGATTTGTTCCATGACAATGTGGCCAAAAAATAAATACAAAATAAGGTTCCATATTTTTAAGGTTATTTACAAAATCAATGCGACTCATACATTTTTTTTTAAAGTTGTTTGCTGCACCAGGTGTTCAGGTATTTCACATATTTGTTCTGTGCTCAGTGTCTTGGATGCTCTTGAATAAATAAGATTCTGCTATCCACAGAAACCAGGAAGCAAACCGGAAGGAGTGGACCTCTGTGGTGCGGTCGTAGAGTGGACGACAGAGAAGTCGAGTCGGAAGAATGTGTTTCAGGTTGGAAGCTTCCTACTAACTACTTTTAAAAAAGCGGAGAGATTGGCAGTGCTGATGTTGATGCCAATTTAGATACATTAGCGCTACGTGACCATGAAATTGTTGTTGTGGAAAGTCCATATTGACCCAGTCATCTGAGAAAGGGTCTAGCATATCCCAATGTGAAGAATGGCAAAGACATGCGTATTAAAAAAGGTGTAGTGTGAAGAGTGTGAAGAATGTGAAGAATGCTAGGTCAGTCTTACTTCCTAGATTAATAGTCACTGTAATATATTTTCACCCAAAGCAACTCAAAGGGGAAATTGTATCAGCTATGAAAAGAAACCTTACCTGATGGAAAACAGGAGCTATTTTCTTAATTATACCTGACGAACCACTTAATCAAGAGAGGAATGCCAAGAACTCCAGCTCTGTTCTATTAGAGACAGTGACCACGAATATTAAGCATTACTTTACAGTATTGACTGACTGAATACTACTTCCTGCCAGTTTATGCCCCGGTTGTTAAGAGTGCATTGACACTGCATTCAGGCACTATCTTAAAGGAGATAATCTTTTGACTGATGCTCAAGGTAAAGTCAAACATTGATCAATACATTGACAGATGAGCTGGAGCACATAATGAACCAAAAGGAAAACGAAGCGCGGATACTCGATCTCATCTCACGCTCATGATGTCTTATTGCCAACACGCGCTTCACCGCTGCCCAGTATTTCTGCCTGAAATCTTTTTCTCCATGGCAGATTAAAAAGACATTAAAGTGTAATCTTAAATAATACCAAACTTATATACAGAAACAAGTGCTTGTAATGATATTACCAAGTCATTTCGTGGTCTGATAACGCTGTCACTCAACTTAGGAATGAGTGTGGATTAGAAATGAGCTAAGCTTAGAAATGAGTGTGGAAACTTCAGCACAAGACTTTGCAGATCTGATCAGCTTAGAGGAAAACCAAAGATTCCAGTCAGATCAAATCCTGATTAAGGATAAATTCCTTTTTTTTTATACAGGTTTTGATCACTGTTTTAAGCATCCAGGGCCGAGTTTCAGTTCTTTCACAGTTTTGGATATTCTTCTTTGGATATTACATGGTCTGGACTGGTGGAGATTTTAAGGATTAGGCTGATAGCATTTCTTGTTAAGCCACGAAGCCCAATATTAGGCTTGATGATTTTGGCATTTTTTTTTGCAAATAATACATCAAAAAATCCCATGAAATTAGAAAAATGTCAGAAGGCAGCAAACTTGCCATAAATTATACTTATGATATAAACTAGCACAGATATCAAACATGCACGGCGTGCAGACCTACAATAGCTCATAACTAGGAAGTGAAATCTGAGCCCAAGTGTTAAAGCCAACAACTCCTTGTGTTCAGCTATGAGGACTTTCACCACAATTGCTCTCAGCAATCCAACTCACACACGCTTAATGGATAAATCTGAGGTCGTGGAGCAGGGAACCACATTCAGGTATCACTTTCAAAGCCTTGTCAAAACCCAACCTGTTTTTCCCACATGCACGTCAGTAACACTAGAAGTTGAGGCAACAGCACACTTTTCCTACAGGAAGGCTTCTCCTGCCACTGAAACAACACACCAGCTGGTATTAAGGTTAACGCCTGCGTTTACATGGATCGTTTGACTCGTCATTTCAAAACACAACATTTTATCCGGATGATGACAATGCTGAAAGATCATTTTTGATTACGCCATATAGCAGCCAGAAAGTGTACATCATATTACATTTGAGACGCCGTTAAGTCATTAGAACCACCTATTTTAACTCTCGAGTATCCCTTTGCGTTTCCAAGACGTTATTTTGACCAATTTGATCAACTCTCGTAAACCAAAACCCACCTTCCTTTGAAAAGAAATGTGCATCCTGAAAGCAATACACACAGGCACCTATCAGTTCACAAGTGGAAACAATACATTTCAGAAATCTGAACCTGATGGAATTCAGGGAGAAAAAGATGTTGCTGTTGTCTCTCAGCATCAGAAACCAAGTGATCCTCTCTGAAACAATACAAAAGAGCGACGTTCGAATGTGACAATTCAAAAACAGCACGCAGAATGTGACTGGTTACGTCACGTCGTTAACAATGTATGTATTCATAGTGCAAATATTTGATTATTTATGAAAGGAAGACTAGCTGATATGAGATGAACAAAGACTTAAGGAAAAAGTTATTTCGTAAAAACCTAAAAGACTTCGTGCATGGGCCTGACATTTAAAATAATATGTATTGCACATGTAGAAAGCATGCAATGTATATGAGAGTAATTTCTTATTAGCAGGGCCGAGGAAAACAAGGAGGACTCCAAGGCTAAGATACAAGATGCCTAAAATGCAGGTGGATTTACACTTGATATTGGCATTGATCACCGATGAAAATGAAGATGGGCATCTGTGATATAAAGTGTGCTGTAATTCCTGATGTGGCGCCCCAGAGGCTGGGAATTTTCAGGGTAGCACTGTCGACTAAAAACAGATCACTCTCACACTTTCGGGCATGAACACACACTGATGGGCTTCAGAGTGACTGGATGGAAGCCCTGAGCTGCTTTGCCTGATGGGATAGCTAAAAAGTGCAGTGTAAGAAGGGTACTTTATTAATCTGAGCTAATGCAGTGATGTGTTGTCTTGACTAATTATGAAATGGTTTTCAGGTTGTCATTTATTATACAAATCATACTGATGACTGTCAAGGCTATAAGATCATTAATGGACCATAATAAGATAACATATCAAGATGATTGTCTGAAGTGAAAAACAAAAATATTTTATTGTGCAATCCATCAACATAGTTTAAAAGTGAGGACTACTAACAGCCATTATCCCAATAAAGCCATAGAAAGTTCACTAGCCTTAAAAAGTGGTCTAATGACATACGACTGCATTAGCTGACCTGACCTGAAGGGCAGTTCTTTACAGTTACTATTTGTTTGTGCAATTTCAGGCATGAAGATAATAGAGATGGGAGACATAATGCAAAAAAATGTTAATCAATTTTTATTGTAATCCACGTAAACATCCGGCGTCTTCACACAGGCCGAATCCCAACAGAACGCCATTTTAGATTCAGCCAAATGGAATAACATGATTCGGATAATGCCTGTTGGTAATTAACGAATTAAAAGTAATATCACTTTTAGGACACAGGCTTTGTTCGTTTTGTATATTTAATTAGTAGATAGTAATTATTAGCAATTATTCAGAGCCTTTTTTGTACATCAAGTGTTTGAATAGACTTACTTTAGGTCACTAAAAGGACATGGGACCCTAAACATGATGATGAACTGATTTTTTTTTTTTGCCTTACACACAACAAATACACAATTTTTTATGACTGATGAAATATTATTAATACAATTATATATAATTAATTATTAATATCTATGTTTTAAAAGCAGCAAGCGGTTATACTGAATAATACAAATTATAATAATGTAGGCTATAGAAATAAAATTAAAAAAATTATGAAATCAAGATGCATAAAGAATTGCTCTATAATCACATGGTGACACACGGAGTCGAAGTCAAATCAAATCGTGAGGTCCCTAGAGATTCTCCCTCTACCCCCTACAAAAAAAAGTTTATTTCTTGTTGGCTATGTGGTCTGGAAGTGTTTCTGAATCAATAGCATATTAATGCACTCAAGCCTGCAAATGACCTGTCCTCTTTAAGATTAGTGGCTGAAAAGGTATGCACAGAGGATACACAGATGGAGTTCAGCCTCAAACAACTTTTCACAATCAAAATCAATTACAACCATGAAATAGCCTTGTTGCATTAAAACCCTCAGAAAACTTGGGGTCTACTGTGCATCTGAACAGATCCTTAAGGTGAGCATCCCTGATATTGACTTTTAAAACACATTTCCAGGGTTTAGCAGACGCTCTTATCCAGAGCAACTTACAGAAGTGCTTTAAAATACTATTAATATTAATATTTTAAACACTTTCTGTGTTACCAGCATTAACAATGTAAATATATTAGCAGGCCATTATGGTCAGCATATACTGCTGTAGAATAGAGATGGGGTTGGGATGGACGTTCGTAATTATAGCCATGTCTAGTTCATACCGCTAGCAAGACCTCCCTTGTCGCAATACCCACCAACCCCAGGAGGATGAAGGCTAACATGTGCTTCCTCCGACACGTGAGGCTGCTGCCTATAACTGCCGCTTATGCAACATCATAGTGCAGCTGATTGTGCTTGGAGGAGAGCGCTCTATACATGAGCTCACAGTTGCCTGTGATTGGCTAATGTCGCTCTGATCGACAGTTGGAGAGAGGAAGGCCATCCTTATCACCCAGAGAGCAGGGTCATTTATGCTTTTTGGACTCTCGTCCACGGATGGGCTGTGGCATGGTCGGGATTTGAACTCGCAATCTCCAGGAGTTATGGTGAAACCTAAGACAGTTGTGCCACTTGAGAACCCCCATGTTAGCCCATGTTAGTATTCCACAAAGTGACTGGCCCCAAAAATGTCTTTGACAAACTACAATGCATAGGGCACATGCTTACCATAATATGTCAGTGTCATAGAAGTATATATATATATATATATATATGTATTATGCATATCATAGCTAAACATGTTTTTGGTTGTAGCTTGATATAATTAAAATTTTTAACTCAAGCTTGAAGCATTGTACAATGCACTGGCAGTATCCCTAAACAAGAAGAAACCAAAATAACACGTCACCCCCTCTTACCCTGTTTATCGGCTTTGTTTTTTGTTTTTGCAGTTGATTGTCTTCCAAGCCTGACTCGTCCCCAGATTTATGCAAAACTGGAGATAATTAACCCTACAATCAAAAGTGCTTCAAAGTTGTGTCTGTATGAGGCACTCAAATTGATGTTTAATTTAACAGAAAAAACACAAATGTGAAGTTACAAATGGCATTCTGCTCTTTGTACTGCTTTGCGTAATGAAACATTAATGAACAGGCCAAGTGTGAGCCCGGATATTACATTTACTCCTCATTAAACAGTAGGATAAAAAGCATTGCACTCGTGTTATGCTCCTTTTCATTTCCGAACTTCGCAATAGTTTTGTTTTTGCAATGACATTTCTACATTTTTTAAAAACTCAACTCAACCCTTTGATTGTTTACATAAACAATATGGTTGACTTCGCTGATGGACAATCATGAAGGGTTAACTTTATATCTTTCTCGTCACTGTGGTGGTATTCTCAAGGGTACCTCTTTTATACCTTTAGTATGTGTAGTGTACCTAAAACTCATTTAGGGTATGTAACTGGACCTTAAGGACATTAAGATCGAACTGAAAAGTTAATTGTTAAGCCCTTCATGAATTGGGTCAGGTGTGATGGGAGCAGGAAAAACTGTGCAGGGCAGTGAGTTCCCAGGACTGATTTCAACAACCACTGCCTTTAATGAATTTTAAAGGTACACTACAATCACTAAAGGTACAAAAGACGCACCACCCCAGTGACAAGCAATGGTACAGTTTAGTACCTGTTACTGGAGTTTTTTTGTTCATAAAAAGCATAAAACTCAAGAGTTGAATCCTGTTAACTGTTTTGGCTCAAAAAGCTTTAAACCCATTCATTTCACTTCCTTTAAAATGGCAAATAATCCCATCCCTCGGACTGAACGTCCTACCACAGCTGAAAGAGCTTTCCTGTGTCCACGGCAAACGCCGCTCTAAATGAAACGACTCCATCGCCTCAGTTTTCTCTTTTGCTCAGCTTTAAAAACAAGGGCCAAAACGGAGACATACTGAAAACCAGAGATTTCTAAGAGCTTTGGGGACTGAGATTATCAGTGGGAGCCAAAGAATAAGATTGAATATGTAGGAGATTAAAATCACATTGAGAAATATTCACTGCTTTTTGTGAGAAATAAGTGCTTCATCTCTCCAGTTCTCTGCTAATCTGCCTGAGGTCAACAAATAAAAATGAGATGCTTTGATGTTGAAAGAAACTGCCTTTTCTTTTAAACTTCAAAGGGAGGTTTTACTGCCATGAAGCTGAATGTCCATTAAAGAGAAGTTAATAGAAGTTTAGCCTTTAATTTGTTAAAGGAATAATTCACCTAAAATGCTAACAATGAATGAAAGCTCGCAGGGGCCAGTTAGCATACTTTGCATAATGCTAATTTTGTAGAATACTAGTTTTCTTTTTTTTAAATAGCGACTTCTAGTTTTCATTCACTAACAGCAACATTGGTTAGAATAATCATTCCTTTATGGGTGATGGGGTCTCACATATGATCTAAATCAAGTAATTTATCATTTATTAATACAGCTACAAATACCATTTTACAATAAAAGCATCATAAAACATTCTTGTCCATTTATGCATCATTTACGAGTGCACATATTTGATTTCATCCCATTCAAATCCCAATAAGTCGGTTGCACAAACTATTATATTCATGTTCACAAGCAGACGGGGCTCGCAAACCCATTCTGACAGGGTTTGTGCCCCAAACCATTCCCTGTATATCCTCACTATCCCCAAAGAGACTTCTCCAATCCCCCTGCCATCCTCTCTCAAAGTCAGAAAAGCCTCTTTCCAACAGGCACAAACTTTGGACGTCTATGTAGAGTGACTTGAAGATGAGAACAGAAGAACGTGCCCTGTGATACTATCTAGTATTTTTAGACACTAGCCATGCTAAAACAATTCTCGCTTTTGTCAGACAGCAAGCGTCAGGAAATTCCAAGGGTATGTGACATCGCTGACCTTAGCAGTGGTGTTTGGTAGGATTTTATGTGAAAGGCACTTATGCTGTGTGATGGTGCCATGTGCAGTTACGGCTCTCCGAGAAAACAAGGACGGCATTTAGTCAGGTATCATGTGAACTGTGATCTGCCTGAGGGAGGATATTCGTTTCTCACGTCCACCAGTATTTCCTCACAATGCTTACTATGATGTAATGATACGTCTAAAATCGACTACCATGCAGTCAGCTGTTATTTTGCCTTTACTTATTTATTACTCGCTTACTTAAGATGAAAACTGATGTAATTCAAAATAAAAACAGCAAAAAAGCAGAAAATGTTTCCAGATTGTCTAATTGTAGTAGGTCAAGGAGACTGTATAAGAGATATAAGATGTTTCACCACTACATTAGTTTAAAAGACTGGTGAGAAATTGCAAAGCATTTAACCCTCTATGGTGATTCACACCTATGATATCATGAAGCTTATTATGGTTACACAACAGTTGTTGGAGTCTGGAAGTGTGAACTGGTGTAAGACTGCGGGAGTGAATAGGCTACGGGGTATCCCTAAGTTGGGCCTAGCGCTTACAGAATGGTTATTTCAGCTCACTGGTACACAGTCTGATTCAAAGAGCAATGCTGTACATTATGATATTCCACTTGTATTTAAGTGTGTAGTCCTTTGGGTTTTGGAAGTTTCCATCTTAGTGTGTTGCTGGGTCTGTACCACTTGTATTATTAAGAGCAGGTGACTGGACTTAATGCCGCTGGACAATTCAATGACCTGGTTGACTGAAAACCATCACAGGCGTATTGCATGAATAAAGAAGAATGATGTGGGAATTTGAGAGGACTACCAGAAAACTAGAGGCCTGCAGAAAACAGGCCTTGGATAATGATAAGCTTATCCATAACACATTTATTTGCATAACGCGTTTAACAATAGACATTGTCACAAAAAGGCTAAACAGAAATCCGGATGTAGATCTAGATCCCTAATGAACAAGCCAGAGGAGACAGTGGCGAGGAAAAATTTCCTGAGACGACATGAGGAAGAAACATTGAGAGGAACCAGACTCAAAAGGGAACCCATCCTCTTCTGGGTGACACTCGATAGTTGAATTATAAATCCTTACAGTGTACAGTCATATAGAGAAAAGAAAACAGTACTGATGTGTTTAAAGAATGTATGGTATGAGCATATAGAAAATAAGAGTCCTGGTATGAGCATAAGATAGTCTTTATGATTACAGCAGCAGTCCGTAGGAGATGCAAGTCTGCAGAATCCAGGTTAGATTATCCATTTAAGCAGGAAGGTGAGTCCTAGGCATAAACTGTTTTTGAGAAGTGCGAGTCTTTAGGGTATCCATATGAATAGAGTATCCACAACTACAAGAGATGAGCTCGACAGACAGAGAGAACACCACTTCCATCACGAGTTTGACAATTCATAGGGAAGGGGTTTGCTGTGAACACAGGGTAGAGTTAAAATCCCAGGAAGATTCAACACAACAATGTACCAGGACAAGAACTAGTACAATTCTCAGGAAATGATTAGGAGAGCTCATGTGTGAACAAAAGCTAATACATTACTGGGAAAGACGCACCAACACCTTTTAAGGCCAGAAATGGACTTTGCACCAAGTAACGTGACAAGCTGTATTTTTTTGTCTAATGAACCCTTTTTTTAAAGAGTAACATTATTTACACATGGGTACATTGGAGAGCCAAGAGTCTACAGTTTCTGACAATATGTTTTTCACATGTTTTTTATATGCTCAGGAAATTACGTAGAAAAGTGTATTAGTGTATTAGAAAAGTGAAGAAGACAATCTAAAAGAAAATCATCTGATCTTGCCTAGATTCGACAGGGAAGCTCCTGACCCCAAAACCATTAGTACAGTGAATCGACATCAGGAGAAAAAGGCTGAAGTCAACAGGAGAAATGTCTGTAAATTGAAACGATTCAGAAATGAACGATTCAGAATGTTGGCCATTGTTCTTCAAATGAATGGCACACTACAGGTTGTGGTCATTTATGAGTGAATCAGCAGTGGACATTGAGAACTCGGCGTGAAGTAGAGAGAAGATGCAGGTGATAAACAAACTCAAGGGTCTGAAACGTGAATTCCACCAATTGACTTGTTATATGTCACATCCTGTCCGGGTCTTTCAGGACAAGTGCAAAAATACAGTTTGAAGGCTGCAAGTGTGAATGATGCAAACTTTATTGGTAAAGGTTTGGGAATAATGTCCGGGAATTTAAGTGTGAAAGAAGCTCTACAGAGATACAGAAGGTTTAGAAGCAAGTACTAAATGAACGAGGCAGAAACGACAAAGACACCCAGAACACCTTGGACCTAAACAAATGTAGAGCAGCATTATATGGGCAGTCGAATGCAATGAGAAATACACCATCCTGTACATGGGCTTGTACAACTGTTCTGTAGATGCACAGTCCAACATAGGAGGACTAGTTCCTCTACCTACATCTAAAAAACAAGGGGAAAACAAAAGGCCTGAAGGAGGTCATCTCTGTCAAGCTGGAACAACCAACAGAGGAGGAGGCCTGTGACACCACTTATCAGCTACTTACAATGCTGTCATAACATCTTTACCCTGGCACTTTGACACCAATTTACACCTCCAGACTCCAACAATTGTCATGTGACCATAATGCAAGCTTATTCACCTTGACGTTCTACTACTAGATAATATTTCCATCTAGATAAGATGCCACAGAATATCTGCTCCTTTAGCTATGTGAAAATTTATGAAGTATTTATTTAAGAAGTATTCAATCTTCATTATCCACAGATAATAACAAGGTCTGGTGAGGAGCTGCTTTTGCAATCAGACGACTACCCCACAATCAGTAAATGGCACGATGCTATCAAAAAGGCAGCGGGAAGATTGGTGAGTCATTTTATTATACTGCAGCCCAGAGAATTGGTGGGAATTTCAGTATATGTCCTTACTGCCCGAAACGGCATCTTCATTACACGGATCATCATCATTATACATACATAAATAATTTCTACATTAATTCAGTGAGTGAGTGAATACATTAGACCAAGTATAAGGTACTCCCAGTGTGTAATACAGACAATCATCATAGTTTTTTTTGTGAGATGTGCATAGAGCTTACAGAAGGTATAGGCATGGAGATATCTCTCCTCCCCTTCTCACTTGTGAGCGTGGAAGTCTCAGTAAAAACCTTTTCACCCTTCATGAAAATGAGCAAAAATGAATATATAAATGGAATAACACATGCATTGACTGATATTTTGAGCTTAAACATATGGGGATGCTGAATTGTTTTATTTTAACTCAATATTTTTTTCAAACATAAAACAAGTTTTAAGTAGTGAAATCTTTTTTCTGCAAAACTGGAGACACTTATAATAATAATAATAATAATAATAATAATGCTTCTTTATTGTCACATATACATATACAAGTACAGTACAGTGAAATTTGA
>JAOUQW010000046.1:5373215-5386928 GCA_028565825.1 Olivaichthys viedmensis | reverse complement strand
ATTACTAAGTGTTTAAATACCCGCTTGTTTCCGTCCTGTGTTGTCTCTCGATGTTTGTGTGTAACCACGCCTGTCGCAGCATGTGTTTGTTTTGTTTCACCTGGTCTTTGTTTAATTAATAAAGTATGTTTAAATATAAGAAGAGCCTCGCGCATGTATCCGCACATCCACGCACCCACACCGTGACAACAGCGGAGACGAAATGCAGCGTGTGAGGAATTAGTTGCGCTGATGGCATTTTCCCCCCCCCCCTACATCAGTCATCGTGAGTCATGAAGTGATGATTCTCGCTTTTTTGTTTTCTGATTCAGTGTTTGCTGGCGCACCACCAGAGATGCAGCCCTGTTGTCAATGCTCATTCTATTACAGCGCCTCTGATCCGCAATATCCACACATCACCCCGACATTGATCCAGTGCGTCAGGCACTCCAAGCTTTGCGCACATTTTTCTTCCTCCCAGCTCAAAAGAGAGGTGATTTGGCTTGTTGAAAATAACATGCACTCTTCCTGCTCACATCCTTTTGTCAGTGTCATCAGACTATTCGGTTTCTGGAAGGTAAGGAAGTGTCTTTTTTTCACAACTTTCTGCCTATTCCACACTGCTGAAGGGCAAGAGGAGGTCGGATGGAGGGATCTACAAGAGTTTGGCACACAAAAGAACCCATCTGCACTCCCAGAGGAGATCAGGTTCTCCTGACTGCTGTCTTTTTAGTTAGGTCCAGTGTTGCCCGCACAGGGAAAATGGACACCGGGTTGATAGATTCAAAAGGAAGCTCATGGCTTACTGCAAACAGATTTCCCTTCCCCTAATGACAGCAGAGGTTTCCTCAGTAAACATACTGCAATCTGACACTTATACGATTCACCACAAACTTTTAGCTGAGTTCCTGCATGTTTTGCTGTTAGTGTAGTAAAAGATATCATAGTAAAACTGGGGAGGGGAGGGGTATTTCTCTTATTCTCTTCCTTCTGATTGTTGTTGTCCAGTGTGAATTGTGCACCACTCTGTAAATTGATAAAATGCAATGAATCCAATTAACCTGTTAAATGAAGTAAGGCAACATATTCAGAATGAATCCAGAACAACCACTATTTGTGTCAGAGCAAAAACACAGAGACTTTGAGGACAAGAGGTCTTATACCACAGGTGTCAGGCTCGATTCCTGGAGGGCCACAGCACTGCAGAGTTTAAGCTTTCTCTCTCATTTAACACAGCTGATTCCACTTATCGGCTAATTCCCAAGGCCTTCGTGGGCTGAATTTGGTGTGTTAGAAGAGGGTAAACACAAATTTCTGCAGTGCTGCGGCCCTCCAGGACCCGAGTTTGACACCCCTGTCTTATACAATGGCTGTCACCGCCACTACCGCTAACCAGAACTGCATTTCCCCGAATCCCCAGCTACCGCTCAGATCACATGATGAGTCAGCTGACTCACTTCCACGTTCTCAATTACCCAGCTTCAACAACACACACCTGTTCACAATCACACTCCCTCCTATAAAACCCACAGTTAGTTATACAAGCACACATTGCGAAGTCTCGATCCAGTTTACTGCTACGATTCTAAGCGTTATCTCTGTGATATATCTCTACGATTGACCAGCTTACCCGACTACCGAACCCAGCCTGCTCTCTGACATCCCGATTGCCGATCGCCCGACCCCATTTATGAATTAGCCCAGCCCTTTGGATCTTTCTGCCTTGTGCACCACTGAAAGCCTGCACTTGCATCCTCCCTGTCCCGAGCCTGACAAAGGCCACGGAAAATACTTGTTTCTGATTTGCTGGCAGGTGTACATTAATTCCTTATATCAGAACACTTCTAGATCTGGGCAAAAATTAATCACACAGTTCTAAATCAATGCTTCTGATTTTATGTAAGCATGTTAGACTGTAGCCATGACAACGAGCATAAATAACGGTTTAATCTAGGCCTATTTATATGCTTTGCTATTACCTTAGCTATTACTTTAGCTATTGCACTGCTAAATAACGCAAGAAAAAACAATGGCATTGATTCCAAAATCAGCATTTAATTTGTTTGGAGCACCAAACATGAGGAATGAGAAGCAGAATATAGCAACAGTAATCAGTATAAGCCTGTGGGTGTGAGGGACTGGAAAGTTAGCTTCATAAAATAACACTGACTGGTATTTTCATATCATTCAGTAATGACTACACAAACAATACACACTCCTGTTTCTAAACTATGGTAAGAGGCCATGGTGTAAGCGAAATAACACCTGCAAAAGATTCCCGATATAGAAAAATAAAAAACTTAGCTTCGCGTTGTGGTGTTCTTTGCCTCCATCCCGTCCATTATTCTCTAAAATCTGCACACTTTGTTGGGCGTTATCTCTTACATGGCTCCTGCTGCTATGGGGAAACAAATTGTACATTTCTATACTGAAATAAGATTCAGATCTTCACAGATGTCCAAATGTTAACAAAAGACCAAACATTTTAAACTGTAGTTCCTGTATGTGTCAAAGACTTGCCAAGAAGGTACTGATGAAGTACAAAGTCTTAAGAGTTAATTACTTAAAAGGCCCACGATGGGATTCTTGTCCAGATTGGAGCTTTAAAATATCAAAGTGAAGCTGAACCCAAACTAATCAGAGAACATGACAGGTCCGGTGTGTTTGCCGGTGGCCTAACTAAGGACAATTTGCCATACGTACATAGACCATGACAAAAGGACAAAGAGCATTGAATAATTTCTAGGTAAAATTCCTCGGCATGTAAGAGACCGGTCGTATCAGCGTTTACTTAGTGGTTCAAGTCATACACATATACTATATACCAATATTTGCCAGTGTTAACACAGCTATTTCCAGAATGTACACTTTAATACTCCATTAATAAAGACTGCTGTGCTAGCACAGGCCCCACCTCCAAGTGGATTGTCATTTTCCTTAGATGGATAATGCGTGCTAGTGATTCTGCACTCTTCCCACAGTCACATGGGACCCAGTGGCCTTCTGTGTATAAATCAAATCACTGGATTACATTAATAACAATTGATTACTATAGAGATAATTTATTAGCCTCTGTCATTTCACAAATGAATGCGCTCTTACTTTCATTTCATCACTGCTCAGTGAGGATTGCGTAAGAGACAGTATTACTAAACTGAACCTTTTTTTTCTGGCCGCATCGATGTCGCGTTCTAGCCACATACAGTAGGGCTATTATTTCTCCGAGCTGTGAAAAGAGATTTGTGACGTAAAAATTTGGCTTTATGGGTTTAACAAAGCCTTGAGTCTTGGCTTTCTTTAGTATGACATTCCATTCAGCAGTGTTGCTCACCTTCAACAGCTCTGTCTCTCCCCTCGCACACTTATCTCTTTTTTAGTGTAAAACTCTCCCTCCCTCCCTGTGTGTCTCTGAGTGCTATATATAGTGTACCACACTAGAGATACAGAACAGAGGTGTGTGTGTGTGTGGCAATAGCTCTGACTGTACATTGCCCTAAGCGTTGGGCTCACTTTGTCCTCGACACTTTCACCCGGGTCAAACTGACTGTAGATCCATCATGCTGCCATTGATCTCAGAGTATAACAGGACATGTGACAGAAACACTATCAGCAGGTGGGGTCAGGTTAAACAATGCATCACCCATGATGGAATCTTTTTCCAAAAACGGGCCCTTACAGGACTGCACACACACAGCAATTACAGATGATCAATTCTGAAAGCAAGCAAGAGGTTATGAATATGTTGCAGTTTTCTTATACGTCAGTGATTTTTCTTGTGTATTTGTTACACACAGCAATCTGAGGGACTCATAGAGCAAATATGTTATTAAATATGAGTAACTAACCTGTAAAAATGCCTGAGCCATTACTCTAGTGCAGTGGTGACCAGCATCACCACAGACACCTCTGCAAGTGCTTTTCTCCTTCATTCTTCAACCTTGACTGTCTAGCATGTATGATTTTTGGAAGCAGCTGCTTTAGCTACAAATGAAAGGCATTACCACAACCTTAATGTGACCACAGTCCTATGGGAAACAGAGTCACAGTGACAGGCTAAATGTCTGCTTGAGACCATGTCAAAGATGATAGTGACTCAGTTCAGAACACCATGGAGATGGGAGACAGGAGACCTTGAGAGATTTGGAGATTTGGACAAGAGCATAAGGTGAGGAACATTTTTTTTTGCTTTTCCACGATAACACCTTTCCCTGTCAGAAAAACAGACAAAAGATAGGTCAAAAGATATTAAATATACTCCAATGTTATAACTAAAACTGCACAAATTCCCGTAAAGGCTCCATGGGAGGCAGGAGGCGGAGGATTAGACTGTTCAGCATGCCCAAATTTTACAGAGAGATTATATAGCGATGGGAAACTGCTCCACATCTGGGGTTGTACCTGTGTGAAAAGAATTAGACATGCACATGCACACGCGAATACCTCTCTCATATCACAGTTCAGCAGCCTTACAACCATGTGATTCACCGCAACAGAGCAGGTTTAAGACAGCCTGCACTCAGAGACTTCCTGAGAAAGCTGAGCCTGCAGCGTGAAGATATGTTGGTGTCAGAAGGTGGTCTTTACCCTATTTTTTTTGGGTAAGCCCTATTAACCTTGCATACTGCTAGAAGAATAGTGATAGCACCTGTGTGCTATAGAATGGTGCCATCTTTTGAATGAGACCTTACTATTTGAGTGACCTTACTGTTTCTCTTATTCTGCTGAATAATGGATATAGTCAGTGGTACACTGACTGGCTGATTCACTCACTCATTTTTACACAAATCAAAGTATTAAACACATGATTCGACAAAGGCGACTGAGCAATGCCATGCAATTACAGCATAATACACAGGCATTTGAGAGACGTGCAGCCCTGAGCGCAGCCAACATGCTGACATTACAGGAGAACAACACTATACCATCAAAAAGATGGACGAAGGGAGCAATTGAGTGAGCGGAGGAAAGAGGAACTGAGTGAATGATTTAGGATGTAACCAGTGAATAACACTGCAGTCCAATTGTAGGGCAGCTTCCTAGGTAATCAGATTTTTTGGGCTCCATTAGGACTCTCCTGAGATAAGGACTGTCCAAATCGGAAAGCAGCTGCCCACTGAGGTACCTTATGTTGGCCAAATTTAAGGGCCAAATTAGGTCTGTTTAGAAATTTAAGTGAGTTTCTTGTTTCGCAGATAGCTATCATTTATTTACTGTTCTGCTTAAAAGATATAACAGTCATTTGTGTTCGTAGATTGTCAGAACTAACTAACTAACATAACGGGACTACACAGCTTATTTAGCTAGCTTACATGGCTAACTTATAGCCAGCTAGCTGTTATTCAGCAAACAGTAGTCTGGTTGTGTTTTTAATGTAGCAAAAGTTCTGACGTATGATAACTCTGAAGGGTGTCCCGAACACGAGGCCTGCCGAGGCAGCTACCTTTGAAGGATGCAGCTATTGAGGCAGCTGCCATCAGAATGAAACGCGTAATCGACTGAATGAGCTGGAGACCAGCACAAAGCCTGATGTAAAGCTTAGAATAAATAATAGGATGGTACAAATTCCCCATTACTCAAATAAATGAATGCTCTTGCCATGGAAAAAGGCTGAAGAATAATAACCCTAAAACTGTGCTGGGCTGGAATTTAAAACTGTTAGGACTGAAAATCTCTTGATCAAGAAGAAAGCTTCTTTTATTGTCACATATACATATACAAGTACAGTACAGTGAAATTTGATTCTTCGTATATCCCAGCATGTTGGTAAGCTGGGGTCAGAGCGGGATCTCGGACACTCCTCCATGCTAAACATTTCAAGTTCCTTTATATTCTTAGGTTTGCGCATGTGGACTGTCCTCTTCAATTCAAGACCACAGATTTTCAATAGGATTGAGTGAAAGAGATTTTACACATGTGCATATTTCATATTTGTTTAAAGACACCAACCGAGTTGGTGGGGAAAAAAGCAACAAGAGAGTTTCTAGCACTTTTAAAAAATAGATGGTTTGCATTTCCTTTAATACATTTTAGTTATGTCAATAATTTTGCCACGTATCTTTTTGAAGGGAGCCAATAATTCTGGAGTTGACTGTATCTAGCTCACAAAACTAATACAGGCTCAACAGAATAACAATGGCAAATACTAACACGAGCATAAAACCTTCACCACCATCAGGATCCTCAAGTGAAGTTTTGAGTAAAGGAAGTGAACTGCACTGCTAAATCATTTCTGACTGATTCTGCTTGCCTTCTTTTAACAGCCCAGTGCAGATGCAGGGCCTGGTGGTGGAAAGGCCATAATACAGAGGTCCAGCAGCACAGAGTGTCTGCCCAGACGAGCCCATGACTCAACGAAATCCAAAGTCAAAGAGCCAAAATCCGAGAACAGACGCTCCCTCAGTGAGTAACATGCGTGCGCGTGCGTGTGTGTGTGCGTGAGACAGAACGGGTCAACACAACAAAAACAATTCAAATAGTAAAAAACGTTTTTTTGGAGACCCCTAGGTAGTCGACATTATTATTGTTTTCCATCTCCCCTCACTTGAGTTGTTCTACTTTCTGCATTACTCAGATCAGGCGTGTTAGGAGGTGAAAGACACAAATGTCTTCCAGCTGTAAAATGGGGAACCTGTAACCTCTGATGCATTTACTGAAATGATCAGTTATCATTTGCTTTCTTGATGAGGGCCCCATAATTAAACACATTATATCTCTTTAAACTATCATTATAGCCGGTAGGGTAGCAAAAAGCAGATGTGGATCCTGTACCATGTCTAAAACACTGCCCCTTGAATTTTGCAAAATGATGAGAAGCTGATACTAACACGAGCATAAAACCTTCACCACCATCAGGAGCCTAAAGCGAAGTTTTGAGTAAAGGAAGTGAACTGCACTGCTATTAATGATGAGAAGCTGAAAGAAACCAGGTTTGTAGAATGTCTCTTTCCTGTGGCCTCGGCAGTGTTCAAGCTGAACTACAGCGCCTCAGACAGCGCAGATAAGAACGGCGTGAAGAATCGACTCAAGAAGTTCATCTCCAGACGACCCTCCATGAAAACGCTACAGGAGAAAGGCCTTATTAAAGGTGATGCCTGACTTTCTAGAAACCCAAAATATTTAACAAAATATAAATGTGTACTAAAGCCTATTTGTCTGACAGTGTGGGACAACATGAGAAAAATCGGCTAATGTATTTTTAAAGGAGGCCAGACAGACATGGTTAATTCAACAATTTAGGAAAGTATGTATGGTAGGAGCTGCTACAGTAAATGTCTGCGTAAACCTGTATTAGAAAAGCAATAGGTGAAATTTTAAGGTATTAGTTAATTGATTTTTCTAGGTATTTTTACATTAAAAGACACACTTTTACCAGAACAAATCCATTTACCGATTCAACAAGCCAGCAGAGACTCCTCTCCTTAAGCCTTATGACTAATGCACTCATAACACAGCATTAAGGGGCATTATAAGCGTAGTTAGAATTCTTAGATGAAGGTAATGATATTTGTAATTTTCCTCTGGTGTCTATTGGGGCCCTTTTAATGATCAAAGCGGACAGCGTTGAGGGAATAAATAAAAAGTAGTCTGGGATTAAGAAATAGCACAGGTGGCCCTTGAACTGACAGCACTGGCAGAGCTCCAAGGCAAGCTAGTTAGCAGGAGAACCCTCTCCATATTACTCTTCTGTTCCCTTCATATCGCAAGCGCACCATTAAAGGGTGATGTATTTAATAAAAAGAACCCTCCCTCCATATATTTCTGCAGTAAGTGGTGCAGATAGGAATTTGTATGCAAAGGTGGCTTGCTTGCAGTCATTTATGCATTTAGTGCAGTCCCCCCCCCCCTTGCTGAGTGCTCAAACGGGAGCAGGCCATCTTTGATGTTCCATAAGCCTCGGGGAGCGCTTGGCTGGCCGCGTATTAGTTCAAACACCAAATGATGAGGAAGTTAATAGACTGTGAGTAACTCCATATTGACAGTCACAGTTTGATAGAACTGTGTCACAGGACTGCGGGTTTGTGTCCGTCTGATGGCTGCTTCAGGAAAGTGCTCAAACTGAGCCGGTGGAGAGTGAACATTTGATAAATTAAATTGGGGCTTTAATATTTTGAAGGCCTGCTTGTCAAGTTCGACGCAAATGAGTCTGTGATTTAAAGAACGTCGTCTTGCAGATTGCGTCTTTGGATGTCACATGTTGACTTTGTGTCAGCGCGAAGGGACAACGGTTCCCAAATTCGTCCAGCTGTGCGTCAAGGAGGTGGAAAAACGAGGTATGTAGCTTTTGGAGAGAAAAGACGATTTTTATAGTGCTGTAATTATTAGTGGCTGACCATAACTATCTTTTTTTTTTTAACCTCGTTCTCTTAGGGCTTGAGGCCGATGGCTTATACAGGGTGAGTGGCAACCTGGCCACTATTCAGAAACTACGCTTCCTAGTTGACCAAGGTACCCCCTTCGCCTCAAACAGCATTTTCTTCTCTAATTTAACACCAATTTAAAGTGTGTGTACGCATAATCTGCAGCATCCACGTAGTCTTTTCTATTTACAACAGTGTGTCTGTCAGCCTAAGGCTCAATTGTCATTGTATTTGGCACGCAATGATATTCAGAAAGATATTTTCAGTACATATGAAAGACAGAGAGAACAATGTTTCGGAGTTCTCAAGGGGCAAATTAACAGTTTTGTGTCCTGCTGCAGGAACAAAAGAACACTGACATCATGATTAGCATTCTCTAATTTTCTCATCAAAAGACTGATGTTCTAATTGTTCCCTGCCTCCTCCTTCTGTTTGGTTCTTTTTTTTTCCCCCCCAGAGGAGGAGCTGAATTTGGGCGACAGCCAATGGGAGGACATCCATGTCATCACCGGCGCGCTAAAGATGTTTTTCCGCGAACTGCCAGAGCCTCTGTTTCCCTTTCGCTTTTTCGAAATGTTCGTGGAGGCCATAAGTGAGTGACACTGGATTATATCATTCTATCCATTTCTGTCATTTCAAACTAGTCCTATTCTGTTTAATAACCGTTCTTGAGAAATCTGGTCTCCATTTTGGAACTTCTTGAGAGAGACAGAGCTTAATTATTTCCCTGGCACCCTTCCCTTTAAAACCTATATTTCAAATCTCTTGTTGAAATTACAAACACATATTGGAACGTTTAGGATGAATTCCTTGTGGCGCCTTATTCCATATGCATGAAGCCATTAAAAATAAACGTTCAACAGTAAACCTAAAGACAATGACCAGTGGTCGTGTTGAGTTCCTGTAACCCGAGACCCACTTTGTCATTTCTGATAGCGGCTGACTCTGGAAACATTTCACTGACAAGCTTGGCATAAAGCCGAGTAAAAAAAAAAAAGAAGATATTTCAGACTGACCATCCTTCATGGTCATTCTGACACACCTGTCAGCCAAAAGGGGGCACTCTTAGACAGGGAGGTTGGTTCTCCCAAACTGTTCTGTTCCCTTGTTTAGGGAGCAGGGGAATTCCTTGGGCCAGAGGTTAGAGCCAAAAGCCTGCAGACTGAAACTGTCACCAGATCAGCTTTAATGTCACGTGGAACCCCCTCCACCACCACTGCAGGCCAAACTCTGGGGCCCATATTAGCAGGCCAACTGACGCCATGCTGTTTCTCCTGGGCACTCTAACCTCACAAGATGGCATGTTCTTATTTCAGTGTGCCTCATTGCTAAGCCTGCTAAGTCTTTATAATGCACTTTTTTTCCACTTTAAAGGAATAGTCTAGTCAAACGTGCCAACGCTGTTAACAGTAAATGAAACCATATAGCCACCAATTATGACATAACTGGTGGCTGCTAGTTTCCATTCATGTTTGCTAGTGCTATTCATTCAAGAGTACCTTTTTTTTTTTTTTTTTT
This sequence comes from Olivaichthys viedmensis, assembly GCA_028565825.1. Lineage (NCBI taxonomy): Eukaryota > Metazoa > Chordata > Actinopteri > Siluriformes > Diplomystidae > Olivaichthys > Olivaichthys viedmensis. The sequence goes on along the minus strand of JAOUQW010000046.1, from coordinate 5,377,074 downwards.
TTACAGTATATGAAAGCTGAACTTGATGGCTATACAACCATGAGTTTTAATGCATTTTCCACTTGTCTTTTTGAAGCTTAGAACTGAAGGCACAAGATGCAGCAAACATGCTAAATACTTAATATTTAATGTCTAACACTCATATATGTTATTTCTCTTACAGTGGTTAGGATTAAACATTTGCTAAACAGAGCTGGTTCGACTTCAGGTCAAAAAAACAATTTCTACCCTGAACCATCGTTCCAAATTTCCCAACTTGGTATTCCCCCTTTGGGTGGGGAACGAGCCTGAGGTGACGTTGTAATTTGGTAATAAATATTTACTTCCACTCTATGTAGGCCTTCGTACTGTAAATCTCTCCCATCCACTTAATGAGTGGAGGCGCCTGATCACTTACAGATAATGTTTAGTCAACTAATTAACACAGTACGAGGCCCCTCATAGCAGGAGGTATAATTAGCTCAACCTGCAACACACACGCTGTGATAAATGGAGCTTTACTACCAAGAGCTTTGGGGGGAGTCTGAAAAACAGAGGTTTGGGAAAGAAAGTAGTTATGAAGGGAAAAGACAGCAGAGAAAAAAATAACCAGTCGGGAGAGCGTACTGTATATTTATAAGATGTAGATAAGAACTATTTCTGAATGATTTATTATACCAACTTGGTCTTGCGCAAGCTCGTAGATATTCTGATGAGCGAGTGGGATTGTGTTTGCAGTGTTGGGTAACATACGACCGCTAACCCTGTCCATTGCCCTAACCTTAATCATTTATACAGGTGGGTGACAGATTAAAGGAGAAACGAACATAAAGTGTGTTAGTAAGGTGTTTTGGGCCACCACGAGCCTCCAGAACAGCTTCAATGCTCCTTGTCATAGATTCTACACGTCTCTGGAACTGTACTGGAGGGATGCAGCACCGTTCTTCCAAAAGATATTCCCTCAATTGGTGTTTTGATGATGGTGGAGATCGGTGTTCAGTTGGGTTGAGAATCTGGTGACTGTGAAGGCCATAGCATATGATTTACATCATTGTCATCAAACCGTTCAGTGACCCCTCGTGTCCTGTGGATTCACTCATTTATTCAGCTTTTTCCTTTTATTTGTCACCCGTCTGTAACTTTTTAATTCGAGTTGGATCATGAGAATTCTTTCAAAATTGCAATAGTAAGACCATGCTGATTACAAACCTTAGCTGTCTGTCTGTCTGACACAGTGCAATATTAGACTCCAACTTACTCACCTTCTCTCTTTCAGATTCTTACGAACTTCTTTCACAGATGCTTAATACATTTTTCACCTGGCAGCTTCTGATCGCTCAATACAGCGCAGCTATAATTCTTGCAGTGACATTGGCCAGAGAGCATAATTAAAACAAGCTCACTCCGACCCATGACTGCCCTTTAAATGGGTGGCATTAGCTAAAGGTCCTTGGAAGCGCGCTTTGGATCATAGCTGGCTCAATTAGGAGTGCTGCCCAAAAGCACATTGCGATTGGAAAAGGCTGTGGTTGCGCTCTTGCGCCACTATATTTGTGTTTATAATAGACCTACTGATTGCATCTGAAAGCTTCCCGAATGTATTCATGAAACAGCTCCTATACAATGGCCCAAATACAATTTTGCTTAATTGTTTACTGATGTATCATCCCACTCATGTCCCCCGTTGGAAATACTCCTCCGTCACACACATTTATGTAATTATTCATTCGCTACGCCTGGTCCGGGACTTAAGACTTTCCTTTCCTCAGGTAGACAGTTGGCCTAATTTTCCATTCCCTCATTCTGTGCATGGTCTGGAGTGCAAAGGTTGGCAGCGAGCAGCTCTTGGCTCATGACGGGCCCGAATCTATAATTCATCTTGCCTGGTGTCTTAGCGACATTGTCCCACCACCTGTCTCGCACACAAGCGTGCCTTGTTGTTCCCAGTGAATGCGTGCTCGCTGACAAATTGAGGTTTTGTTCTTTGGGTTGACACGCAGAGAATCTGACTAAAGTGTGCGTGTGTGTGTCTACTCCCAAGTTCCTTTTGTTCCATGTTAGCGCTGTGATTGCATGGAGATACGAACACAAATCCCACAGCATATGATTCCGTACTGCACCATCTCAATGCTGCACCATCTCAATGCTGAATATGTTAAAACGTTTCTTATTCCTATCTATAATCTACGGCTCTCTATACAAACGTGGTCATACTGTAGGTATGTCAGAGAACATAAGTGTTCATAACAATTATTCCGATTTTTCGCTCACTATGCCGACTTCAGCCCTCCAGTCTTAAAAGCGATGCCTTCTATGAAGGTTGTTGAATTTCTCTAGGCGTGAACTCATTGGCATGCAAAGCTGGCATGCAGAAAGACTTTCAAACGCAGAAAATGCTTCCCAGTCTCTATATTTCATCAAGGAGTTTTTCATGTTTAATAAATGACAGCGGTCGATCCGCTAAGACTTTGTTATTCATAAAGCAAAGCATTCAATTGGGATGCATTTAAAAATCTTAATCATAACCTGCAGGACTATTTGCAGGGTGCTAATATTTGCCTTGACGGGGCTTATGGAAGTCAGTAGACAAAAGCCTCAAGATGAGCTTAGGCTCCAATGTGAGCTTTATTTGAACAAAGTAGGTCCCAGTGTTTGTAATTGGATTACATTCGCAATGAACGTGGCTCTATTTACCACGTCCGTCGCTACTGCAAACAACCGGAGGACGCTATTATATACCTTTTAAAGAATGTAGCGTACTGTCAACTGTCTTTCCTCATTAGCATATTGTACATGGTTATCCAGTTTCCATGCAAGCTGATTTTTGACTACGTAGCAGGATGAGGCAGTCAGGTTGATGCAAATAAGTCATGCAACTCCACCATCGGCAAATAAGTAATTGCGGTTCAGCCTTATTACAAACTCAACCTACACCTGTAATGTCCGTGGTCCATGGACCATGGGTAAGGAGTAACTGTATCACGCTAATTCAGATACAGGCATTTTTACTTTGTTATATATTAATGACACTGTCCGCGCCATCTGTCCACAATGCAAAACTAGGGACCATCTCCAATATGCTCACCACCAAAGGCAAAGTAATTAATGACAGCAATAATGCCAGCAATAATGACTAGATTAAATATTTCACAGGCCGACTGCCATGCGGTTGTCAAAGCCAAATAAGTGTCGAGGGTTTCACTGATTGGGTAAAGGCAGAAGAACTGTCTAAATGGTTTTTTTTCCTCGTTTTTTTTTCTTTGAAGAATCAGAATCTGACTATTGATGATGATAGAAATGAGGATCATCAATCACTCCCAACATTCTTTTCAAGTTTTTCCGAATCAAAGCTAATGTCAGAAAATCTGCATCGTTTTATTCCTCCTGTACCTGAACACTACACTATTGGCCACCTATAGCAGTGGGTCATGGTGCTCTCTCAGTCCTAGAACTTGTTCCCTGTCTGTGCTCAATTGGAAAACCTGGCATCTGACAGGGGCATCTGCTAGCCATGGCTGTGCCAGCACGGTGAATACATTCAGACATCTGCTCCATTAGTGCCCAGGGGGCATCCTGGGCAGTACAGTAGACTGGGGGCATGACGACTGCCAGTTCTTTTCCATGGCACAAGCAGGATGAATGAATATTGTTAGGATGGTCAATATATATATATGATTTTGTGCATTGCGGTGCTGCCACACGATTGGATGATTAGATAATTGCATGAATGAGAAGGTGTACATGTTCCTAATAAAGGGCTCAGTGAGTGTATATAATATATACACACACACACGCACCAAGCACGCAATGCATAAAATCATGCAGATACGGACCAGCAGCTTCAGGTAATGTTCACATCAACCATCAGAATGGGGAAAAA
>JAOUQW010000046.1:5361047-5372174 GCA_028565825.1 Olivaichthys viedmensis | reverse complement strand
AGCATCTCAGAATGCACAATGCATCGAACCTTGAGGTGGATGGGCTACAAAGGGAGGCCCTACCCAGTATTAGTATAGTATTCCTAATAAAGTGCTCAATGAGTGTATATATATATATATATCACATACACACACACGCAGCTGATGCACTTTCTCACTCTGGAGATCTTCAATTTGTGCCAATCTCTGTGTACCCTTGTTGCAAGAAAAAGCTGGAAAACTGCTAATGTGGTGCAGGCATCTGACATGCCCAAAGGTGGCTCAGCATGTCCGTGCATACACGCACGCACACACGCACCCGCACACACACACGCACGCACGCACGCACACACACACACACAGCTCCTCAGCAAGGAAAAGCTGTTCCCAAACATCTGCTTAGGGATCCGATGGCCTGTGTTTGAAACCGAAGCTGGAGTAATAGTAGATATTATTACATGCATATATAGTTATTGGTCCTAATGCTCAACGTATCGCCTGTGTAACTGTTGGGTAACTTACATCCACCTTTTCAAATGATTTCAAATCATTCAATAGACCCTTCCCAAGGTGCAAGAGGACAGCTAGCCATATGACAGATTGAAGGAACCTCTAAAGGTCAACGGGCTGTCATGCGTTCTGGACGACACGCAGGTTGGCCTCTCAGGAGTTTTTCATGAGGCCACTGGCCATCTGACATGCCAGGAGTAGGGGGGTCAAAAGGTGAACATTTTACGGCTAGTGTTACAAAGCGAGGGCTTTTAAAGGACCCTGGCTCTGAAGAGCCATTAACCAACCACCAGAGCCTCAATGTAGAGATCTAGGAGTGTTACCACCACGCATAAAGATGACGCTAATCTGACTTTTTATTTCTATTAATACTGCTATGAAAGATTTTTTTAAACAAGTTGCCAAATATTTTTAACTTCATTAAAAGTTAATGCCTGAAATTTAAAATGTTTTACATATGAATTTTGGTAGTGCTCGGGAAATGGAACTGAACCATGCTAGCACTTTTAAATGAATTTGAGTCCTTGGGGTGAATACTGCTTCATAAACCTATTTTTCCTCAACAGAAACTAAGGAGCACAAGCAGAAGATTCAGGGACTGAAGAAGCTGGCCCATCAACTCCCCAAACCCAATCACAACACCATGAAAATGCTCTTCCATCACCTGCAGAGGTTGGTCAAGGAGCAAAACATATTTTTCTAATTTTATTTAAAAAAATTATCCTAAATCTTTCACCAGCTTCTGACATAAGCTCAATCCATTTAAGTACAACCCGATTAAGTACCAGGTCTTTATTACGCATTATTATGATCATTTAGGTGTGAAAAGTTATACACCTATGCATTATAGAAGAAAAGTTATGGAAGACAAAAGACCCATGCACAAAAAAACTCAAACTGGAGTGTTTTTGGTGTGACAGTGCTCGAGTCCCTGTCCATGCTAACATAGCTGGCACAGTCAGTAGGCCATATGGCTGGTCTCCATCTCCCAGGAGGGGAGTTCCATCCCACTTTACCCTTCTGCACATTTACCACCCTGCACAGGAGGGCCAGAGGACTCATCTCAGATTGATGAGCAACCCCCGCCTCCAACCTCTCCCAATGAAACATGCCCTTTGGCTCTGGTGCCTTCCAATCAGATAGCGCAGGTGAGGTGAGGGTTGAATCTTTATTTCAGCTTGTATATGACAAAAATGGACCACGTGCATTGTTGGCTCTGTCATTATTGGACTAAATTAAAAAGATTTCCACAAAAAAACAAAAAACAAAACAAACCCATTCTACTTGCCTACTGTTATTGTGTTTTCACCCAAAAATGCATATTAATGAGCATATTGAGGCTCGGAATAACACGACAGACGGATGAGACAGTCAAATATGAAACTAGATTTGTCCCGCGATCTGCATGATCGTAGCACAAGACGTGTCCAGTTAGTCACCGTACTTGCAGCCAAATTTTGCATGTGTTAATGAACAGTCCAATAAGACTATTAAAAAATCAGCGCAATGCGATTTCAATTCCAAACTCCTGCAGTCATACACGAGGCGCACACAAAAAGCCATTAATTCTTTGAAAGGAGACCCTAATCCGTTGAACTTTTATTTTGCTGACTGAAAGGCTGTTATAGTGGGACTTGTGGTGGTGCTGAAAATCCTTGCAGTGCCACCAAGTCTGTCCTTTTCTCCTTACTTGTATTCTACCAGCCGTCTCTACTAGCATTAGTGTACATGGGGAAATCGTTGGGCCTCTGCTTTGTGGGGCCACACCCAGAGTGACTGATGTGGTTCATACATAACTCTCACTTTGGAAGTTTTATTCTTCTCGCTGCTTTTCTTCCCCCCACCCCTTCCTCTCGCTCTGAGGACAGCTTTCTCCGTGTTGAGTAAGCATAAGGAATGTGTGGTGAAACAATACTAAGTAGAGTAAGAAGCTTTGCTTTTTGTTATCATCTCAGGACAGGCGATCGAATGATCATTTAAGAGCATAGTATGAAATCTGAAGAGCTTGTATTTATTCAGATGAAGCTCTAGAGGGAATATTAGTGCTAGGCGAGTGAATCATTTTCGTGAATAAGTGACATTTGATTTTGGTTGGAAACTTTTAGTAGCAATGAGTCGGGAATGCATTTTTTCATTGTAGTTATTCGGTTGGCATGTCACCGTTCCAAGCCTGACTGTCAATAAAAGATGCAAAATTTCCCTTCATTTGTAAAGCCTTAAATGGTTTGGCTACAACTGCAAACACACAAACAAAAACAGACTCCTCAATCTATAAATCTGGAAGCTCCAATCGAAGTAATAGTAATTTGAGCATGGTTTCAAGTCTGCCGTAACCAAAAATCCCCCAAACCCGATCTGTAGTTAACAGGAACGAGTTAGAACTTAGCCAAAAAAAGATGCGAAATTGCGTCCCACTAGCTTTCCTTCATTGTTTCCCACGTTACGACTTCTGCGAGAAGTTTTCCTTTAACAAAACAGGTATTCTGCAGCTAAGTGTGACCCAGAATCCCTTGCAGTCATGCCTGTGTTGTGGGTTACATTTTCTCTTTGGCTCGGCCCGTTCGAGGAGTGGCGGAGAGCCTTGTGAAGTCGAGGGCCCTTTGTTGTGGGCGCGCGGTATGCCCGTGTGGAACCAATGTTCCCGTTTTCCTCTGGCCCGTTGGGGCCTGTGTTCAATAAAGCAGTTGTGTATTCTCATTGTGATGATGTGGTCAAGGCAACCGGCTCTCTCAAGCTTGCATTCGCTCAGCCGTGCTATTTACGTCTCTTCTTGTGGGTGTTTTTGTCACCGCCACTCATATTTCCCATTTGCCGCAAGTGATTTAAAAGATGGTAGGTTTCGGCATTTTTGTTGGTAATTCAAGGTTCCTTTTTGTGCCGGAGAAACCTGGAGCGACCTTTGCGGCCAGAGCTAGCTGTATCAGGGAAGCCAAAATACAAAGTTCTTCTCTCATCTGGGTTTGATGTCTCAAACGGAGAAGGAAAATTGCAAGCAAATGAATAGCTCACATAATAACAACATTTGTTAGACGATACATGTGATGATGCATTTCTTTAAATTGCTTTTAAGGGCTTCCTCAGAGACAAACATGGCAGACAATGCCATCCTTGATTATGTTTGCAACAAACTGATTTTTCAACTGCCCTTCTCCTGAAGTTGATTTTGATCTCCAATTCTTTTGCAAAGAGATATATTGCTGAATAGTGCTGGATGCTAAACATATTATATCACACTTTTAACCAAACACCAAGCAGAATGAAAGCTGCACTGAAATTATATTCAAGAAAGTCAAAGAAAGAATATTACTGAAAATCAGTAGGCCATATGGCTAGTCTCCATCTCCCAGGAGGGGTGTTCCATCCCACTTTACCCTTCTGCACATTTACTACCCTGCACAGGAGAGCCAGAGGACTTATCTCAGATTGATGAGGCCCCACCCCACCAAAACCTCTCCCAATGAAATGCGCCCTTTGGCTCTAACGCTAAAGTTTGTTGGGCTGCATACGCCTGGTCTCCCAATCAAAGAGCTCAAATCAGATAGAGCAGGTGAGGGATACTCATTGATGTAGAATTATCTCTAATATGTCTGTTGTTAATTTTTTATTTCAGAAACCTATGCTTTCTGCTTCTATAATATTCACAAGATCTTGAGACATATGCTTGCATTTATTTTGAGATCTAAACTGAAATGCATTTCAAGGCTACCAAGTGTTTAGAATTATGACCATAGGGAAAGAGAAGCGCTATATATCATATTATAGTTGCTCTAAAACCTAGCCCAATTAAAGTGCCAAAACAAGTCAATTAACCATTAAACCGAAGCCCCCAAAAAATCATATTTAAAACAAGACGCAAAGACATGTTATTCCTCTGTGATACTAGCTGGTCTTTTCTCAGTTGAGGCCATTTTCTACTAACATAAAGAAAATGACCTGGTTTAAAGCTTGGAGTGATGCCTCCTCTCCTGCGCCCCAATCCCACCCCCAATTTATTATTCGCCTCGTCCTTAAGGACCAAACGAGGCTGACTCAATTAGCGGGAGCTTCTTAGGAAGGGGGAGGACAGGGGCAATTGCGTGCCATGCTCCATTTCATGTCAAGCACTGCTCACAAACAAGATGCTAATTAATAACCATTGGCATCTCGATTAGTGCTTGTTGGCTAATGTGCGGGATAGATATGATTTGTTTGATTCGATCGAGCGTAGCGCCGTCACCTCCGGTCAAGCTGGCCCTGACTCTTGAAGGCTTCAGTCAACTGAAATAGTCTAATGAGGACAATCTGCTATAAACGACCATATACAAATGGCTGAATTTACTACTTAAAATACAGTGCGAGTGTTAATGGGCCCACACCTTGGTACCTTTCTATTCGTCATATACAATTAACAAGCAACTTAAACCTGTTGCTGTGCATTTTTCTTTTTTAAAAATATATTAAGTGCATTCAATTATTTCAATGCTCATTCAAGAGTAATAAACTAATTAAAGCCTGGTCACCATATTCATTTAACTCATATGATTGCAAATTGTGTCGGGGACAATGATGACCATTGTAGAGGGATACCATAATGAAATAATTATCAAAAAAAAAAAAAAAAAAAAAAAAAAAAACTACAGGATTAGAAAGAGAAAAAAAGGGCTTCATATTAAACCTTTTAAAAAATCACTTCGGAAATGAAGTCTCTCCCTCTTTAAGATCATTAGCGAACCATTAGCAATGGCAGCAGAGATCCTTACATCATGGCTTGCTAATTAGGTTAAAATGCTGGTGGCAGGACGAGTGTCTGGCTGTGATGTACAGGGGAAACGAAATGGCCGAGGTTAATTATACGCATTAAAGGGGGAATTATTGGAAGTGCTTGGGCTGCCCTTTTAGGTTATGTTGCTCCGATTAAATGGGTCTCTATAGTGCACAAACACACACCAAAAACATGTCATGTACAGCCCCATCATTAATCCTCTCCCTCATTAGGCTCATTAAGTGCAGAACATGCAGAACATCAATTGACCATTGATGAGTGTATTTGTGGAAATGTGCATTACTGCGCGACATCTAGGGACAGTAACAATACACCAACGCTAAGAGTTTACATTACGTAAACATCCTAACTACATACAACCGTAACGGAGTGGCAAAACAACCGGTCCATGCTTTAAATCAGGACCTTTCAAAGCCATAAGGCACATTTTTTTCTGAATGTTAAAGCCCCCAGTCTGTCTCAGAGCTCTTAGTCATGATCCCATTGACAACTTGGAGCACAGCCTTCAGCCACAGTCCCACCCTCTTTTTCCAGGCCCCATCCCGTTTCAGGGCTTGAGGGCTCTGTCCTGATTCTTCCTAAGAGCCCTCTGGTGCCCCAGTATTGATTGTCTGTGTGCCCCAGCCAAACCTCAACTCTCAGGGATCGTACGCAAAGTCTCCGTACATGCCTCCAAAAGACCAAGCTCAAGTCCTCAAATACACCCTTGTCCTCCATCCATCCCAGATGCCCCCGGGGCACGTTTTATGACGGTCTATACAGCACATTAGCAAATGAACAGCGCGCCCAATAACAGCCCGGTACCACCAAGTAAATCTTGTTACACTGCAATCGAGATTTATTAAGCTACAAACAGATATATATCGATGAAACATTCTGTGCATTCTGTAACATGGCGCCTGTTTCTCTTTGCAGAGTTTTAACAAAGTCGCGGCAAAACCTCATGTCGAGCCAAGGCATCAGTATTGTTTTTGGACCGACTCTCATGTGGCCTGAACTGGATGCGGGGAACATGGCTGTCAACATGCTGTACCAGAACCAGATAGTGGAATTCATGCTCATCGAATGCATGGAGATCTTTGGACCAGAATCCAAGTAACAAGTGCTTAAAAATAATATGAGGCATTTTAAGAGGAGACTGCATGTTTCCTCATATTTAAAGTGATAAGGAGACAAAAAAAAAAAAACCCAAAAAACATTTAGACAGCAGTAACTTGTAGGACCTTGCTCTCTGAGGAAATGCATTTCCTGTTATTGCACTTCATATTTTGGTCTTAAAGCTGTTATTCTGCAAATAACAATGACTATCTATTTAAAATTGTCAAGGCACTTACCAAAGAACTCATGAGTTGATACATCAGTGTATAAGAATTGATGGATCAAACAATTAGCATCTGAAATGGATACATGCATATTTAGAAGCTATTTGATGTTTTGGTCAATTGAAAGTTAATCCTCATCGAGTTATACATTTTTCGATACTGTGATCCGTTTTGACTTTGTAAATGGTAAATACAGACGGGCGACAAATGAAAGGAAAAGCTTGAATAAATGAGTGCATTCACAGGTCACGAGGGGTCACTGAATGATTTGATGAGTATTAAAATGATGTAAATCATACGCTCTGGCCTTCACAGTCTCCAGCTTCTCAACCCAATTGAACACCTATGGGAGATTTTGGAGCGGCGTGTTAGACAGCGGCGCTCCACCACCACCATCAAAACACCAACTGAGGGAATATCTTTAGGAAGAACGGTTCTCCATCAGTTCCTCCAGTACAGTTCCAGAGACTTGTAGAATCTACGCCAAGGAGCATTGAAGCTGTTCTGGAGGCTCGTGGTGGCCCAAACACCTTACTAACACACTTCATGTTTAGTTTTCAGAAATAAGTCTTTTTCTTTCCAGTTCTACTCCAAATTAGGTTGCGCCAGTCTGCATCAGGTAACTCCTGGGCTGAAAGCAAGTCCCACTCCGTCCCACTTCCACTGTTTAAACTGGTCTACTATTCAATACTCGTCCAGACATTCTGCCTCTCCTCACACTGGAATTTAGCCAAAATTTAATAAATCAGGGCTTCGCTGTGTCTGAGATACAGACTTGTTGCTTTTCTAGGCATGTTATTGATGCTTTCCTGCGAGTTGTTCTGTCCTTACATTTTCCCTCTCCCTCACTTCCTCTCTGAGCAGTAATGATCTCTGCTCCTTCTCCTTGACCCCAGACACTCACTGTAAATGTCAACATACTTTATGATGCCTGTGATGAGTTTATTGATGGATTGAAGTACACCACACATGCACACGCTTTCTGAGGTTCCAAGGCAACCATAACTCTGGTCTTAAAATCTTTTTCTCTTCCAATTCTTCCAAAAGCCATGTCAAGGTCCCATCATCTGCTTGCTCGCCAGCCAACTTCTAGACATCTCGACATCTTTTGACCTTTATAAATTTCCTTTTCTATCTCCTGTCTGTTATTCCTAGCCAGTAGAGAAGAAACGGAGGGCAGGGTGAAAGACGATATATTCCAAGAGTGAAGTGATGGCACTGGGCTTAAGCGCTCTAAGAAGGTTCTGTCTTCAGACTGGTGGGTGTTTCCAAATGGGTATGCTTTTGAGCACATACATGAACCCAAAAACATGCCCTTCGAACATTTAGTATCCGGCGCGTATCCGGCGCACATCCGGCACGCAAACCTAGTTTTATAACTGCACTAAAAGAGGTTTTCTGATATCCTGTCAAATTTGATTATGTTAGCCAGCTGGTTAGCATTAGCAGTGAATATTATTAACATTTATAATAATGACTTAAAAATTCATTTGGAAATCTTCGCAAGTTAGCTAATGCTTGCTACGTGACTAGTGTTAGCAGTGAGGATTATGGACATTTATGGATATTACTTAAAAATTCTTTCTTTCAAGTTAGCCTATGTTAGCCAGCTAAGTAGCATTAGCAGTGAATATTATTGCTGCCTTCATGTGCTATCAGAATTCCGGGACCTTCTGAACCTTCTGGACCGGAGTTTCTGACATGTTACTAAGCTTTACCCATTCATTATGGTCTCAATTATCGATGGTAGGTAATTCCTACCAAACTTTTTGTAGTCACTAATTAGGCCATAGAAACAAATAGTCTTACATTCCTAACTATTATGTACATTTTTACAATAGTGAAAAATGTTAGGAAGATACAAAATTAGGCTAGCTAACTAGCTAAAACTGGAGGTGCAATTTCTTTACAAGTGGGAAATAGGACCATTCAGGAAGCACGTGAAGGCAGCATATGGACATCTATGAATATGACTTTAAAATTCTATCAAAAATCCTGTCAGGTTCTAGTATGTTAGCTAGCGAGGTTGCGTTAGCAGTGAAAATTATTAACATCGATGAATATGACTTTAAAATAGTCTCAGTAGTCTCAGGTTGCCTCATGTTAGCTAGCTGGCTAACAAAATATGTAAAAAATAAAAATAAAATGCATGCACATACAGTATATGAATTCCAATAGACTTCTTCCTACTTGAAGTTTTTCATATATAGACTCAACGACATGCCGACATTCCCATTTATGGACTTCAAGGAACGCCCACCTTAAAGCTGTTGTACATTCCCATATATGACACGCCTTCTCTGGTCTGCAGATAGATATGACCCGACACGACATAGCACCCTAAATGATTTTTCGTTTTGTCTAGACATTCAATGTAGAACCTTACAACAAAGGGTTTCTTTTTAGGCAGTAGTGGTCCAGCGGTTAAGGTTCTGTGCTACTGATGGGAACGTTGTGAGTTCACATCCTGGTTTCGTCAAGTTGCTACTGTTGGGTCTTTGAACAAGACCCTTAACCTTCAACTGCTCAGTTAAATTGTAATTTGCTGGGATAGAAATGTCTGATAAATGTAGAAAAGGTTCTAAAACGCTAGAACTGTGAACTATCCAAATGACCCTTGAGGAACCCTTGGTATTGGATATAGCTTTGAGCTATAATCTATATTAGGCCTGCATGCTCCATGGAGCCAAAGCCAGCCCTTCCTATTATGATGGAGAATGAGAATGAGGACTGGAGGTGTTTGTCTTGTCTGGTAGCAGGTGCGACCTCATTTCCCCCTACTGTGCTAATTACCCAAGTCTGTCTGAAGATTTTGAGGTCAGGGGAGGGATAGATTTCTGGACTCTCAATGGATTAAATAAAGGGTAACCCCATACTGACAAAATACAAAGGAGTGTGGCTAACTCCAGGGCTGTTATAGACTTGTCTTTTTGTCCATCTCATATCAGGTAATTGCTAGCCATTTGTCTGTCTTCATATTTGTCTTTTACACATTTATTCTCGTTCTCTTTCTAATGCTGTTAAGCTTCAGTCATGGCACTAAAAGGCTCCAGAAGGTAAGCAACCATCAAACAACCTGTCAGCTACATACTAATTTTGGTACATCTCTGTTTCATGTATTACCAAAAGTGATATGCAATGCAATGCAATGCAATGCAATGTGCCTGTGACTGTGGGAGTGTGATGGAATACCTAGTAATGCCACTTCACAAAACGGGAGAGAGATTGGCAATATATGAGGGCACATAGGGGAATTTTATAAGCCTTGGTTGTGGCTGTTTATTTTCTCAGACTTTTGCTGCGGTTTATCAAACCCATGCTTAACTCTGCTTCTGGTAAAACGCCTCAGTCAACATAAGTTTATTCCAACATCCCTAGCGTATTATCACCCCTCTCTCTCATTGTCTCGTTGGCATTATCAGTCATCTTCTAGCAGGGGAAAAGGTAATAAAGGCCGTTGCGCTCCAGGAGACGAGCTCCGTTGTGTTGGTTCATGAAACCCTTCCGATCTCATTCGCTCACTGTTGACATGATGGACGCTGATAAAGAACATTCTGCATCCTCATGAAAGCTGGTTCCATGGTGACGTCCAGATCTAATGCAATTTCGGCTTGTAATCAAGCGGATCGGACCCGTCGCATCAGAGTCACACCTCGGTGGTTATGTGATTCGCGGGAATGATATAGTGTCTAGCTTCCATTTGTGATGACCTCTCCTTTGTTTTTTGAAAGTGAGGACTTTCAAGTGCTGTGTGATATCATCTCCTGGAAATTGACTCTAGATAGCTTACCTGAAGATTGCTAAGGCCATGTAGCGGATGAGTCCGGAGCAATGTCACCATCTTCATTATGACGACTCTGTCTGTTTGCAAGGAAACTCCTGTCGCTCAAGATGATAGAACAAGGTCTGGTGGACTTCTTTTACACAAGACACTTTACATCATCCTGACAAGATAATTTAAGTGTCAAGTCATCAACTAAACTTAGAAGCTATTTGATCACGTAAAGTAATAATAACTGAGTAAACTTGAGCCATCAATACAGCATTGTCGGCTGTATCCATTTTCAGTGGGGATAAAGAGGAACAACAGGTACTGCTGGTCCAAACAGGATGAACCTGAGCTACTACGTTGATCGATAGGAGGAACGAAAAGGCAGACGCAAGTCTGTTGGCCTTCCTCATTGCCGGCATCGATGCTAATTGCGTAAAAATTGAGTGCATTGTGCATTGAGTCATCTATTAAGCCACAGAAAGACTGACATCCCATCAGCCATTATCAAAACCACATTTTTTCGATTCTCTCCATCCTCCAGACAGATGCTAATATAATTAATCGTGCTGTTCCGTGTCTGTGCCTCCACTTTGCCTGTTCCACTATGACCATTTTCCCCCTTCTTTGGCTCTGCACATGACCTCCATTAAGATATCACAAACCAGTAACGATTAAAGAATTACAGACAGACCCATGCCGTTTTTTAGTAATGCTTTACTGATTCTGATACAGACTTTACTCTCCAACAGCACATGATTATGCAGGCAGGCTGGTGGGCTAAT
>JAOUQW010000046.1:5342098-5353673 GCA_028565825.1 Olivaichthys viedmensis | reverse complement strand
CGACGTGTTAGACAGCGGCTCCACCACCATCATCAAAACACCAACTGAGGGAATATCTTTAGGAAGAACGGTTCTCCCTCAGTTCCTCCAGTACAGTTCCAGAGACTTGTAGAATCTACGCCAAGGTCCATTGAAGCTGTTCTGGAGGCTCGTGGTGGCCCAAACGCCTTACAAAAACACTATGTTGGTTTGTCCTTTCATTTGTCACCCATCTGTAGCTACATGAGTTGTCCTCCATTCATTACAAATGTCTTCGGAATGATGTATGAAGAAAACAAAAAGAGTCAAGGCTACACATCTCTCCATTTCATGCAATAATGCGTAAATAACGCTTGTGCCCCTGCAGTCGCTCTGAGACCATCAGCATGAAGCAAAAACATGAATTAAAAAGGCCAGCGAAAAAGGGCTCGATGCCTGCTGCATTTTACAGAGGTTGCTATTAAGTTTTTATATGTGGGGTGACATTTTGAAAGTGCCGAAACGGCAGTGGTATAAGCTTTATGGCGTCATTAGGTCCTGACCTCGGGTCGGCCCGACTCGTCTGACGCTGCGGGAGAGGATCCTCAATGAGTGCAGATCTGTCACGGCACTCAGGGGTCAAAGCAATCCGTCTTTGGTCCTAACGTACCACGGCAAGACATGGTGTTGGCTTTCGCCAAACAGAAAATGTGATAAATCACAATGTCTGCCTTAAAGCTTTTTTTGTACGGGCATCCTGCACATGCTCAGTTACAATCCTGAGATGATTGTACATGAAACCATAAGTGGAAAAGTCTAGGAAACAGTACATGCATAAAGCTGCCAACATCTCTGGATCTTCTGGAAGGAATAAAAAAATCATAGTTAAACACGAGGAATGCTGATGAACGATATGAGGACCCATTTTTCAACCAGAGGTGGGTCAGGTCCTACGCCAAAACCAAGAACGATGGGCCTAATTTTGCTCTCAGGAAATAAGGGGCCATCTAACAAGCTGATTTCATTTTCTTCCTTTAATTCCAATCTCACATCTGCACCACCTGAATTATCAAAAACATTTGTAATAACTGCATGTCAGGAAAAAACGAGGTAGTCGTCTACGAAGGGATATATTGCAATCATTTTATAATTTTTTTCCCCCAATAACAAATTTCAATTCTTTCAGCATCACAGATTAGGGGGGGGGGGGGCAAACTGTCTACAACAAGCACTCCTTGACATGCAAATACTCTTACATGAAAACATGTGTTATTTTCTCTTCCCCCCTTTACATTTCTCGACTACTTATAAATACCTAGTTCTTGCGCCCCCTTAATTATGCAGCGGTTCATTTCCGAATGCAAACACCAGGAATATATTTAGGCGCAACCGCAGCGCAGCAAAGGCCCTCCCGTTAACCTTTTCTGAGCCTCAGAGGACTCCGTCACAACCTGGCAACCCCCAGGTGGAGCCCACAAGAGCTTCAAGCCGCAACTTTGGCCGCCACTCAGTCCGAGTGGGAAGCGAAGATTCCAGCCGTCCCGCTCTGCTCCGGCACAAAAAGTTTAAAAATGGACCTGAACCGAAATGTGAGGTGGCACCGCCTATATGAAAAACACGGACAGCGGTCGCAGGTTTCTAGGTTGTTTATTTCTTCCTTCTTTTTTTTCTCCTCTCCCTTAGAACCATGCATGTAAAAGCGCTCGGTCTTGAGGTCCGTGCGCTTTGGGTGTTGTTTTAGCGGAGAGGTGGTGAGGCCGAGGCAGGTTTGCGGCTGTGTCTGTTACGAGAGTCATGAGTAACACTTTATTTTAGTTGCCTGTAGGAAGTGTTTGGGGGATTTTGAATGGTTATTCTTGCATCTCCTTTGTACTTTATTTACTTGCCGTTTCTAATTTGCCACTTACCTGTTAAGTGTGGCGTTAATCACTGTGCACGATGGATGAGTTTTCTGAGTTTGAACTTTATTCACAGAATAAAATTACAGCAAAAACACATCTTTAAAGTTTTTTCCCCAAAAACCTGCCGAAACCCGCTCATTAAAAAGCTTATTCCAAAAATGGCTTTCAATGCTTGACAAATTCCATTAAACTGACGAGTCCTGATTGAGGTTCCGACGGTATTTTGAGTGTGTGCTCATCTGTCATGAACCTGTCGTCAGCAGCAACCTGTACTCCTCTCCCAAAGTGTCCCAGGCAAACCTGCTAGTGTTCACCTAGAACAGACGTATGACGACATGATCAGGATGAAAGCAAAAAAAGAAAGAAAGAAGACAAATCAAATCCCTGCATAAAATTCTAATTGAAGAACTTGGAATTTGTGATCAAAGAACATTTCCTGCGTAACCGTCATCCATAAAATGATCAAGAGTCATTATAATTATCATTATTTTAACACATTCCTACATGTAAATCAAGACCATTACCGACCTGAATAACATGTTGTCTCACTAGATGGGGATGCTTACAGAAACCCTGAAGTCTCTTACAAAGTTGCTCAGGTGTTGAGTACAGATATGAACCTACATTTTAAAAAAAAGAAGGAAGAAATACATATTTGATTACACACACACACACACAAAAACCTCAAAGCATGGAGCAGAGACCAAGCACTTCCAGCATTAAAAATGCACCCGACTCCATGCTGCGTTATGTTTTACATTATTGAACTGGAGTTGGGTTTCTTTATTTCTATAAAAGAACACCAGGATGCCCGATGCTTAGATTGGGCTTTAAGATGAATTACTCATTACTTAGGCATAATTTATACCTTTTGTCTATGACAATTAGTATTTTGTTTAAGCAGCGGGGTATGAAAGGCTTAGATGATTTTGTCATCGTGTTATCATCTTCAATGACCAATTC
The DNA here is from genome assembly GCA_028565825.1 of Olivaichthys viedmensis. Taxonomy (NCBI): domain Eukaryota; kingdom Metazoa; phylum Chordata; class Actinopteri; order Siluriformes; family Diplomystidae; genus Olivaichthys; species Olivaichthys viedmensis. The sequence continues at coordinate 5,350,851 of JAOUQW010000046.1, read as the reverse complement.
TTCAAGAGGAAGAAACAAAAAAAAAAAACAAAAAAAAAAAGAATCCTACCAGGGAATATTTCTGGGTAGACAAGAGCCTTTGGACACAGTGGGTAGCAACCACAATGCACTGCTTCCAACCTGTAACGCAGAAATTCACTTGCCTTTCAACTCAGTAGTATTTATGCTAAGATTTATTGATTAGATAGAAAAACTATTCAACAAATATAGACTTTAATTACTGGTAACAAAATAACGACTGGTACAAAATACACTCAATGAATTGTATGTTGTATAGAAAGAAGCCAAGCGTGTTTTATCCAGACAACGCTTTTTACAGCGGTCGTCGTAACGAAGTATCTTTACTGAAATCTGTGTTCCGACCGCTGATGATCAAGACGAGGGTGACTGCGGCAAAGGAAAAAAACTCTGCTAGAAGGCATGACGAAGAAACCTCGAAAGGAGCCAAAACCCAAAAGGAAAACTCCTCCTCCTCTTCCTCCTCCTCTATGTGGCTCTGCATGGTCAAGTTTTGGCTGTATAGAGACATGAATGGAATTCACACTTCACCATGTCAAATTCCAAAATCCTCCGTGAACAGTTAAATCTGGGGCAAACTTGCCTCCCGACTGACTCGACTCATCCGAGCCCCTCCTATTTGCTGCCAGCGGAAAATGACCGGCTGTTTAAATATTTTGTAGAATGAGCGTTAATATTTCACGAGTCCATTCATCACTCGCCTCGCCATCAGATCACCATCTCATTCCCCATGCTAAAGCCATGCATATTTTAATATCCGATTAGCCCGCTGCCATTCAACTTTCAACATTCAAATTTCGGTGGGTTTGATTGAGCGGCTGGACAAGTTCCCCCCCCCAAAAAAGGCCTAATGTCAATTTTGGAGTGCCACTCATCTCGCGGTCACTTGACACAATGCTACAATGCTGAAGCGACTTGTGTGCTGTGAGACTGTTTGTATTCGTTACAGTCTACCAGGGAAAGCCCTACAATGCATCGCTCATGCTGTAAATGTCACACATGGCTCCACCCTACACTGTTAAATCTTTGCCAAATCTCTTTTCGTAGAAACCCCTCAATCACTGAACAGAAAACAGGACTGTAAACTAAATATAAACCACCCAATGCAACCTACACACCGATTCCCCTCGCTGATCTAACGCCGTAACTCGTAGGCGCTCGGCTTCGGTCTTATGAAGCTGATTAAGATCAGCTCCATGTCGATGCAGTTAATGTGCGAGCGCGCAAATGCTTATCGGGCTTTTCATCTCAAATATAATTAGCCGATCATTCTGCTTGGCGGCCTTGCGGTTTTTCTGCCGGGCATGGATGGGTGTCTGCTGACAATTAATTAGATTAGGCTAATTTCCACAATAACGAGGACAGCACGGTAGAGAAAGTGCCTCCGTGTGGGCGCGGTGCTTTTCATCATGTGGTGTGGCGCAGAGGGAAGTTAGGCTCTGGTGTACATGTAATTCAAACAGGTGAGGTTACCGTTACATTTCACATTTAAGACATGATACAAGTTTTATTTATATATATATACACACACACACACACACACACACCTTTACACTGTACTGTATACAAAGTCCATGGCCATAATCTACAGATCTGCATAGTTAAAGCATGAACTCAGCGTCTCAAGCCATAAAAACTGCAGGTGCTGAATTGCTGTGCAAGATGCAATTCTCCGAAGAAACCCAGTGTATGCAGCCACACGCAGACAAACACACAAACACACACACACACACCTCGTGCCTCCTTGCGTCTTCCCTTCCCTATATTATAACCAGATTAAATCACAAGTAAGCCTCTCTATTTACTTTGTAGTCCCTTGGACGCCCTCTGAAAATGATCAATTTATTATAATTTCTCAAATCTTACACACTAGGGTTCACGTTGCAGCAGTGACGTGGGTGGCGCTCTGTACCAACCCCTTCAAACATCAAGAGAGGAGCTTTCAAAGCTGAATGAACCTTGTAGTGTGATTCAGCCTAAGGGGGAGAAAAGGTATTTTCCCCAGTTCTAAAAGATACCTCTGAGTAGTGTTCCACCAATTTGACAACCTTATTAATATCTAAAGACAAGCCCATACACAGACATTTTGGAGTAACTACCCAAATATGCCTCATTCCCACTACTTCTTCTACACCGCTCCTCATAATGTCATTAGAGGTATATCTGTGCACGTGTATGTGTCTGTCTATGGAGTTGAAATAAAACATACACAACAATAAAACTTGATTTTGGCTCATCGTGATACACAATACACTGCTGTCAACCCGGTCCATATGTTCACAGTGGGGCCACTCTATTTGTAAATGTTCGCAAAACATTTACATGTCCTTAATGTCAAGCAAACGGCCTTCGTTAGCAATTACCAGAAACTAAATTAAGCGTATCTAATAACGAGATTGGATTTTGGATACCTCTCGATACTCGACATGCCGTGATGGATGTTGACCGGTCGTACCACGTATTCACAGTGGGGCCACTTCCATTCAGAAACCTAAAAGAGAAAACGCCCTTCATTAGCAGACTTACATGGCCACGCCGAAGAACTCGTGCCTGGCCGTGGAAACGACAACATCTGCTTGGCACAGCGTTCTGAGGTAGTCCTCCTTACTGGGCATGAAACCCCAGCGGCGGATGTGGCGCGCCAACTGTTCTTTAGCCTCCGCGAAGATGTCTGCAAAAGTCCGAAACACACAAGCAATTAAGGGAGAGAGGCAAGTTTCTACTTCGGGCTACTAGTTTGTTTGCAAAAAAAAAAAAACACACACGAGGCAGTCATAACGTTTGGACGTGTATAAAACGGGAAAGGGCAAAAATAATCAATGGTGATGCTATTAGTGAAATCAAAATGGATTAAAAGAGTTTCAGCGTGATTGCCTTCCGAGCAACCGTAAACATCATTTCGAAATATGAGTAACATTTATGGGGCCTTTTTCACCCTCCCCACAGCTGTTTATGCTACTATAAAAGTTTAGATCTCAATATAAGAGAGTGTGATTCCTGTAAGCTGCGGTGTGTGTGTATAAATTAACTTAAGGAAACACTATAAATATCCAAGTCTGTACAAAAGACATTAAAGCATAATCATCTGCTAATGGAAGCATGTTTTGCCAATGAAAACGGTTTGAGTGGAAGTCACACAGGACTAATGGATGATCTCTGAACTTGAAAAAATTGCGTATTTAACAAATTAGTCGCGATCGTTTAGCGACAGCGCAGATGAAGCGAGAAGGGAGTGGCACAAGGGCACAAACAACACGCATAAAATGTACTCCACAGAAATGTTTTCAAAAGTAATCGAAATCAACAAGGAATCACTTTCTGAAATATGTTTGCGAATTAAAAAAAAAAACTTTGCCTCACACTGGCACTTCATTGCTACATGTCTTTGGTTTGAATGCAATCTGCTCAATTTAACAATAAAAATACATATAAGGCAGCTTTGCACTGTAGCTCCTTCCTCAGTGATCTCTATGGATCTATGGGTCTCAGAGTACCTGGTACGTCGGTAAATGTTTCCCCGAGGACGGACACTTCAAAGTTCAGCTCTCGCTCGCTCAGCTTTAGCAAGGTCTGGAAGAACAGCTCAGGGTCTTTGTCATGTTCCCTTCAAAGAAAGAAAGAGAATACGAGTGTCTCAGTGCTACTAGATTATTAAATTAAGCTATCAAAACAGGAGGTAGTAATTATTGATGCCAAAAAAGAACCTGAATCAAATCTGCTTAGGCATATACAGTCAGCTCCAGAACTATTGGCACTCTTGGTAAAGCTGGTTTAACAGAAAAAAAAAAAAAAAAACGTATTTGTGGTTAAATAGCTTAAACTCACTATAATTCAAACTTTTAATCCTTTAACCTTTAAAAGTACATTTATTATAAGAAAATATCCAAAATATACATTTGTTAACCAAAGCACATCAGTGTTACGGCCCTATCGCGCGTTCTGTATATGGATCAGTATGTCTCGCTCTGTCCTTTAAAGCAATAACTCAAACTCAAAATCTCCTGCTAAGGCCACACGCCCAAAAATTTCAATCAAAACGCATGAGCTGGAAATAAAATTCAAACGGTTCTTCCATCTCTGCCTGCAACACAGCCCAGAAGTGAGGCCGGCACGCGGCACACGACGACGAGTGCTGCCAAAGCCCATTCATTTCAGTACCTTTCATTTTGCAGCTCATTTCCTTTTTCGAGTGCCACATAACAAGGACGGGCCTTCCGTTCCAAAAGTGACGTTTGTTGAAAGTCGAAGGCGATTACTGAAGCGCTCGACAAAAGACGCCTCCCCGCTTGGGCCGAAGCTCCTTTAGATGAGGTATTAGCACAAAGCTTATTTATCCTCATTTCCGCTTCTTTTATGCTGCCACGTCCCCCCGTGGCTTGACGCTGATTCCCTCATTAATTTCGCATCTTCTTTGAATTGAGCACGTGAACGTAACCTCCTCCGGTCTAAGCGCGGTTGACCCGTGGTGAGGTGACACGGCGCCTATTACCCGTCCTGTCAGACGCGTAAATAAAAACGTAATCTGTACACGGCATGGCGCCTTATTCCCTACCGACGCCGAAGCCCAGGGTTAATTAATATGTCAGCTATGTTACGCCGGGATTGCAGAGGGCTCAGTGTGTTGCCGACACTTTGGGAGTCCGAGGAGGGAATGCACATCCCACATTTGCAGCATAATGTCACTGCCAGTTCTGGAAATCATGGTATTACTCGGTTAAGATTACCACACTGACATATCATACCATATACACCATACCATGACATCATTCACTACAGTATATGCCACACCTCATAGCACAGCTCGCATTCAATTACCTCGAACCATCATGGACATTATGTAACGCAGTGATTTCTGTAGACTTTTGTTTTCTTTTTCTTTTTTTCCCCCAGCCAAACACACATTTCCGTTTCAACCGCTTCCGTAAACAGTCTTTGCCCGCACACGGCTTGATTAGTCGGCCCCTTCGCAACAAGACAGAAAGCAAATAAAACAAATCAAGAAAAGCTTGTTCTGTGGGGACCCTCATTAGCAGCCGTCCTTTAACACTTAAAAGAATACGATGCCTCTCGTTCAGACAGCTATGATTAAATATTCCCCTTTAAGTCGCACCCAAGAGGTGCATTTTGAAGAAAAAATCTCTAACTCTATTTACTGCGAACGTTAAAAGGATTCGAATCGTGAGGAAGTGAAAAGTGGTAAATTAATGGGACACTTGAAAGCCCAGGCCCGGGCTATCAGGGGATTGATTAGGGCCAGTCCGGAAGAAAAAGAAAGAAGGAAAACAGGGGAAGGGAGAATGCTCGTCAAAGCGAGATAATACAGATCATGTTTGTATGCATTATATTTCCATATGAGGGGGGGGTGTAATGTACAGTGTATATTTAATGAGCAAAATTAATGAGCAAATGTAAATAATTGAGGTGGCTTTTTTGCTTCTTTTTTTTAAATAATCATAAAATAATGTTTTTAAATTATTATTTCATGCTATTATCTTGGCCACTTGATTCTGATATAGCTGTTTCAATTGCGCATTGAATGGCAACTGTTTTCTAATATGTAGCATATCCCTGAATGGTGGACTGAAACCGTTGTCTAATATGTAGTGTATTTCGGAACACTCAATGGCAAATGTTTTCTAATTCGAGTTTGGGAATGTGCTGTTGAAGCTGCTGGTCTGGCGAAGCCGTGCGTCATGCCCTTCAATGCACAGTCACTCCGAAATGGCACAGTTCTGGCTGCAAGCAGGGGAGAGGCTGCAAGGGGGGTGCCAGAGGAGCGTTCAGGGGCAGTGCCAGCATGGTGCGGTGATGCGTCAGTGCCCGCGTCTCTAACACTGGCTGATTAGCGGCCCAGAGAACAGACTGGGAGGGGAAGAAAAAAAAAGAAAGAAAAACAAAGTGATGCACAAATCTGTCTGGATTTCCAGTAGAGGGGGCAGCGTTGTGTAATTGCCTAGCACTGGTTTATGAGGTTTTTCTTTCCCCAGCTACACATGTAAATGCGTGTTTATACTAGCAATAATAACTATTATAAACTGTTTATATAGCTTCTTATTCAGTGTTAATCATTACTTAGCTTAGTACTAAAAAGGTTTTTCAAACATTTTCAGAAACAAGAACTCTTAAGTCTTGAGCTCGCTCTGAGCTGCTTATTGTTTGAGTCTCATTCACAGGCCCCAACGCTACGTGTAAAAAATACTACTGATCATTTCAAACGTAACCATTTTTCCCCATTTCTTTCTTTTGAAAGAAACTCGGAATGATTGACGACTTTAACTCTTAATTTTGCCACAAAACACGTTTTTTGGCTTTGCATTTCAGAAAGGTGATGAAACACGTAAATGACCGTAAAACATTACAACTGAACCACATAATGAATCTATATGTTTTATGAACCAGGACCAATTATTCAAATAAATATAGACCCCAAACAGAACTTTTGTGATTTATAGCTTTCAGTTGAGGACTTCATACACGTGTCATCACATCAAAATCATGTTTATAAGCACTTCTCATACAATTAGTCAAAGTCATTAAGCATTAAGCTGATCAAACAAGGTTAAGTATGTTTTTGGAGTGGTTACGGAGGGTCTGGGGTTTCCAGGGCCCCAAACACAATCTGAGAGTTAAGACTGAGACCATGATCAAATTGCTGATCCCTTACTAAACCTCGATTCGTTTTTTTTTCTCTCTCCAGCAATAGTGAGACATCGACTCCCTCATGGCATCAACACCTGCACACAGAGATCTCTGACCTGATCGGTCCCGGTCAGCGCCTGCAATTAGACATCGCTGTAATCCGGCCCAGGATGAACGCCTATCCAGGCCACAAACAGATTAACAATCTGTAACCAGTGATGAGTGGGGGAAAAAACAAAAACAGAGCTTAGTGGAAAGGAGGGGGATGAAATAGTACACACTGTCAGTGGCTCAAATCATACGGATAATCCAAGCTCCCCTCCCTTTTTTTTTTCCTAACCAGTTGCTCTGGCCCTGTGTAAACCCTAATTTAACTCGGCCTGCCGCCAGCGTTTATGAAGCGCGCATGTTGCGAGCGCTTAATCCATCTGTGTTTTGCTCGGTTTTTGAGGAGATTACAAAACGGGCCGCTTTCACTACCAACACAAGAGTAGGTGAAATTCAGAGACCCAACGCAAACAAACACAGCTAAATCCCAGTGCCAGCGTAGAAACTTCGGCACCGGTGGTCTTTTTTTTTTTTTTTTGCCTGTTAACCTGATTTACGAGCGTTTTTTCAGTCAGGAAACGTACTGTCCCGGCCAAGAGATGAGAGCAGAGTCATGGGAGAAAAATGTAGCACGAAACGTGGGCCTTTTTCTCTCCCCACTCTCCAGTTCGTGGCAGATGAGGCAGAGATACAACGCTGCTTGGTTTCCATTAATGCCAAGAGGAGCTCTAAAATATGGAGAGCAGGAGACATTTAAGCTTCGGCAAAAGCCACAGAGCGGTCCTGCGGGCAATGAAATATTTTCTCATCCCTCCCCTGCTCTTGCTTGCGAACAAAGCTCAAATGGTGCTGCATTTCCACATTGTCGTGGGGAAAACGTGGTATTGCAGTGGGCTTCATCCTCTTATTAAAACTTTTTCATGCCATAGAACAATTATACACAATGAAAGTATCTCAGCCAGACTGGTCACTGGCGTTTTCCCAAGATCGAAACGGGAAATAAAACTGCAGTGCAATAAAAGATCCGAGCAGAACGGACTCGAGATTATACGCTTAGAATGGAATCAATGGTCCTTCTTTGTTGCACCAAAATGATTTCTTCATGTCGTACCAAAACATGCGGGCTGTCCATGTTCCATGCCCTCGCCTCGCTGTCAAACAAGATGCACTGATCCAAACCCTGAACAATTTTCTGTTTGAAAAACACAGGGAACATTTCGAGATGCCAAACAGAATTGGATTCGCCCTTTTGTTCAGATTTACCATGAGAAACATTTGCCATTTTCACTTTCTACCACATTTCCCTTGGAGGTTAAGCAGAGTCCGAAGTGAAATAATGATTCACATAATGTACCAAACTTTGCTACAGTTGGAAAGACGATTGACATACAGGAATTTTAAAAAAAGAAACGGCATTTACTTTTGCAGGTCCGGCCATTAATCTAGAAACTGTGAAGTGAACTGAACCACAGACGTTTCAGTTCCTCTCTGTTATTGATGGACAAAAATCTGCAAACACCTACCAGCGATGGGGCCAGACTATGTGGAGGGGCCGCGATGTTCCTGATTCTGGACCAGAATGCTGGTCGGACGCTGGCTGATGCTCCGGCTCTTCTGTGTCACACTCATTCCTTTGTTTCTTCTCATTTTCAGTTTCGTGTATAGATGCTGTGGAGCTAGTGAGATTCATTAAAGGAATACTTCGGCCAAAATGCTTACTGTCTAGCAGGAATAAAAGACGTTATGTTAAATCTATCGATTCTACGGTAAATTTATATAATATATAGAGACACATTCTATGATACACCAATCACAACTTTAACAATAAGTGAACTGATAGTGGGGTCCAAAAATGTTGAGCACATGTAAAATGCACCACCATGTTTCACTGTTGTTTTGATCCACTGTGGTATCAATCTCTCTTCTGTTCGTCTCCTTACATAAACCCCTTCTGTTACTGCCATAAATCTAAAACTTGGATTCATCAGTAAACAGGACTTTTTTCCAGTGATCCACTGTGAAATGCTGCTATGTCTTAGCCCATGCCA
>JAOUQW010000046.1:5328638-5339838 GCA_028565825.1 Olivaichthys viedmensis | reverse complement strand
AAATTTTTTAAAAACTTCAAATACAAAAAATACTTGGCAAAGGTTGATTGTGATAGCTATTGTTTAAAAAATATTACCCCATTCACCTGTAGGGTCTTGCCTTAATGAATATGCAATTTGGGGCGTTTCTACCTAAAGGTGCAAAATATAGGGCGGAGTCAATATGTTAACTAACATATAAGGTATAGTAATAGGCACTTTGTTAACACTGGGTGTAGGCTCAAGTTAACAGTAGCTAGTATTACCTTTAAAATTGTCATTGAAGAACTCAAACACAAAGACAGTATGAAATGACACTACTGTTGTCCTCCTCTTCCTCTTTTTGTCGTGTTCGAAACCACGTCTCTGACAATTTATTTTTAATGCTCACTTCGCATTTCACGAAAAAATATCTGTCAGACTGTCATGCTAAAAAGTTCTCCGTGGTACTCGCGTCTTCATCTCTTGTAAAGCCAGTTTTCTGCTGTTATCAGGTGAGAGAGTTTCCCCGCCATTTGTTAAATGTCAGGATTCATATATTGTGAAATGTTCCTCTCAAACATAACCTGCAGAACCTAAAGCTCAGCAAGATGCTAGGACGTCTATGAGCAGAGATGTCTTTTTAAAGTCGGGAGTTTAGTGTGCTCGTTATAGACGGGACATTGTGCCAGTCTCCGAATTCGTATAGTACTCATGAGTAAATGATAAACCTTACATTCCCTTCCCAACCTCAAAAGACTAAACATCAACAGAGGCCACTCAACAGCCCCACCTCGACCAAATTAGCAACTGACAAAAGCACCACAGTTGAAGTTTTGGATGGATGATTTAGCAATCAAATAAGGACAGAGAGCTGGCCTGTGTAACACTGCACCAAAGATATGACACACAAAAAAAAAAGTTCTCGCAGAGGGCCGTGAGCGATGGAGGTGCTTCGCAAGCTCAGAGTGAAATTTCATTTCAAGGGCCATTTTGAAAATTACACGAGCTGGTTTTGACTAGGCAATAAAAACAGTGCCATGTCCACCGGCGGGAGAGGTACTTAAAGAGAATGCCGCCAATTAGCTTATTTATAAATCAACGGCAATTTCAGTGATGACTTTACCTCGCGTTTGATTAAATGTGAAAGGATGGCAGGGCAAAAGAGAGAGAGAGAGAAAAAAAAAAAAATCAAAGTCAAAAATCATTTGATCTAATTTCCTTTATTGGCAATAATCACAAGCGGTTCTGCTTTCCCGGGCTAATGAAAAATGCCATTGATCTTGAGGTTGGCCGACGCAATAGCTCAGAAACTGAAAGAGCTGGAAGCGAGTCGGGCTCGGCCTCTACATTTTTTGGGCAGCGCTGCAAAACTGAGCGAAAGTAAAACTCTCAGGATGACTTAACGCTCCCTGTGCACTAAACAAAAGAGACTGATCGTGCAGAGGTTGAACGTGGGCAAGGGCAGCGCCGGGACTGTACCGTTGGCATCATTAATCTCATCATAACGGTCGTTCTGCACGGTGGTTTGACAGAGGTCGAGCATTACGGGCGCAGGAGACCTGAAGAGAGCCTCGGAAACGTGGTCCGAGAAGGTCATTATTGCACATTAATATCCACATTCATCACTTCAAACTGACCTCACAGGGGCGGCAGGACTCCCGCCCCGGATCTGGCGCGTAGCCTTTACTGTAGCCTGTTAAAATGTGACGCGACGACAAAACTGTACCTCTAAAGCCCGAGGAGAAAATACTTCACCGACAAAGTTTGACAGGAGGAAAAAGTGCAGGTCGCTGCGGGGGAAATGGAAGGAAAAGCCTCGGGAGTCGATCAGCACTAGTGTACGGATGGTACTGCTTAAAGCTGATTAGATAACATCAGAACAATGCCTACACAATATGCATATGGCCCGGAACAAGCAGATTCTCACACAACTGCATGACAGGTCATTCATGGCCAGTTGATATGAGACCAAAAGCAAACATACGCATATCTGACCCGCACATCCTTGTATGAATCTAGAATGTTTGAAATGATTTCATGACTTAATAAATGGATTGAATGATAGTATGCCTATTTGTGCTTTAAGGTAGGCAATGCTTCTCCAGCAGTTATCATAGTTTTCTGCCATAAAACCGAAATCACGCATTTTCAGTAATTACGTTTGCAAACAAAAGCGTTGCCATTACGAGTGGAAACGACCAAACCGTAGCCGAATCAAAAACCTACACGCAGCTATGAGATGTGGCGGATGTGCTAGCACTGAGGTATGCTAACGGCGCTAACTGAGCACTTTCTGTAGAAATCGATAGTGGAAGATCACTGTAAAACTATAAAATACAAATCAGGAATATGTCATATAGATGTCTGTTTATGAAGATAAAACTACTATATAAACACACAGTACTGTGCAAAAGTCTTAGGCGCCGTAATTTTTTAAAGATAAATTAAACATCTAAGTCAAAATGTATGTCTTCTGCATTAGTGTGTCATTAGAAAAAAGCACATTTTAGGTTTCCAAACAGTCATTTTCCAAAAAATTTAATCCAACAGAGAATTTTTTGTGCATCATGAAAGAAAGTCAGATATTCAGCACTAGAGCACTTTTTTTGATAAAATCATAATCAAGGCTGTTCTGGGATTTGACCTGCAGAGAAAGAAGCAAGTGAGAGCCAAAGTTCTGCAGAAGAACCGTGACAAGTTCTCCAAGATTCTTGGAACGACCTACCAGCTGATTTCCTTATAAAACTGCAAAGTACCAAAGTTCCTGAAGAAGTTCCAGAGTTCTGAAAAACATTCCCACACATGGAAAAGGACTGTGTGTAATGAGAACTGAAGGCTTTGTGTGTGGTTGTTCTGTAAAAAGTGAGTCGCATGGGAAACAAGAAAACACCAAATGCGGTGGGAAAAAAATGCGGTGGCCTGTGATGGAAGTCTTATTCATTAAAAAATACTTACATTAGTGTCAGAATTAACTTTCGCACTACTTACACACGTTTTATATAATCTTCATAGTTGTTCCAGTGTGCTGGCAATGCAGAACATAAACATGCTCGGGAACGTTTTTGGCTCCTCAAAAAGTTCCTGAACCTCTGTGGAAAAAGGTCCCCAAGTGCTAGAACATGTCTTTCTACTAGTGGTACAGTTATACGTTTGTCGCGTTTTGGCTTTAAAGCTAGAATGACGGGATGAGCAACATAAGTGGGATCTTGTCCACACCATTTTAAGAACTCGCAGGCAAACAAGTCCTAATCAAACTGTTTCTTTTACCCATATGGGAAAAACCAGAGGAATGTCTTTCAACGTCATTGAGTATTCCACATGATTGGGTCAAACGACCCAACAAGCTACAAAGAAAATCCATCCATTGTCACTTTTGTTTTGTAAATATCTAATTTCTCATGATTATATAATTCCTAAAACCAATGGCTAGTTGCCAATTACTTAGGACAAATATCTTAAGCTGTATTTTTTTCATCCTTGTCCTTGCTTCATTCCTATTTATCACGGTTTGCTCTGAGCACTTCAAAGCACCATATGGACTCAATTGTGGCTAGGTCCTGGCACATGCAATCTGGAGATCAGAAGCATGCCGTACCTTTGGGTTTTACCGTCGGATTATTTTCACAGGGGACACGCTGAGGAGTCCTTGTGCCCTGAGCCCGGAGATCCCTTTTTCAGACCAATCCTAAGAGCACGGGGAGGTACGATCTAACTTCAATGAAACAAATGAGAAAAGGTGCCTGCCAGATGTTCCACCGACAAGATTAAAAGCTTGACGGTTTGATTAAGAAAGCCCGGACTCTTCATCTCCTCGTTCCAACCGCATTATAGCTTCAGAGCAATTGTGGGGGAAAAGAAAGAAAGAAAAAAGAAGCTGTTGCAAGGATGAGTGATGTGGCGTATAAGGATTTTGAGTTCCAGTGCCAAGTTGATAAGTGTTCCTGACCTCCATCAGGCCACACGCCGGTCATCACAGAGTTTAAAGGAGGAGAGCGTTGGCGAAAGCGCTACAGGTTCATCAGTGGTGAGCCACATCCAGTAAGAACATTAAAATCAAAAGCAAAACTGCCTGAAAGTGAGACAGGAAAGCATGTTGTGCCATTAGCGAAATCATGGCAGCTCTTAATATTTTAGAGTGCCTTCAGAATGGTGAGATCACAACAAATCAAACAGCAGAACATCCTCAAAGTAAAATGTCCACACTCTCATCCAGCCATGAATTCTTTACAAAGCACAACATCGTCTCAGAAGCCAATGCACAATGTCCACATGAACACGAGTACATTTGAAAATGCTTTTCTTATCCGTTTTGACTTTCCATTCCATCCACACTAAAACGGCATTTTCCAACGAAAATGCATCTTTTCGAATCCACTCTCCAAAGTGGATAAATCTGAAAATGCTGTTTTCGCGTTGTGGTGTGGATAAGGGAAAATGCCGACGTACGATTGTCATGTGATCTCCACAATTCCAAGATGGCGGAACCCATTGCGATGCTGTTTTCTGTATTAGGTATTGACCTGTGTTGGTGTGGACCAGGCCTCAGGCAGTGTTGCCCAAAAGGAGTTAAATGTACATGCACGACACCTCAGTAAGCAAAACAAGGTGAAAAACATTCAGTGAGATGGAGAAAAGACACTTGCCTGGCATCTTGATGTCGAACACTGAAATGTTTTACATAATATTTGTGAAAAGATGCAGAGCATCACAACCACTGCAAACCTTCAAAAAATGTACAACCGGTTTCCATTCAGAGATTAGTCTTAGCCTAGTCTAAGACGAGGAGGGATTTTGATTCGGGAAACAACTTTGAAAGTGCAACGTCGTCCAGAACAAGACTTACTCCGCTTCCAAGTGGCTTTGATCTAACTTTCCAACTTTGCCATTGTGAAACTTTGATATGGGGCTGTTTCCTTTTGAACCTTGTTGAAGGAATCTCTGCAGCAGGATATCCTGCCATCTGCTTCAGCAACAGAATCATTCCACGAGTCAGTCATTGGAGGCAGGCCACTCCACGGAGAGTCACATCAATGGTTTTGAAATGCTTTTAAAAACCAGCCAAAGAGCCCTCTTTTCCCCACCAACTTTTAAAAGTAGCTTCAGTTATCTGCATCGAGTTAAATGGGCTAATGAAAACCTGTCTTTCCAGACGATGGAATCCTGGTAAGAGACCATCGAGATAGAGTTTCCTCTTGATGAAGCTAATTGTACTGGGATTTCGGTCACATGGGAAGGGCTGTCACTGTTAAATCTCACTCTTTAGAATCAATACGGTACTAAACATCCATTTCATGCCTCAAAGACAAACGTATATCAATTCCAGGAAACATTTAATGTCACTTAAGTGGAAATAGCATTCAAAGCTTAAGAAGTAAATTTAATGAGGAAATGAACGACGAGGCAAAGGGAAATGTTCCATAACAGTGTCCAGCGTTATAGGTTTGTCCCTTTATGTCAAAACTCTTTAAATGGAATCATGGGTTTCTTGTGATTCAGTACAAAAACAACCACTAAGCGTGGACTGTTTTATTACAGAAGCCTCTGAAGTTTTGAACAACTCTGCAACAGAAGTTTGAAGAGAGTCGCCTTGGTTACTAAAAAGATGTCAGGATGGGATCAGTATCGGGTGTCATATCTCTGTATTGTATTTCAAATGGAAAACGTGGGATCAGTGCATCCCTAAACATGTCCACATTTATGAAGCTTCTCTACTTCTACTAAAAGTCTACTAAAAGTCTTTCCAAGAATATTCTTTTTCACCGCTGACTCCCTAAAGAAACGTCACTGAAAGATTATTCTACAACATTAGGCCATAAAAAAAAAAGGTCTGAACAAAAGGTACCTGCAAAAAAAAAAAAAAAAGGCACTTAATTTCAAAGTGTGTTTGTCCCTTGTCTGTTGGAATATTTTACAATATATTTTCAAAAGCCTTGAACATCGCCGTTTGGGAACTTCGGACGTGTTGACGGATGGCTGGCCATGCATATAATCACTTCCTTACACTGTGTGATTTTGCTGTGGATGGGGCAAATTACCATCTGAAAATGAGCTGAGAAACACTGTAGGCGAGAGCCCTGCGTCATCACTGTCAATTCACTTACAGTGCCTCTTAGCCGTGGCACACACACACACAGCTCATGTCATTTTAATCTACATTTCTGCACAGGCAAAATTTGGGCTTGCATACAAACGCAAGCTTATATAGAAAGAAAACTCACATGTGGCTTTTGTAATGAGTTCTGCGTGAGAGCCGGGTCAGCTCGAGCAAAAATCTTACTTAGACAAAATTAAATAAGCTACGGGTTGTTGATTAAGAACACGCAAATGTGCTACCGATTCATGATACTTGTATATATCAAATAATGATAAATAGGTACATGACAAAAAAACCCAGTTATGACACATGACAACAAAAAAAGTGTGGACACTGGCCAACAAATAAACTGCCAGTTTATTAGTGGGTCATTCCTTGTATACGGTGCCTTTTGGACCTGAAGACTTGTTAAAGCCTTTATGGCCTAACCTGAATATATATTATACATTATATATACACTTCTGTATTCTATTTTTCAAAATAAATTCCTGATGTGAGTATATTTACCGTACATGTTATGTGTTTATTAGGCCTGTTCTTCCTAACAGGGTGGAAAGGCAAGATTAGCTAGGCTATCACCAAAATTAGTCATTGTGGTCAAATAACGGTTGACCCTGAACACATTTCTAAAGAGCTACATCTCCCATATTGTACAAAATTTGTATATTTATTGATTCCCTGTGTAATTCTGAATAACAGGGTGGAACGTGGACGAGTGGAACGTGCAGACTGCCACGATTAAACAATAAATAAAAATAAAATATATATATATATTTTTTTATTTTATTTTTTTTAAATGAAGAGAAAGCATTAGGACTTAACCAGCAATTCATGAAAGTGTTGCGATAGTCGGCTGGGTTCATTTCTTGAAGCAAAAGTACGACATATTAACAAGGCTGGGGACAGACGGAAAAAAAACATGAAATAAAATTAAATATTCATGAAAAAGGAGAATTTATTGAAGGAGGTCTTAAGTAGGAGATTGACCTAA
The DNA here is from genome assembly GCA_028565825.1 of Olivaichthys viedmensis. Classification (NCBI taxonomy): domain Eukaryota; kingdom Metazoa; phylum Chordata; class Actinopteri; order Siluriformes; family Diplomystidae; genus Olivaichthys; species Olivaichthys viedmensis. The sequence continues at coordinate 5,332,792 of JAOUQW010000046.1, read as the reverse complement.
TTTATTAATTTTTAAAATATTATATATTGTTATGATAGAGTTTCAATTCGGAAAGTGGTGAGGACCACCTGGGGACATATATACACATATATACACTGACGAAGTGGCAAAAATGCATAAAATTAAATGTTATATTAAATATATGTGGTTTTTATACGTAAACAAACCGCAAAACGCAGAATTAAAACATTTCAAAGCAGTCTGAAACTGTACTTTAGTGAATATGAGATGGTTTTATATATAATATGAAATGGTGAAAAATGTAGTAATTTAATTTAATCATTTTTTGATCACACAAAATCCAATGTAATGTAATGTATCCATTATAATGGAGCACGTACTTGTGAGAATCCAAGGAACAGTCAAGAAGGAACAAAGAAGGAATGCATGTGAGGAAAAGTATTTAAACCTTGAGATATTCCAGGATATCTGCATAACTTTGTCAACCTGAATAAAGCCTAAAATAGTCATAACTAAGAATAAACTAAGTCAGTTCGGTGTCGTCGGTAACACAAGCTGAGCTGTAAACGTGGCACCCTTTTAAATGATTTACTTTTATTCATTTGACAGACACTTACAAGCGAGTCAGAATTCAATCCAAGCACGGAGCTGAGAAGTGGAAGGTTAACGGTCTTGTTCAAGGGACCAACAGCGACTCTCTGGCAGTCCTGGGATTTGAACTCACAACCTTCCGGTCACTAGCAAAGTGCCGGCGCAGTAATTACTCACAGCACACTGCGAGCTTGCTCACAACAGTGTGCACTTTGGTGGACAGCATCTGCTTCGGTTACAGCGCACTTAAAGCAAACAGCAGAACATCCCGGATTAAAGGCAAACGCAGACATTCGCTCAAAGGAATCAGTTACTGAGAAAATGAATTGAGGAACCTCAGCTTATAAACGTCAAAAATAGCACAAAGTGTTAATAACTTGGTGAGAACCTTGGTTTCCATTCCAGAAATCATTATGTGTATACAGTTGTGTTGTCGCATTACCTAGTTACCCTGCGTTCCTATGAACATGAGCAACTAGGAGCTGCAATTCTTGTAAAATAAATAAAAAAATAAAAAAAAATAAAAAAAATGCAAAGATCAGCACGGCGACAAGCTACACGTCAAGATGGGGATTTTTTTTTTTTTTTTTCTCAATTTTATACAAATGCCACAGTAAAGTTGGAAAGCCACATAAAAATGGCTCAGGAAAAGTTTTGGACCAGTCGAACGGCGCAGGTTTCTAATGTCCCCAGATTCTACGCTCAACTTTTAGTTTCTTTAAAAGTTCATTTAAATTTGGTTCCAGTGGACCTCACTTTCAACCAGGCTCGGCACGGATAAAGGAAAAATAAACTTGTAAATGCCGTTTCGGCCTTGTTGCTCGTGCAGATATAGCTGTGAAAAGGCCTTGTGTTTAATATCAATTATTTCGTTTCAACCCGCAGAAATAGGAACAATATTAAAATATATTTTAAACAAAAGTAACACAGTGATATGTATTAATTATTTAGTAGCCTAAACGTTATTTTCTATCAAAACCTCCAAAAACAAAAAAATTTTAGACAGTGCATGTCAACAGTTGCAGTCATGACAGCCCGCAGGAGATAAACTAAAAGGGGGGTTTAGTGAAGGCAGGGACGAAAATAAGATTTTGAAATGATATGAAATCAGTTATTCTGGTCCTGGCTTGACATTCATTAAGGTTGGAGCTTGGAAGACTTTAATTTTACTATCCGATACCGATCCGTTACATCCCCACTGGAACCGAGCTGACTCTCTGCAAGCTTGCAAAGTTCTATAAAACATCAGAGGCGTGATTTTGGCATAATTTGTGACCCATGTTAAAGTGCAAGATGTGTGCTGTCGGTTAACATCGCACACGTTCACAGCAGGTATAAAAAATGTTCGTGGATGGAATCAAAAACTGTGTCAACTCCGATCCGATAGTGATTCAGTGTTTCAGGCCAAGTATCAGACCGGCGCGGTCCTAATGAAAATCCATGACGGGTGGTTTTCTGATGACTTATACACACGTTTCTGAGCAGTTAAACTGAAAACTGGAAAGCTCTGAAATTTTAACAAGCCACACTGTATTTTTAATGAATGAAGAGCTAAAGAGCCTGACGACTAAATCTCGTAGATTTTCATACATCAATAAAGAGAACGAACTCTCAGAGTAAAGCGCACATAAGCGTTCCCCCGGTCGTTTAGAGATCGCTAGTTCGAGCCCCGACGATGCCACGGCCATCCGTGGCCGGGAGTCCAAGAGAGCGTAATTGGCCCTGCTCTCTGGGTGGGAGGGACGGCATTACACTTTCTCTCCTGTCCATCAAAAAGCGGCACTGGCCAATCGTGGGCGTCTGTGAGCTCATGAATACGGAAGAGGGCAGTTGGCGCTTTCCTCCGAGCGTGTGGGACTGCCCTGTGACGCTGCATGACCAGCAGTTCGAAAAAATGCGGTAGTTGGCTTCACGTGTCTCTGAGGAAACACGTGTTAGCCCTCACCCTCCCCCGGTTGGTGGCTGTCGTACGAAAGGAGAGAGAACTAGCTGGTGTGGGTGGGAATTGCCAATGATGACTAAATTGGGAGAAAAAGGGGTAAAATTTATCCAAAAAAATAATAATGCAGTACAGCGTACATTTTACCCTAAACCTCCAGTTTTTAGTTTGGTTCCCACACCCAGCAGGGAGAAGGGAGAATTTCTTCACTGAAAAACTTCTCAGGATGCTGATAAAACTGCAAATACATTTAAATCCAGACAAAACATGTCACAGGAGCCCAAATATTTACTCTGCTTTACGTATTTGAGTGCATTGTTGTAACAAGGCTGTAACATGCTGAAATCCTGCCGATCGCGCGTGTGAGCCACAACGCTGTTTGTGTGTGTGTGTGTGTGTTGCAGAAGTGTGTCAAGAGCAGGATATTAAAGCTTACACAACTTTGTCCACTTGCCATTAACCACGCTTGCGTACTCCATCAGCTTTTGGGGGGAGGATTTAAAAAAAAAAAAAAAAAAACCTAGCGAGCTCATTTTAATCAGTGGAGCAGTGATCCCTTGAAGTGAAATTGAAGCCCGCAAAGGGATGGGGAGGAAGAGACAGGGATGAGGGAACAGACCTTGTGACATCGGGGAAGCGGATGGGGAAGTAGAGCACGCGGCATTTGGGCCGGATGAGCTGCTCCAGGCCTTTGGGCCGGTGATCAGGCATCGTCTTCATGAAGCTGGAGATGGAGGACAGGAACGAGTCCATGTTGAATGTGGAGTTAAACAGCACCACGTCCGCCACCAAGCTGGAGGGACAAGTCAAACGGAGGAAGGGAAAGCATCATATTGGATAAAAGTGATTTAGAAATTAAGAGGGTGTTTATAAAGGTTTAGTATTAGCTGAGGCTAAAGCAGCACAGAATAAAATCTTGCACGAGTCACAACACTGATTTGTAGGGACGCACAGATCCCCACTTATCCCATTTTCGGTACCAATATCAGAGCTCCAAGTATCGACCCATAGCCGATACTGACATCCGCTAAATAACCGAGCCGACTCCCTGCAAGCTTCTGTTGCCAAGTTAGGCTTTAAAACAATTTGTGTCCTATGTTCACATGTAGAATTAATTTGTGTTGTGTCCATTACCAATCACACAGCATAAAATACGTCAGTGGATCAGATCAGAAAATATGTCAAATCCGAGACCTATCCAGCATTTTAGGCCTATATTGCTCACGATAGCAATACTTAGTATGGGGTCTCATTGCATCTCTAATGACTCGTTTAATTAAAAGATAAACCAGGACGTATCCTGTCATTACATACACTACCATTACAAAGCATTAGGACACATGCAGGTACAAAATTGAATCCTCATGTTCTATTCACTAGTTAGCGGTCCGTCTCTTTTGACTTGGTAGCAATACTATTAGAAAATGTAACTTAATATTTTATGTCAAGTTCAAGTCGTTTCTCCATATACCTCGTATACATTGAAATGAGATGTCGTTTCTACGGGACCATGGTGCAACACGCAACAATACAGCAGCGCGCTATACAGAACTACATAAAGTGCAAATACACGACAGTGAGGACGTGTGCAAATATACACTATACAATAAATACACAGGGGCAGTAAATACACAGAACAATAAATACACAGAACAATAAATAC
>JAOUQW010000046.1:5280030-5313832 GCA_028565825.1 Olivaichthys viedmensis | reverse complement strand
GCCCCACTGATCCACTGATCCACCACTGATCCACTGCCCCACTGATCCTCCACTGCCCCACTGATCCACCACTGATCAACCACTGCCCCACTGATCCTCCACTGCCCCACTGATCCACTGATCCACCACTGATCCACTGCCCCACTGATCCTCCACTGCCCCACTGATCCACCACTGATCCACCACTGCCCCACTGATCCTCCACTGCCCCACTGATCCACCACTGATCAACCACTGATCCACTGCCCCACTGATCCTCCACTGCCCCACTGATCCACCACTGATCCACCACTGCCCCACTGATCCACCACTGATCAACCACTGATCCACTGCCCCACTGATCCACCACTGATCCACTGATCCACTGATCCACCACTGATCCACCACTGATCCTCCACTGCCCCACTGATCCACCACTGATCCACTCAGCCCTCACCACCGCCGCTCCTACCATACAGGTGCACTGTAAGTACACGGTCATTACTACATTACTGATAAGGCTTGTCGGTGTAGACTACTCGACTCACATGAATTAAAGCACTTAGGTGGAAGGTTTACCCGATAAACTAGCAGCCAGGTGCGTTTCCGTTTCCGTTTTATTGTTCAGCAGGTTGGTCCCGAACATAACTGCTAAACATTAACTCAAATTCAGCGGGTAAGGACACCAATCCGATGAATGAATAAAGAACCCTAGGTAGTGTACGTGTGAAGCTAGTGCGGAACGATTCGGCCTTCAGCCGCAGCTTTGAACGTTAACAGGATGCTAACTAGCTAGTCGGCTAGGAACGTCCGCTAAAACGCATTTGGCAAAATATATATATATATATGTGTGTGTGTGTGTGTGTGTGTGTTATTAGGCGCTAAATAGCTACCGAAACATTCTTTATTTTACGGTTTAATGGCGAGAAAACGCAACGGACAGCGCTCGGCTCCATATTTACCTCTTCCTGAAAGTCCTCGTGCGTGATGACGTCACTGCTTTACGTCAGGCTCTGCCAGAGACTGTCTCTGTACTGTGTGTGGGGGGCTTCACATGGAGCCTACTTTTTTACTGGCATTTTATATATATATATATATATATATATATACACACAAATGTAAACAAAAAGCCCACTTTCACAGTTTTTTTTTTTTTTTTTATATATATAATTTTTTATTTTATATATATATATATATATATTTTTTTTTATAATTTTTTTAGAACTGATCATTAATTGAAATAATTTGGACACTCTTCTTGCTTCCAGCAAAAGCAAAAAAAAAAAATCATCCAAACAATATCAATATGTACCCACTGCAAAGGTTTTATACCATGGTATAAACTCGTGTGTATCTTGTGTCACCTTTATAATGTTAAAAATAATAATAATGAATCTAAGGGGAGAGGCAGAAATGCTTTTGTTTACGGCATAACATGTTTTTTTGTTTCGTTTTTTTTTCCTTTTTACGACTGATATCCATTTCTGGCGGAAAATGCTTGACTACATTTTGAAACTGAACCATTAAAAACCAGAACGTTAAAAATGTTTTAATGAATTATTATTTTTAATTGACATTTACAGGATACTTAAAAGCTATTTACTGACTCTTGACATTTTAAAATCTGGTTGTTGTTGTTCTTCTTCTTACTCGTATATGCTTATATTATTATTATTATTATTATTATTATTATTATAATTATTAAAAGCTACTTAGATAACCCAACACTGATTTAAAACTTGCCTCAGATGGAAAACCTCAGTGCTCAGAAGGCAACATTTCTGAAGGCCCAGAATCCAGCAGTATTGTACAGTTCCACACTTCAGCGCACAGCCCTGTACCCGATCTGATAAATAAAGACTCGATAAATAAATCTGTTCCTTATTTTTACTAAAATATGTCTCAATGCATTGCTTTATGTCAAGAAAAGTGAGCTCGGAAAATATTAAGATTCTACCATTTTTAGTTACTCAATTGAAGTAGCATCTAGAAAGTGACAAATGGTTTATTGCCAGAGAATGTACCCTACATGTGGACGATGTGTACTGTCTGGCAACACATACACTTGACACACTGAAAACTTTTCTGTATGTAGCTGAACTTCTTGACCCCAACTTGTTCATTTCTAAAATAAAATGTGCTGTAAATCCCCTGGAGGAGAAAAAGGCCCTTGAAAATTAAACTCGGGTTGAATTTGTGAGCTGAGCGAAATTAGCGCGGTCATGGTTAATGGAAGAGTGCTCTGAGTTTCCGCCGTTGAGCAGTTAATTTCGCCCAAACCTGACATCATTCAACTTCAAAGAGACTAATGGAAGGATATCACACAGAGAAGGGCTTTGATAAGCTGGACCGTGCGCTACGTATATTTCACATCAAAAGGTGAAGTTTCTTCTAATTAATTAAATGATAACGGCAAAAAATTATATTGAAGAAGAAAGCAAATGATAGAAGACTGAAGTAGGGTCTGCGACGTTCACTATTCTACGCTATTTCCAGACTGATGTTAAGAACTTGCTGTAAGTCTACTTGTTCATGCACACACACACGCACACCATTAAACTAAAATTTATTAACAAAGTATGCACTGATAGTGTCATTTAGTCATACTACAATACATAAAGAAATGTCATACTCAGTGAAGCGTGACGCAGGTATCGAAAATTAAATTGGGCTACATTTATTCGAGCAAGGTCAATTCCAAGAGAAAATACAAATCAAAAAAATTAAATTATGCTTCAACAGACGTTTCAAGAATCCCATTGACCACAGACAACCTTCATCTCTTTAGCTAAAAAGAAAAAAACAGATGAATAAAGTGGAATTTTTCTTTTTCTCAGTCAAAAATACAGTGTTTTCACAATATTGTATCAAAAGTTCCCAAATTGTAGAATCTCCTTCATCAGGTACATTAAGTAAATAGAACAATTAACAGTAATTGTTCCACGTACAATAAATGCTCTCTTAATGTAATTTGCTCCAATATTCACTTGTCAGGATCCATGTTACTAAAATATATCTATAACGAGGAACTATAATACTGTACACTACAGTATGAAATAAATATAATTAGGAAATATAAAATGAGTCACATAAATAAAATGGTAGTTTAAAATAAAAATAATTGAATTTTTGTATTGAACAAAACAAACCATGGTAATACTGACAGAGGGTCTTGGAAAAAAAGAAAAAAAATACAGAAAATTGCACAAACAATATGTAAACTAGGAAGTCTAGCTATACTAATACTGACGAAGGTAATTCAAACAAGAAGGTGGATTATTTTTTTAAATGTAATACTAAAGCAGGTGCATGGAGGACACGAGCTGACTCCGCGTTACACTGTACAAGGATGGCACTTGCAGAAAACACAGGTGAAAGGGTTTGCATATAAGGCTTTTCTCTAACGAAAAAAAAAAACAGGGGTGCTCGACAAAGCCTCACACAATGGAGCCTTCATCAAAACTGCCGTCCTCAGTCCCTCTTTTTAAGACTTTGTATGTTTTAGGAACCATACAGGTATTATTTAGATAAAGATGCTTCATAAAAAAAAGCCATACTGTGATCCAAAATAAACATGTTGCAGGTCAGGAAGGAAAAGGTAAAACCAAGGATATCACAGTAAGTGATAGACAAAACATAACACTGACACACTACTGCGTCTTCAAGCGCAGTATATGTACATATAGGCAATGCTTACTCTTTTCTCAATTTTTTTTTAAAAATTAATTATTTAATGTAGTAATTCATCCGAGTGCAATTCGAGGCTTGTGCTGTGATCACAATAGAAACACAGGGGTTATTGGAAATAAGCACCACACAGCCTTCACGTTCCACTCTGTACACTTGTGAAACCTTTCAGTTGGAACATAGATCATCATCACTTTTGTTTTTGCATAATGTGAATTCTCGAACTGTCCCACCCAGTTTGATGTCTGTTTTGTTTTTCTCGACCACGGCCAATGCCAGCCCGAGTTTCACTCTTTATGTCTCAAAATACAATACTGAATAACCAAGACATGGCAGTGTGGTAAATCTGGCTCAAAGTCCCTCAACGCGAGGGAAGGAGCAATTAATACAAGCAGGAGACAAAAAAAAAAAAAAAAACACTGGAAGCTTAATCCAAAACGCAGTAGTTAATCGGCATCCTCATTCTCGCCCTCGCCATCTGTCTTGCTCTCTGCCTTCCCCTCCTCCGAGCTCTCGTCTTCCGTTCCTCCAGATGCATCGTTCTCTTTCTCATCTTTTGCCATCCCATCTGGGCTCTGGCTCTCCAACCTCTCCTCCTTAGTTTCCATTTCCTCTTCCTCCCTGAACATTGCCTCTCGCCTGTCCGTCACTTCCGGGTACACCTTCTCTGCCTCCCTGGCCCCACCCTCGGTGCCATCCCTCAAGATGGTGCTTCCTCGCATGATGTCCTCGCCTTGCTCCTCCGGATCCGAAAACCGGAGCGGCGCGAGTCCCTTTAGGTAAGCGTGGTGCATCAGCAGCTCCGTGGGCTCCAGTGGGCCGCCGTTCTCATGATTCTCCTGCTTGGCAGCCTCGCGCTCCTCAGCCTCCCTCTTGCAGTAGGAGTAGCGGTGGTTCATGTGCTGCGAGTACGAGCCCGAGTGCGAGAAGCGCTTGCCGCACTTGTCGCACTGGTAGGGCTTCTCGCCCGAATGCAGGCGCGAGTGCTCGATTAGATGGTGCTTGTGCTTGAAGGCCTTCTTGCAGATCTGGCACTGGTGAGGCCGCTTTCCTGCAGACACACAAGGAAAGACAGGAGCAAACAGGTTAATGTGGTATCACGGACAAGTCAAACACAAGGCAATTTAGAATTTCTCAGGTATTACTCTGTGGGTGATAGTTAAGCTTATGTCAATATTCTACAGATAAACCCACAGCATTTAATTTGATAGTGTAGCATTACCTAGACATTACACCACAATTAAATATTTCAAATAATACAAAATCCTGAACATATTTTGACCTACTGTTTTATTAATGAAGCCCCTCCTTTGTCAGATTGATAAATAAGTGATAAATTAATGCTAAACAAATATTATAATTTAGTTTTACTGTAAATAGGCAACAGGGTTTATTTCTGATGTTATGCCATAAACAAGATAAGGAGTCAAGAGGGAAGCCATGATCCTGAAGAGCTATTCTGAGGTTGTACGTGACCTCGCTGAATGCAGCCAAGGAGATCAGGTGATTATCACAGCATGCCGCACAAGGTGAAATCGAGGCAGTCAGCATCCTTGATGGAGCAGGCTTTTTATGACATCATGTCTCCAGATTATAAAAAGCTTAGGTCAGACAGCTCCCTCGTGATACTGTAATGAGGGCGCAGGAGGTAGAAACTTATCGCTTCCCCTCCACTGTATTCATTCACCAAGTCCTTTGGCAGAAGCTGCTACGACTCGTGAGCACATGGAATTACAGTAAGGCAGAGTCTAATCAATGGAGAAGCATTTGGCATTTAGTAATTTCAGCCGTAACCCGATTTTTATATACACACACATCCCACGCACACATTCGCTATCATCTTTAAACACATGAACGGCTATAGCGTATTCTTGGCCACGGACAGCACTGGAATGCCTGCGGCACCTTCCATAGCTGCCATGCTTGAGATGACCCTCCACCCACCCACCTTCCCTCATCAAGTTCAAAAATAAACGAGAGAGCAGATTCTCCGCCCTGCATTCCTGGGGAGGAATGCGAATGAGGTATGATGCAAGCCTGTGAAAGAGAGGAGTCCCCCAGGAGGGGAGGTCATGGCGTGGCATCGAAATGCCACACACACATATTACGCTCGTATGCACCTGGCTTACTGTGGTATGCTAGCATGCTAGTAAACTCTATACATGACATGCTTCCATTTCTATCAAGGTTCAAGCTCAAGATTTGGTTGAAATGAAATCCTTTGAATGTCTGCTACTTACCACAGAACATTCAGTTTCTCAAAAAAGGATTTGCTACACCTAAGCTAAATCAAACCCTGGGTGTTAGATCTCCTAAAAAGCCTGTCAAAATAATGTAAACATTTTATTGGTGGTCATGGGTTTTAAATGGACAAATAAATAAATGGAAAACAAGAAAAAAATCGGTGTATAAAAAGAAAGTAAAGAGTGAAAGAAAGAGGAGAAAATAACAACATGGTCAAAGAGATAACTTGGGGTGAGGGTAAAAAAAGAATTGTCTAAATGTGATATACCTGTGTGCTCATATTTGTGTCTTAGGAGGGAACTGGTCTTCTGGAATGTTTTGTCGCACAAGTCACACGCGTACATACCACTTTCAGTCTTCTTAATCTTCTTCCGGGCAAGCAGCGACTCACTGTCTGTCAGGTCCTCCAGCCCTGACAAATAGTCCCCTGTGCTGTCCAGTAGCTCTCCCTGTGAGAGAGACAGATTTTAGGATGAATACTTTTAGCACAGTAATCCACACCTGCCACCTCAAGGGAGATAGCTTCTGTTTGATCCCAAGTCTGGGCAGGGCTTATCTCTTGAACCTGTGTAAGACCTTTATTGCCTGTACACATCTCCAAAAAGGCAACATATGGGCTTTTCAACGACCATGAAATGTGCTTTAAGTAGAGTATGTTTGGTCAGCGGATTAGCAGCAGAACACGGGTAACAAAGTAAAGAAAGATCTTAAGAGCTTATAACAATGTCTAATAATACACAGGGATATTTAATGCCTGTGTAAAAATTTGCATTGACTATTTATTTGTTGAATCAAAAATTCACAAAAGATTATGAAAAAATAAAGTTTTGCAGTGTGAATTAGATTCATGTTGAAATGAAGATATAAGAAAATGATTGCAATCATGGATGTTATCTATAAAAACATGCACATGGTATCTCATTTACCTGGAAACCTGTTTTTCGCTGGTATTTCCGTCGCTGCTGCATCTCAGCAAAGGTGGCTGCCCCCGCCGCATAAGTGTAGGCCATGTGTGGGAGGAAGCCCATGGGATCAAGTCCTGGGTAAGGCCTTAGTCCTGGGATGCTGGCCTGTGCTGGGGACATGAAGGTAGATGGAGGGAATGCCCCATGTGGTGGGAGAGGGGTATAAATAGGACCACCACTGAAGGGGTTGATGCCAAAGATGGGGCTAGAACTTTTATCTAGCTGGTTTTCATTGCCCACACTGTTAGACCCATTGAACTCCTTCTTGATGTGAGCTAAGTCCAGAGGTTCTGTTCCTTGTTCCCGTATAGCAGGGTCGCCGTTACGATCTATGTTGAAACCATTTGGCTTGGGCTTCCTGTCTGATTTGAAGAAATGTTTTGGCAATGACAGGTCTAGCGGTTCACCATGGGCATCCTCAGAAGTGAGACTGGTAGGGGTATAAGAGCTGCTGTGAGAGTGTTTTGATGATGTCGAAGAGAGATTCAAGGGTGAGGGGGTCTCGCCTCTCAAGTGGTCCACTGAGTCAAGTGGCTTTTCATTTGTGTGTCTTATGCCTGGTAACTGGTGATGTTTGGATAGTCGGTGCCCGGCATCACCATTGGTAGCACCTTGGAGCTCTGCTGCATAGTCGCTATAATGACCAATGGAAACAGGTGACCTAGCAAGTGCAGATTCTCTAGCCAAGCCATGGTTGCTGTCCCCACTGCTCCATTCAGGTGGTGGAGATCTTTTCCTGGACATGTCATGGAGTAACTGAGATTTCCACTGCACAAACCACTCCTTCACAAACTCTTGAGGAAGACCAACCGCAATAGAGATCTTTCTCAGTTCCTCTGAGCTGGGCTCAGTATTCATGGCAAAATAAGCTTTTAGTACTGACATGTGATCTTTAAATGGGTTGATTGGGCTATTTGTATTCCTGTCTGAGGATACCATAACAGCCTGCTGCTCTATGCCAGACACCCCCCTGCGGATGACAGGTAAGGTTTCATTAGGTTTCAGGACTGCCTTGATCTCTTCGTTCATCTTGCAAAGGTAGCGCTCATGCTGGTGCAAGGGAATAGGGCCATTGAAGGTCTCCTTGCAGTATTGGCATGAGAATGATGCATAAGGGGCATCCCTATCCTGAATCTTTTCATCTGATACAGGATCCATAATATGACTGGGCCTCTCTTTCTTAATGTTAACAGCCCGTTTTTGGAAATCTTCAATTAGGCTCTGCGGGAAGGCTTTGGTCTCATTGACCTTCTCCAACGTGTAGTCGATAATGCTCTTGGTAGGACTGTCGTGTCCAACCCTGTGAAATCCAGGCTGGGAGGCCAGAGCCCGCTTCTGTTCCTCCATTTGGGTCCCCAGTTCCTTCATGTAGGCCCTCAACTTGGAGGTCTCCTCAGAGTTGCTGTCAAACTTCTGCCGGCACACAGTGTTGTCCACAATCTGGAGGACCCGCTGAACCTTAGTCAGGTTATTGCTCAAGCCTGGGTAGCTTAATAGATGTGAATCCAGTCTCATAGGCAAGTGCTGCAGGGGGTTCTGTGGCGAATTGTGCATTCCTAGGGGGCTCCCCCCATGGCCAGTACCATTAAGAAAAGTCCCAGGTCCTCCGTATTCTGGTGGTGAAACCATCATAAGACGATATTCATTTAAGTCCATGGGTTCAGCCTTTATATCAGGGTGGGCTGATGAGTCCTGGAGACCTGTGCACCTGCCGTTTTCCAGTTTGCTCCGAAGCTGAGCCAGGGCGGGGCTGCCTGGAGATGAAGCGGCAGAGTTTGGGGACGAGCCAGCCTTGGTGCCGACCCCATGTCGTACCCGTCCATTTATAGAGATGAGGCCAATGCACTTCTTGCTACTAATGTGTGAACTGTAAGAGCCGGAGTGAGAGAAGCGCTTCTTACAGTTGGAGCATTCATATGGCTTCTCACCTGAGCAGGAAAAAATAAACAATTAAAACAAGCTCTGACTCAAATAAACTGAGTCTCAAGCTCTTCAATTAAGAAGTAAAAAAAAAAAAAAAGTTAAATATGACATATAAGCCAAGCCTATAATTCTAAATAAAAGCATAATGCAAATCAATTGTCCCTTTAATAGTCCAAATCTGTTAGTGAATAACTAATACAAAGATGATGCAAATAGTCTTAGTGATATGCAATACATGATGAAAATGTTGAGAAAAGTAATTTGTTTTGCTGACGTAAAATCATTGGCCGTCAAGTATATATTTCAAAACCTCACAATATGGTGACCACTGACACTTGGCTACTTACCACTGTGGATGCGGAGGTGCTCCTTCAGATGGTGCTTGTATTTGAAGGCTTTCCCACACTCTGTGCATTTGAACTTGCGGTTTCCGGCCCCTTCATTCAACAAGGGAGGCTAGAGGGAAAAACAAGGAATGAGAGATAAGTACATAAAGAAAACCATTATTTCAGGCAGAGGCACAAGATTAATTGCTAAACATTTTGTGCCTAGATTTAAAGAGCAGGATGTGGGCTGAATCTCTATCTATTCACTCAAACTTAAATGTAGGTACTCTTCCTGAATTTGAAATTAAAATGTGTGTGGGCCCTAGATGCACAACAAAAACAACAATACTCACTACTGCACCCCACACACAGATACAAAGGTCTGTGAAAATATATGTGGGAGTCTAGGAGTGTGTATTCGATGGGCAAAATGTACATGGTGCGCAGTTCTCACTTGTCCAAAAGTTCAATGTTAGTGGGAGAGCATAATCAGATGACTATACACATATACATATATAATGAAAATTGTGCACACAATGTATAGAACAAACTAAAACTCTCAAGGTGAACCTGGGCATTAACAGCTGAAGATTTTTTTTAGTAAAATATTCCTAGAGAGCAAATAAACAAACATTTAACTTGTAATTTAGGGGTTAGGATAGGCTAGATCACTGAAAGAAAAGCCATCTGGACATGTTTAAGTTAGTCTGGAGAGGTGTTTGTGTGTGTTTATGTGTATGTGTGTGAGAGAGAGATTAAGACAGATAAGAAGACAAGGTGGGTAGTTTATTTAGTCCTTTTGCAATGTGGCTAAATTCAGAGCTTCAAAGTTTGCTCTTTGAATGCAAGATCTGTTTCAATCCCATTAAATGCTTGAAAGCTTATTTACCACATGAAACCAGACATTTTATCAAAAAGAATAAGGCTGCAAAGGGGCCTCCTTTTTGAAATCAGCCCATATATAACTGCTTTTCAGTCACACAGGCCTCTTGCCGCCCTGAAACCAGCGAGAAAGACCGAAACTAATGTCAGCGTTGGGCGCATGTTTTAAGTTTGATTCCACTCCAGCAGCAGCTGAGGCAGAATGCCTATAGAACTCAATGTGCTAGAACATCCCACACATGCCTTACCGTGGGCAGACGACCGTGCACAGCTGTGGCTCCGGTGTGAGAGATCTGCATTTTAAGGAGGCTCCAGAGAAACATGTTCAGTATGTGAAGCCAACAGAGACAGAAACACGCTTAAAACACAGTCCCTCATTAATTATAGCAAAAGGAGACCGTATATAGAGAGACGGTTAAGTGAAATTTGCCTGGTTTTAAATATTGCGATGGCGTTCCCTAAACATTCACTCTTTGTTACTGGTTTTGGATCAGATCAATGATCCCAGAGATCATAGTGGCGAGCGTTCCGTGCTCACATCCTGCTCAAAGTCGGTTTTCAAATTAAAATCAAATTAAAATATTCAAATTTAATATTCCTTTTTTAAGACTTTAGAACCTTCCTACAACATTATTTAATGTCCGAGATATCAATAAGGGTAGACCTTGTCTATTTTTCACATCTCTCAGAAAACCCATCATCAACGCAAATCACTGAACCGCATTAAAGATAAAGGACTGAGATAAGGAAAAGAGAGTGAAAAGAGTGAAGAAAGACAGGTGCAGTGAAGATCTCATTATAATAAAGTTAGTTCATTTTATTTATATGGTGATCTCAATAACCCAGGGCTCACCTGGTCTCTGGAAGGCTTGTGGGTGGCCATATGGCGCTCCAGCTGCGTGCGGTAAGCGAAGGTGTCGCTGCAGAGCGGGCAGGGGAAGCTCTCCTCGTTCTTCTCGTGCCGGTACTTGATGTGCTCCTTGAGGGAGGTCAGTCGCTTGTAGCCACGGTCGCAGTAGGGGCAGGTCAACAGTTGGGCAAAGTCATCTGGCGTCCTGAGTGCCATATCTGTAGAAAAACGAGCGAAGACAAGAGGGAGGGACGAGTTACGAATGCTAGACAAATGTTAGTTCCAGTGTCCTACAATTTTGAAATGCATATTTTTGGTTAAACCAAAGATCTTTGGTGAAATGTAGCAAAATGATTCAAATAAATAGCAAGGTTTCAATTTATTTTGGAAATGTCTTTACAAATAATTATTTGGTTTTTAAACAATATCCGTGTCAATGTAGAAACTTCCAAGTCAAAGTTCTTGTAAATTAATCTTACTTGGTGTTTAAAACCATTTCTGCTTCTATTTTGATAACTGTACACTGTTGTTCAAAAATTTCTCAGCACATTCATTTAGAAAGCCCTTACCATTCTCATTGTCATCCTGCCCATTGGCCTCTGGAGTGCTCAGTCTCGTGCTCTCCTCCGGGTCTTCTGGGTAAATTATGGCTGTGTCCCCTCGTTGCAGATACTCGGCGATGCTGGCAGCACATCCCTCGCTGTCCTCCAGCTTCCTCTTGGCGTAGAAGCTCTCCAGCTCCGCAGTGGCATCAATACCCTTAACTGCACACAGGAAGTGTGGGAAAGTAAGTAAATAAATAAAAAGGCCCATTGGTTTACGTTGCTTGTCACAGGAAAAGCCCCATCCGGACATTAGGAAGCCATGTGATGTGGCTGGGGACAAACCATTAAGAAGCCTTTAAAGGTGGAAGTATTTATTTAAGTTTCAGTGTAATGGCCACTTCAAAGACAAATAGGAGCCAGCGTGATCATCGAGCACCCTTTAAGCGTCCTCTTGCATGTTGGAAAAGGCTTTAAACATTTGCAGCATTTCGGGTAATTGGTTTATGTGGCAATTAGGCTCGCTTGGGTAACTGATCTCACTTTGCACTGCCCATCGTATACTTAAAATCAGACCCAAATCTAATAATGAGCCATGCGTTATGTGTAATTGCACAGACCAGGGTTTTTTTTTACGATAAACAATAAGTAGCACTGATTACAGTTGAAAGATAAGACTGCATTAACAAGTGTGAGGCTTAAAACCTACAGTATGTCCTAATAGGAAGATAAATCTATGGTTATATAGAAATGTGAGGAGTAAAACTACAAATAAAATAAAAAACAATTGGGAAAAAATGTCCTTGATCATTATTTGCTCTTTGACAGGTCTGTTGTAACAGTGAGCCACAACAACACTGGGACCTAAGAGCAAGCAAATGAAAATTTTATTGTCTCATTGTAAACCAATTGGAAAGTACATGGACAGAACAAATCCGATTTGGTCCCCAACTCGATTTGGTGGCTAAATGTGATTTGCGGTGCACTCTCGTTCAACTTACAAATGTTTACTTTTCATCTCCTCCTGGCACGCGTGAGGCGACTTTATCTCACATGCCTCAGTGTGTTGGCTTACCAGGTGGGCATAGACTTGTGACACATGGGCAAATATGACAAGTCTACAACCACCTGCTAAGCCAACATTTGAATCCATAATCAAGAGGTAGATAAAATTATGATTCTAGATCTGAAAGCCTGAGTGGTGCATTCAAAATGTTTCAATTCCATGACATACTGAAAAAAAAAAAAGGAAAAAAAAGATGAAAGCGCATGAAAATCGATTCTGCAAATGGCTTGTCTAATGCACAAAGAGTAATAAGGGCGGAAAAGAACTCGGTTCCAAGAATAAGCTTACCCTTGTCGGGAATTTAAAATAGCTTATAGCCACCAAGGCAATGGCACAAATGGACAAAAACAGTGCAGAGCGTTTAGATAAATCAGAGACGTGGGCCTCACCTGTACCGTTTCCAGCTCTATGGAGGGACACAGCAGGGCTCAGAGGATTGTATTCATCTTTCCTCTCCTCTGGAGAGAGTGACAGAGAGCAAGAGAGGGAGAGAAGAGAGAGAGAGTATTAGCAAATGTTGGGCTTTAGACAAACCACAAACTAGAACAGCCAAAAGTAAGACCACGTTGCATAAATCAACAGCAGAAAATGTGCTCACACCAGTCTTCTGGGCTCCTTCACAAATCCCTAAAATGTGTTTTATTTTTACTTATTCTGTGATGACAAGTGAACAATAAAAACCAAGACAAAGCGACAAGTGTTATGTGAAGACAGAGGCAAAAAGGTGGTTTACTTTTACTTTTATTTTAAGATAAATAACACGAACGGCATTGCAGCCCTTCTCAAATGACAGCTTAAGAAATCAAATCAAGGTATTTTGGAGTGAGGAGTGGCGTGGCCCCTGATGGGATGTTTACTCATATACTGCAGCTATTGTATTTGTTCCTCCTGCTCAAGCTTGGGCTCATGTGACCTCTTACCGGCAGTCACAAGTATCATAAGCTTCCCCTTCAAAAGGAGGATATAGAGCACCTCCACCACAATGAGAGAGGAAAACAAGAGAACTCCCTATCCCACACACACACACACACACACACATACATATATATATATATATATGTACACACACTTCCCCAGCATTAGCGCTGTTTAATTTCTAAACTGCTCACAAGTTTCCTTCTCATTATCTAAGCACGACAACTGAGAGTCTCTCTCTCTTTTTTATTTTATTTTCTCACTTCTCTCCCATACTTGAAAGCTGTCTTTTTCGGATTTTGCATAAAAAGTAACTTTTAAGAGGAGCTATTGAAAGAGCAGCACTTCTGTGGGCCTTGAAAAAAAAGAGCAAAAGCTCCAGTCGGCTCGGAATAATTTCCCTTTTTAAAGTTCGGAACAAACAAGTAATTCGCTAATTGGGGTCTTGCTGTAGAGAAACCCCTGGTAGTGAAAAGTTGTCCTTCTGCACCGCACAGATAAATGTTCAAGGCCTTGAGTCGACGTGGATATTCCCCTGAGCTCACTCAAATGAAAAGCAGTGGTGCTCTCCCATGACGTACACTAGCTAAACTCCTTCAGCTGGGCTACTGATTGGCATGAGGATATTTGATAACGTTCATAAGGAAAACTGATGTGTTTCAGTGGTACCCTATGAACTAATTGAGGTACAGCAGCATAGGTTAATGCTTAAGCTTATATTACAGTTTCCTCGAGAGAGAGAGCGAGAGGGAGAGAATAAATAGCCACAATATTGGTGGCTCAGTTCTGCCTGTGGTAGTTGCAGTTCATTTTCCAGTGAAGTATCGATGTGATTTTAGTGTACCGCAGTTTGAGGCCCAACTCTTTTGTGGTGTGAGCAACACAACACATCTGTACAAGCTTCTGCTGCCGTTGATGCCAACGCATTAGAATGAGAGAAACGAAATAAACATGGATTAGCATGTGGGTCAGTAATGTCAATAACAAACCTGAGGGTAACAATGCTAATCTTACAGATGGCGTGAGATCGTCTGCGTTTTACTTGTTCTAATAATAAGCCACATTTGCCAAAGTTATGAGGTAAACCTAGTGCATATGCACTGAGCTAATGTTTTTACTGACCCACGTACTTTGAAAAAGGGGAAGTTGGAGATTGGGTATGGCTGTGTGTGATGACTCAGAGGTGTCACACTTACCAACACATACAACACGACTCTGATGCTTTTGTGTCCCACCACTGAGCTACCATTTAGAAATGTATTTATTCTGGTTACGTTTCACCTGACTAAGCGTTTTCCAAAGCTAATCCTAATAAGGTGTCAGTGCTGTATTTTTGTCCTTGCACTTGCTTCTATATGGAGCAGCTAATTAGGATGCCTGAGCGTAAAATAACATTCAGTAATCCAGCAATCCATTCGCGTGAAAAGTCAACTAAACAAAACGCCACCCGAGGCCAGTCCCATGGACAGAGATTCACATTCTGAGAATGCAATGCTTCTTCCGAGTTAAGAAAGAGAAGCATATGGCTTAGTCATAAGACAAGACTGATCGCTAGGGGTTGGGCGGTAAAAGAGAGAGAAAAAAAGAAAGAGAAAAACTCTGGGTGAACTGGTTGAGCTCTCCCTCTACTCCGTAACTGTCAGCACAAGCCAGGGAATTGTGGAGCCATTATGCATGTAAATGGCTATCATAATATCATAATGCTAAAAATTTCATTTAATGCTCTTAATGAGTCCTTTGCCTTGGCAGGCTTGTGCTAAATAATGTCTCTCGGATCCTAATTAAAAGAATTCGTCTTTTGAGCTTCGCTAGCCCTATCATTTCAGTTGATCACTTTTGAAACAGAGAGAATGGGGGATGGAAAGAGTCAAAGACAGAGACAGAAGAAGAAGATGCCCGTGGGTGTGGGGATGATGCATCATAAGGTCAGGTGTAACCAACTTCTAAAGGAGATGAGTAAGCATGAGTTTAACTCCACACAAGCTGTGAGACGTGTGGCATGGCATTCAGGAAACAGAATTAAGACCATTAAATGCTCAAAAATGATGGACAATTTAACCATTTTGTTCTGGTCAAAACAAAATGGCTTATTTTAATTACAAAAAGGTTTATATTAAATAAATCCAGTATAATAAACATGAAAAATCTCTCTCTCTCTCTCTCTCTATATATATATATATATATATATATATACATTCACAGTATACATATTTACAGAGATTGTGCTTGGGTTATTTTGACCTGAGAGTACCAAGGTAAAATGAGTGTTAAGAATTGACTGGTATTTGTACAAATGGAAACAAAAATACAAATATTAAAAAAATGCCCAAGCATTCCAGGCTTTTGTGTGCCTATTTACATCAATATTATTTATATTGCTAATAATTAGGATGAAGATATATTGGGTCTTTTAATAAAAATATTACAACTGTATTGCTATGTGAGTCAATGGGACACAAGCAAAGTTAAGCCCTGTAAAATTTGCTATCCTTGTATTTGCCTTGCGACAGACCGCCCCTTACCTGCGCCGTTGAGGTCTGTGTGGTGCCAGATGTCGCGGCTCTCGTCCTCCTCGTCACCCCTGCACGAGAGAAGGGCATGCGCCACTCGTGGCGATGGCTCCAGGCTGGGCACGCCAACCGGGCTCCCCTCGCCCTCCGAACCCTGCAGTCTGTCCTCTTCATCGGAGCTCAGCACTGAGGAAAGACAGACAGTAAACCATTGACATTTATCACCAAGTAATGATCATTTCTATATGATTTTGGGACTTTCCACTGATTTAAATGCATGGCTCCTGTTCAGGAGTGACAACAGAGCCACAGGCCTAATGGAAATTCCCATACATGCCAGAACAGTCCATGTTTGCATGATGGATATGACAATATGGCTGGTCGGGGAGTCTAACTAAACAAATGTGAAATAATGTTCTTTTATTACTATGTTTTACACATCTAAGTCACTGTAGTTGGAATAGCTTGGAATATTTTGGATGAAGTTCCATCACTTGAACTTAAGCCTTTTATAAAAATAAAAATAAAAGTATAATGGATAATTGACAACTTTAAGCAAGTGAGTATCCATAACTATGCCTGATAAAATACCAAAAAAGAAAAACAGTCGAGAATGAAATGGGTGCGGTGGCGAAGGAGGTGTTGCAGTACAAATGGACATGACTTCATGGGAACCGCCGCGCAGTGTTCAAGGTTCATTTGAAGTTCTCTCTTTGCGGCAATCTCTCTCTGCCCTCGGCAGCACCTTATCAGCCGGGCGCTCTGCCAAAAACCGGCCAGAGTTAGTGGGAAGTGGCTCTAATGGCCAGATCTGAGACCTAATTGCCGATGTTGGGCCCATCCTCATACAACACGCTCTCCTCCCTCGACGCATGGCTTCAAAAAACATCATACTCTCCACCTCAGCCACATTCTAGTTCCCAGCTTGTTGGTCTCACTCCCTTGTGCTCCACACCCTACCCCCTAATCTGTCCGCAGGACCCCATTCATTTAACTAAATAGCGATGACCTGGGTTTCTTTTCTATTTTTTTCCCCTTGCAGGTTCCCAGGCGGAAAAAAGACGGCCTGTACCCCTGAGGACTCGCCGGGGGCAGGAGGGAAGATTAGCCAGCACGTAGCCGATCATAATATGATCTTTGTGTGATTGGCGGCGGCCACATTTGCCAGGGCCCAGACAACTGCGCAACAGGTGCACATTAAAAAGGGGAGCGAGGGATGGGCGCAAAAACGCGCCGGCCGCTGGCTGAATACCAAAAGAGAGGGGAGAGGTGGAATGGAGAGAGGAAAAGGAGGGAGGGTTGAGGAGGGGCATGGGACAAAAAGATTTTTTAGTAAGAGGTGTGACCGGTGGGATTATTTAGGAGGGTGGGGGTAAAGACACCCAAGTCCTCTCCCTGTTCGAATGAAAGTGAAAAAAGAAAGAGATGGAGAAAGAGAGGCAATAAGGGAGTAGTGGAAAGTAAGACATAAGTAGCTCTTTGTGTGTGGTCTGGATATACCTTGGACATATTGCAACTTTATTTTGCTTTTCTTCCTCGCTCTCTTTCTCTCTTTTCTTTCTTTTGCTTTCTCTCTCATGTCTTGGCCAGTAATAACTTCTCCCACGTCTCCTAATAGCTCTAAAACTCCCATTCATCCAGGTACGATGTTACACATGGCCCTGAGTTTTGTCAAATAAATCTCAAAGTTACGTCTCAAAGGCTGGACGGTGGGAGAACGAGTCCAAACGGGAAAGAAAGAGAGGGGTATGGGAAGGGAAGGCCGACAGAATGACTCCAGAGGTCAGGGAGCTGAATATCAATAATAGGCAACCCCCGAACTGTTTGAGTTGAAAAGGAACCGTGACACATGCCCACACAAAATGGTGAACACGGAACCAACCATCCACCTCTCCCTTTTACCACTCTCAGGCTTTTTTTGAAAGGGAATTTGAAAAGTGCGTATCTCTTTTCACATTAGATAGAACGTCTCTTGTGGCTCTAATTTCCTTTCTTCCACAAATAGAACCAGGAAAAGGTTTAGGTTTGAAGAATGGCTTAGAGAAAAAGGGAAAAGAAATATTTTGACTCATGTCAAACGCACTTCGCTGGCTGTGCGTGTGCAAGTGTGTGTGTGTGTGTGTGTGTGTGTAGTCATTTGTGTGTGCAAGGCACAAAAAGCTAGCGATCCCCACACAAAAGCAATCCATCACACTGTTTACCTCAGAGGTCAAATGAGTCTGGTGGTGTGGCAGATGGGAATATGAGCTTTTGTAATAGTGTGTGTGTGTGTGTGTGTGTGTGTGTGTGTGTGTGTGTGTGGGTTTGTGTGGGTGTGTGTGTCTTCACAGACACATTTTAATGAAGCAATGAGTGAGAAAAATAACAGCCAGACGAACAGTCAATGTGGTTAATGCGCATGCCAGAATGTCCAAAGACTTTTCTCTTGTCCAATATGACCAGAAGAATATATGAATATAAGACCAGGGACTAAGACCTGCCAATCAGATGCACCCACGTAGTCTGTGCCCCGCCCATTCAGCAATCCTATTGGCCACCGTATTTATCCTGCTATTCCGCCAGCTGTCCTGCCTTGTAATGTCTGCCGTGAACGGCCCATTGTGCTCGCCCAAGAGACAAAGAGGCCACCTCTGTCTTCCTCTATCTCTCTCTCCTTTTCTCTTTATCTTGCTGTTGTTCTCTCTCCCCACTCCCTCTCCCTCTATCTTCTCTCTGTCAGTTTGTTGTCTCGTGTTTTGCGCATGACCCCGCCTAGCATCACGTTATCTGTCCTCCAAGAACGGAGAAACGTTCCTCACCCTTCTCATTCGGTCTTTGACTTGCTCAGAGAACCCTGAAGTAAGCAAACATGGCTGTGGAAACACAAATGGCTTTGCGTGTAAATGCATATGAACGTATGAGCTCCAAAGAACATTTTGGAGATGAGATTTAAAAGTCTTCACATCTAAACCAAATACCTTGTCTCTTTCCAATGGCCTAACTGCTCCCATGGCTTTGCTCTATGGACTAAGATACACACGGTGTGTGTCAACTCATTCCAGCTCATACTCTCCAGCTGTTTACCCTTCCGACAGGTGCGTGTGTCCATGTGTGCAACCTCTCGCATTTTTTCAGCATTCCCTCATCTCCGTGCGTGTTTCCCAAGCTCCGGCAAAAAAGGGCGCACACACCTGAGATTCCTGCTCACCGTAGCCGGTCACTTGGACCACCTCTGGCTCCAAGACACCATTGAGAAACACCTGGGTTCAATCATATCCAAATCGAAATGTATTCGAGAAAAGCACGCAGGCTCTCTCAGAGAGTTGAGAAATCCAACAAGCCGAGATCACGTTACACCTCTCAGTGTTCCGCGTTCGAAGGTCATTCGGCCATTATCCATCTCCCCTTCGTCTTCCTCTCCGTCCGTCTGCATCTTGCTCTCCGTTGAGCCAATCTGCTCCAAATACACACAGACGTGGACAGAGGCGAGCCACGTATCCATATCAAACGGCAGCCAGGTACGTCTCCTCTTCTCCCCTTGTCCGCTACGGTAATGAAAGCAGCCTGCACAGGCGGTGGAAAATAAGCGCTCTCTCGGTTCTCTCTCTCTCTCTCTCTCTCTCTCTCCTGTGCATCACCTGAGCGAGGGAGAGAAAGGAGGGGGGAGGGGAACTGACTAGGTGAGGCAGCGGTGTGTTTGAAAAAAGAAAAGAAAAGAAGGTCGCTGCCTAGCGGCTACAGCTTGGAAATGATCCACATAAATCAAATCAGGCAGCATTTAACAGAGCAGAAAGAAAACGATGGAGCAGGAAGACTGATGCAGCAGTGTGTGTCCTGACACACACTTAACCTGGGTAAGATAGCACCCTATGTGTACGAGGGAGCTCTAATACACATGTAGAGCTTTTCCACAGGACAGTGCGGTCCGACAGGATACGGTAACAAATCCGTGTTCACACATTTCTTCCATCAAGGTCATTCTGCCATTTGTCATTATTTCCATTGACAAGAGTACTGTAACTAAATATCCATGCTGAATTTGGTTACCCTTCTTGCCCAGGTACCAAGAGTACTGAACAGGGACATACGGCTGGAGCTAGAAATAGTGCAGACCATTTATTGGTCAAACACAATCGTCAGACAACCACCATTTTGAAAGAAAAAAAAAAGACACTCAGGCCACAACCCATATCACATACTACCGCATTAAAAAAACAAAATAGTAAGCCATAATTTGTTACTTAATATAGTGGCATACTACTTCAAATGATAGGTTTTTCTACCAGACAGTGTGGCACAGCAATCTTCAGGCGTAGTGTTAGGTAACATTTCCATTGAGTGCAATGGAAATTCTGGAAAGCTCCATTTGGTTGGCTGCTTTATGTCTCTTCACATAAAAGGTGAATCAGACATTGAAACTTCTCCATTGTTGCTACGGTTGTTAGTGTTTACACTTGAGGAACATGGGAAAACATGTTACCACCCCACAACCTACAATGGACACAGGTACTGACCAGAGTATGGATAGTTCGGGATCCGGATTGGTAACCGTACCATACCGTGTTGTACCACACTGACCGTAAAAATAATGACCTGTTGTTTTTGGAGCTTTAGTCTTCAACAATACACTTTACATTACAGCTCAATCACATCATGGAACAATTCAACACCTGCTCTCTCAGAACAGAAACTCCGTCAGATTCAGTCATTTCAAGAAAAACACGTTCTTGCTGCAAAAGCAGGAGCAGCCGCTGCACAACAGATGTGAAAAAAAAAATCTGGATTGATTCTCTGTTTGATGCACGGCAAGACTGGCCTCGAGTGATTCAAACGTTCTTTCTGAGCGCATCCATGTATACGAGGCGAACAAGAGCTCCGCTGATGGCTGCCTGTGTTTGTTTTAAGGTCAGCCTGGCCGAGAGGTCAGCGGCACAAGCAGGGGCACAAAGAAAAGAAAAGAGAGAGAGAGAAAGAGAGAGAGAGGCTGCTTTTGTGCTGCCTACAATCCTCAGTGCGAACTCAACTATGCGTGAACCATTACGGTGAACCTGGACTAGGGGAGTGGATGCATCAGGGAGGGACAGAGAAAGACTGAGCATTTGTGTGTGTGTGTGTGTGTGTGTTTCAGAAGTGTTCATAGTGTTAAGGCACAGTGTTGTAATTTTTCAATATGTTATACAGTATGTATATTTATAAAGACAAATCAAATTTAATAGTACCTCAAGGCCTCTGTATCTGAGTGTGTGTGTGTGTGTGCGTGCATGTGAGGAGGGGGTTGCCCTGCTCCTCAGGCCCTGCCGTGAGGAGGCAACAGTAGCCTGCCCCCTAATTGAATTAAACTCCCATTTGTCTACTGTAGGACCCCGATGCAACAGGCTGGGGAAGAAAAAAGGGAGGAGAGAGACAGACAGAGGGAGGGAGAGAGAGAGACAGAAAGAGAGATGGAGGAAAAGAGAGATAGGGGCTCCTAGATTCGCTCATGCCGCCAGACGGCCCACCTTTCCCCCCTCCCTCCCCCTCGCAGACCCACCATCTGTGCCCACCGCATGCACATGTTACCCCTTGCTCTCTCGACAACTGTTCTGGGCCTCCACCAGCCTCAGAATGTGTATTTGTGTGTGTGTGTGTGTGTGTGTGTGTTTGTGTGTGTGTGTGTGTGTGTGTGTGTGTGTTCTCCACAGCCTAGGAGAGACAGACACACAATGGATCGGCAGGGTACAGCGAGAACCAGGAAAGGCAGGAACAAGTGAAGAAAACGCCACACGCTACAGCGAGGAAGATAAAGAAATTGGTCTCTTTCTCGGTCTCTTCGTCACTCCCATCCTTTCGGAGAGAAGAGAAAGAGCGCAAAAAATTAAATTGCCTTAAATAATCAAAATCTTCCTAAATGTCATGGCCTGCTAAAATTTATTTTCCACCGTCCCTAATCTCATCAGCATATACTCTAGTACAGTATATTATATATATATATATATATACCAGGCAGATGAATTAGTGGAGTCTACCATCTTTTTTCGGGGGGAGTTAATATGGGTCAATTAATATGCAAATCTCTCGGCAGATGCTCGGTGGCTCTCAGCGTGTGATCAGCCTCGTCGGTCACTGGCTGTTCAAACAGTTTCACCACCAAAGCAACACCAGGTCTCCTTCACCGAGGCAAAGCCATGAGCCTTTTTCCTCCCGCTTAACCAAAGCTGCTTCATTGTCTCTATGTAAAATGGCTTCTTCTCTTTTTTTAAAGATAAAATTAGGAGTGTCTATTTAAAATAATCAGCCTTTTCATTTTACGTCCTCGTCACCACATGTGAACTTTTTGAAATGAAACCTCAAGCTTAAAAGAAGAAGAAAAGGCAGAAAGCTAAAAGGAAGTAGCTTGGCCTGTGCTGAGATTAGGTTTCTCCCTCTGTGCTGATACCAGAGGTGCTTGTTGGGTATTTTCTGTCAGCTAACAGCTACACGTGGGCCAAGACGGGCACCTCAGAGTGGGATCTAAATGGAGGTTTTGCGAGCAGTAGACAGGTTGCTCATGAAATATTCATGCTAGGAACGTTACTTTCCATCCATCCATCCATCCATCCATCTATCCATCCATCCATCCATCCATCCCAACCCGCAACAACCCACACCCACTCCTCTTCCTCTCCACTAATCTGCCCCTCCTCTCCTCCTGCCCTGAAAGTAAATGCATGGCCGTCTGAACCTGAGCTCTACGGTTTGAGACTAGTCGTGTGAGAAGCATGCCAACGAATGGAAATAAATGTAGAAGTTCAACCTGCGCCTCCAGGCATCGTGTTGTACACAACAAAACAAACACTCAGTGTTTTTCGATTTGGGTCTCGTAACGTTTCTCGCATCAGCACTGCACTTTGTAGTCTCCCGTGAGGTACCTCTGATCTAGTCGTGTTTTTTTAATAATTGCCGAAAATCATTGCTTTGCGAGAGGAGGGCAGAAAGGAAGAGAGAGAGAGAGAGAGAGACAGAGAGAGAGAGAGAGAGAGAGAGAGCTCTCAGCCGTGTGATGAGAGGAAAATGATGTTCTTTGGTTTTGGGTTGGGCAGCAAGTGCCTCAATTATAGATATCCAACTCCATAGATGACGCACAGGAGAGGAGAAAAAAAAATGAGAGCTTCATCCAAGCCATATAGCTGTTTGGATCAGTTTCTTTCCCTGTTCTTTTAAGGTCACCTCCTATACGTCTTCCCTTTATAACTCATTAAGACTTGACCTGCTTCTGTCTTTTAAAACTATTCAGAAAAAAATGTACTTATGTCACCAGAAGCATAATAAATGCCTACACCATGCCTACAACACACTGTTCCTATGCTCCAGATGCACACAATCAGTCGGAGTGACATAAAACAAGCAACAGCTACACACCTCTTTAGCTTTCCATCATCTCTACCACATCCTCATCAATAACACTCCACTGCAAACAGCTCCCAATGGGACAAGTGTGTGCGTGTGTGCAAACCTATATCAGTATTAATGCATCTCCATGTGTACAAATACAGTATCAATATTAATGCAGTCGTGTCCGGTTGTGTACGATCCATATTATGTTATATTATCTCCTTTAAATGGTGTGTGTGTGTGTGCGTGTAGTATCATAGGGTGGAAAAAAAGCCCAGCTTTAAGCACATGCAAATTCGAAGGCGTGTAATCAGGACAAAATTAATTTTGCTGCCGCTGATTAGAAGCATTAATTAATCCGTTCGAGGTGCAGACCTAATCTGAGGTCGCATTACACCTCCTGTAAGATTAATTAGGACGCTACAATAACATACGGCGCTGCCAGTGCAGATTAGAGTAAGCCCCGTTTCTTTGACTCGATGAGGAGCTAAGCAAAACCTGAATTACTTTAATACTTGCGAGTTAAGTACTCTGTAGTCAGTTGTAAGTTGCAGACAGTAGGAATTTGACCAAGCGTTAAAAATTATTATGCACCTTTAAGCTGATCCGAAATTAAAATTTTACCAGAGCTTCGTCGAGCAGGTTTATTGAGTCCATTTAGGATAAACATGTAGGTGCAAAAAGGCGCTTCGGGTACTGATGTAGCGATGTGGACTATGGCTATGACAGCACAGCAAAAACTCCACCAGTTGCCAGCTGGCAGTGTAGGTGGAAGCCTTTTAAAGAGGTCAATGTGTGTTGGTGTGTGTGTGTGCGCGTGTGAATGGGGACATCCCACCAAAAGAGAAATAGAGCCCCCTTGGTAGTGGCCCTTCAATCAGAGCAGCTCTTTGTGATGTTAATAAGGAAGTAAAACACATCTGTTCAGCACTCCCTCCCACACACATCCTTGCACACATGCACGCACAAATACACTTGCGTCAGGAGCATCGTCACCTGAATAGCATCCCTGCCAGGTAGTGCACAAGGGAAGGCCTCCGAGTTGGCCTTTATGTCCCCTTCCTGTCACCCCCTCGACCCCAATCCCTGCCCTTTGCCCATAAATCCACAGGGGGGAAATGAGCCGGAGTGCATCAGGGCTCCATATTGGGTCCTTTTATACTGTTAAATAAGAGCCAGAAGGCAAATGAAGCCAATGGGCAAGACTTCTGCTATAGTCCTGGCTTAGAAGACTAAATTAGTGTATGCATGAAGAGAAATTAAATGGTACAGATATGGACAGTAAAGTAAAACTATTTTAATTAACAAATAATAATTAAATTATACCTATATATAAAAAGCATCAGATCTCATATCATCAGTTATTATACTGAAAAACTAACATGTAAAAATATCAAAGCCGATCCTTTAAAAATAAAAAAATAAAAAACTTATAACAAATGCACTCTAAACAGATGTTTTACATCTGGAATCGTGTATTTTATTTATTAATAGCTTTGCTATTAACAAGAAGCTAGAACATCTGGAGGAGATCTCTGCCTCTCTGCGGGAGGGAGCAGATTAAAAAGAACATCAGAGAGTGAGAAAGTGAGCGTGTGTGTTACTGTTTACAGGAACACACCTGGGGTAAGGCAAGGTGCTAATTAGCTCAAGTGGATAATTAGAATGTAGATTACAATAATCAAAAGGTGCTTTAGCGCTTACAGCTAACCTCCCCTCCTTAACCAAGCTTCAGAATAGGAGCACATTTACACACTCTCTCTCTCTTTCACCCACACACAGTGGGAAAAATATAATTTCATCTAATTATTGCTATGTCTACATGCTACCTTTTATCTCCCTAACCAAAAAGGAAACTTCGGCTGGTTCTGTTTAACAGGCAAACAATGCCAACATCCTTTCCACAATTTCAGAATTTATACATTTTTCTATTGTGATAGAGACTTCTGGTCCAAACACATAGAGTAAAACATCACACGCGCAATGAGCTCAGAATGTTACGAGCCACACTTCAAGAAGAAAAGCAGTAAATATTGAGGAGGTCATTGTTCCTCCACTTCCTCTGCTCGCCGAGGAGGACTCATCTCTTGCCGCCTCCAGGGAGCACGCTCCGATCGCATTAGCGGCTCAGGCGGAAGTTGTATTCATTCATTCGGCGCTAAAGGCTCTCCCAGAAGAGTAAAGGCCTAGGTTCAGTCCTCAGCAGCCAAAGTAAAGCTTTCTCTACTTGTGAATGATCTGCGTTTAATGCAGGGAGTGGCAGAGGGACACGCTAGTGAATGCTATGAAAACGCGTGTTCCCGTGCTCAACACGGTACTTCTGCATGTGAAGGTGAGCCGATCTCTGTAAGCATTAAGCCTAGAAACACAATCTGGTTTTAAAATATTCTACACAATATTTATGTAATTACAAGATCAGCTGATAAGCAGAACTTAAAACTGAGCTTTAGAACAAGGCATCAAAGACAAGACGTCATTAAGGACAAAACTTTTCACATTATATGCTTATATTCTTTTTACTGTCCAAAGCTCATCTATGCAATCATCTCTCCTGTTCACATAAAAATTTACCACTGCCATATTTTTGGAGACAAAGGACAAAAAATAATAATATGAGGCCTGGGCAGAGGTCACCTCACAAGCGAGTGGAGCCCTGACCATCTCCCGGAATGCCATGGAAAGAGAAACCCAGACCGATGCCAAAAAAATATGTTTTCTGAAAACACAAAACCCTGTGAAACTGTCTGTTTCGGGAGAGTTTTGACGTCAACGCAGGTGCCAAGAAAAACCTCCAGTCTCGAAACCTACTATTTAAACAAGGGTGAAGGGCCCATGGTTCACATCCTCCCTCAGGTTGCTCCTCCGTTTTTTAAGCCCTTTTTCCACTGTCTGGTTGCAAAATCGTTGACTCTGCTTTATTTCAAAATAATCTATGCGCTGAAAGTTTTTTGAAAAAATTATTTTAAAAAGATCTGCAAGTTGTTCGGTGCAAACAGGTCAAATGAGAAAATGAGAAAATAGCCTGGCACATCTGAAACCACAACTTTTCTGAGTACAGCTTTCCTGCGTATAACTAGAGTTGTTGGTTTTTTTTTGCATGTTCTTTTGCTGGGTTTTTTTGCTGTTATCGAGCTGTCTTTTATCAGCCCAGGAGGGGAATAAGGTGTGATGGGCCAAGGACAACAAGTTCCCCTTTCTGAAGTGTGACCCTGCCCTAGTGCTATATCAGCGCGTACACAGGAGGAACTTAATCTGGCTTTTACACCTTGACAGAGGCGCTTCACGGACGTTAACCGAAACTTCAACTGCATCAGCCGCACCTCTTTTGCATGTGCTCTGGTCTGTCTCATTCATAGGGCCTAAAAAAGACCCTGACCAGTCACTTTTTTTAAGGACTCACTTCTCTATCACAGCTGGAGGTTGGGCATTAGCCTATTTTTTTTTGTATATAAAAAATGTTCCATTACCATTGAACACATTGAGAAAGAAGTTAGCATCTGACCAAGAAGCTGTGTCACCTGATTTGCACTTCCTCCCTACTGAAGGAGATGATGAAGGGAAGTGGACAGTTTATAGGGTTATTATTGTCTATTAACATAGAACTCTTTTGATTCAATATTACTCCTCTAATGCTCTAAAAAATCTTTAAAACTTGAACGATTTAAATTAGTTCATTACTTCAGTTTATTTGCCATTTGTAAGTATAAAAATACATGTATTGGGATATAAAATATGTGCCAACCTTAAGGTTGTGGATTTAGAGCAGAGGAAAAACAACACTGGGAGAGATAATAAATAAATAATAGAAGAGAAGATTTAAACATATTGCACATCATAGTCACGTCAATCAACAAAGTGTAAGTGTATTGACTTCTTATTATTATAAAGCCGTGTTATTGGGGTACATACAACGCTTGGATAGATGCTTTTAATTAACCTAGTACCATTAAAACCTCTATACTCTGTATCAAAATGAGAGTGGACAGATTTCCCTTGTTGTTTTTTTAACATTGAAGTTTAGACTATTATTCTCACACCAAGTGACGAGATGTGTAACCCCTTTACTGAATTATAATTCATGATTTACAATAACAAGACCAATTACAGTGCAAATGTTACTCATTATGTGGAGTCAGAGAAGAAGTGAGTACCTCCGTGCTTTAAAGCTACAGCTACCATCAGGGTACTTCGGGTGAGTTTAATACAGTTATGTAAAGTGGGCAAATCTGCTCACTTCATCAGACCGGTAATGTTTCAGCAATGGTGAGCTGTTTGTCAAGAGAGAGGAAAATGTAAAACCCTTGAGCTGTTTGTCTCTGATAAGGCTCTTACATGCACCGATATCATGTACTGTGTACGCGCATAATGTGGTGCAACAGATTGGGTGGGAGTTATGTGTTTAAAAGAGAGGTATTTCTTTTCTTCATCCTTTTCTCTAACTGCAATGTATCCACTCATTAGCCTTTTGTTTTATGCACAGAGTCACTGTGATTTTGTTTGTTTCTTTTCTTTTCATTTTCATCATGGACGTATTCCCAGTCATCTGTTGTGGCTATTGCATCAATTCACAGCCACCTCATACCGAGAGGTGACACAGTCTAGTAAAATGTAGGGTCTCTCTTCGTAACGGCAAGCTGCTTCACCGAAGACGAGCTGAACTCCGGTTTAATTGCATATGCATATACAGCACACTCGTGTAAATGTTGGCAATGATAAACCTATTTCCAGCCCTAGCAGCCTGCTGGCTTCTCGAGGGGACGTGAGGCCTACTTCCAAAAAGCATGAATTATTTATCGACCTAGGTGGGAGTGCGACCCCCTTTTTATTTCTCAACAAAAGAAAGTAACACGTTTAATCTGTAATATTTCCGATTAAACTGAACATCCACCAGCCTCGCACCACCTCAGTGCATGATTTAGTAATGACTTTGCACACATGCACACACAAACACACACACACACACACAAACAGAAACACACTATCTTCTCCAACTTGATCTTTGCCAAGTAGGTGAATGTAGCTGTAGGCCCTATGGCCCACACATCCCAGTGTGCTGTACAGCAGATGTTGCCAGTTGACCTTTGACCCATAAAAGGCTGACTGCAGGGTACCTTTTCGTTTTACATCCCACTACAATACTACAATCCTACTGTAAAACTGTACAACGTTCCCCATTAGCTCAAGTCAGACTTGAGACTAGGACTTTTATATCAGAATATCGAATGCATTATTTATTGTTTATGATCAATTTATTCATGTTGGCACAAAAGCATGCCCTTAGGAAAATTTTGAAGGCAAAAAATAATAACTACATAATTACTCTCCAATTCTGAAATCCTAAATCCTGAAATCAGTGTCTAATTGTAACTCTTTAATCAAGTATCTTGAGAAATTCTTCGCAGGAACAAAAGCTCATCTTGGTCCTTATAGAAAAAAGGCAAAGCAATTAATAAGACAAAGAGCGTCGTTCTGATGATACAAGACATCTCCTAAGAGCAGTGTGTGTCTATGTGCTTGATGTTCTTCTGCTGTCTACTGTAAGGGTTTAACAGGATGCTTCTTTCACGAGACTAAGGAAAGCACAATATTATTAAGCACCTAACTAAGGATTTGTCGTTCTAAAGCAGTTTAAACGATTCTCTGATGAATACAGGTAACACAATGATAACATTAAAATTCCTGCACAGTCACACTCTCTGTTTCATAAAAGACAGCTTATTGTTTTTAGGTAGACCAACTCTACAGACGCAAAGAACACACACACACACACACACACACACACACACACATGCATCACACAATGGTGTGAGGGCTCTGCTATTGCTTCACACCCAAACAGGTTCCTCTCTCCTTGTGGACAAAATACGCTTTTAGTATTTCTCGCATGTGACAAGACAGTGGTATTTTAGTCCACCTATTTGCACACTTCCTGGGCCAGACTTTTGCAGTAGTGAAACTTTTGAAGTCAGCAGCCCAAAAAGCGATTGGTCAGGATTTATCAGAACAAGTTCATCAACCACCGATGACAATAAGGCGTTCCCAGCCTCCAAACACTGCCATTTAACTGCCATTGAACGGCATGTTAGACCCTCACACTGTAAATGGGTCAAGCCCTTGGGCGAGTTCAGTGAAAATAAATGAATTGTTTGACATGGTCAACAGCCAGAACAAAAGAGTCCACTAGATTGTAACAAATGTGTGTCAAGTACCATGTACACTGTAACACCAAGTGTTTACCATAGCCATTGTGGGAAAAAACTTTGTCTGACTATAGAATGCTTCGAAACATTTTTTACACTAAGCAAGCTCTTATCTTTTTTGCCTGCATTTTTGTTGATTACATTCACATGCAAAAGTCTGAGTCAGTGGTCATCAAAAGACCTAAATGAGAGGCTGACAGTGTTTTCTCAAGATAAGGTGAACCAGCAGCGTAGGTAACCATCCTGATAAGAGGTTTGTTTTGGCCAGTGAACCATAAACTGTGATATGGGTCTCTTCTCACCTATCCTTGAGCCCAGTGAGTTAGATAAGCATGCATCAAGCAGCAACATTTAAACCAATGAGCTACATTACTCACTTAAGACCTACGTGTTTGTAACAGGAAAGGGCAGGTATGTTATTTAAGCAAGTATATATATGTACTAGATTGGGTATTATATACTTTAAAGGGCAAGGTGTCAACATATTACCAAGTGCCCCAATAATTGTTCCATTGGCTTGCCTAATGCTACTGTACATCTAAAGTTCTTTTCAGTGGACAAACAATTGACGCAAGCCTGTGAGCCCATCCATGGGGATCCAGTCTTACCATTAAGAGGTAGAGCAGTGAGGTAAAAGATACCACCGTCTGTCAGTGCGAATCGATTTACAGATCAGGAGACAGCAGTTGCACTCCCCAGCGCTACCTTCAGAGTGACAGATGTATGTCTCCTACATGTGACCTGAGAAAACGACCCCTGAAAACCACCTGCCCCCAGGGCACGGCGTGGGTAATTTGTTCCCCCTTCCCCTTCCATCCCATTCGCCACCGTGGATGGCACACGGTTGTCTGAAGTAAGAAGAACTGACAGGCGTTCGCTCCCCAGGGCAAAACTTTCCACTCAAGTGAAGCTGCACGCTGGAGGTAGAGGAGGGAGAAAGAAAAAAAAAATCAAATAAATGACTCCTGAGTAGTCATTTGGTCTTCATTACACCCTCCCTTATGGAAGCTAAAAACCAAGGTCTTGCTCGTTCTCTTTTGCTCTGCCTCTCTCTCCCCACCCACACACATTTAATGGGCCTCTTAAAGTCTGTTACTTTATTGGCGAGTCATATTATGCAAGGAGGCATGACAGTTGTAAATCTCCTGCTTTCTCCCTTGAGAGAGCTGCAAGGGAAACCCTATAGATCTATACACCAACACAGGCACAGAGCATTTAAAAAAAAAGTAATCCTGGCAATAACATACAATGTTTATTCAGCAGCCCTCAAGATGGATTTGTCCAACCTTAGTGGGAAAAAAAACACACTAGACTTATTTTCAACATAAATACTGTCCCAAATAAGGTGGCAATTAACTAATGTTGTTTAGTGTTAAGCTTTACTGTCTTAGGATGTGCAGTTGTCATCTTATGGACAAAAAAACTTGAAAATCTTAATTAAGCAGTATTATATTGATTTAAAAAAAGATAACTGAGAGTCAAATGAATCAACCCCATGTCATTAAGGTCTTAAGAGAAACAAGGTAATGACAGAGTGGAGAGTGGATAACAGTTTATCATTAATGGAAATACTCTGCTGATGTCCTTCTGACAAGAAATAAGGTTGGATTTCCAGAGTAATCACATTAAGATTTCATCGTATTAAGATCAGTGAGCACTTAGTGGCTGTAAATTTTCTCCGAAGAAAAAAAAACTATAACTACAGTATATCCAGTATAAGTAAACTGAATAAAGAAAAGTTGAAGAAAAGAAGGAATTGTTTTTTGTCTCCACTGTAACCAACCAAGTGACTAAACCAGTCCAGCTGTCAAAAATTTGCGACTAGTTACACCCCAGATGCAGCTAGCAAAAAGTGTGCATGATTCATGATGTCATACGTGCGGAATGTGACGGCTCATGCTCATAGCATTCTCTGCAAGGCCCATCGTTTGACTCAACAAATCGCCATAAACTTTTCCTGTAGTGCAGAAGGTCCCACTGGGGGGGAAGAGCCATTCTTTCAGGCTTTTCACACTTGTATTTTATTTCCTTATAGTGTTTGGACCCAGGCCTACAACATCCAGGTGGAGATGATTTCAAATGAGAGCGCCAAAAATCTGCAATTGCAGCCAGAGATGGACAAGGGTAACGAAGCAAGTTCAACTCTTGGCTCCGAGCTGCCATTTTGCATCCAATGTAAAAAAAAAAAAAAAAAAAAAAATCTGTTTTGGGATCATGTGGTACGTCACTTCTCTTCATTCAAACAATAACAGGAGACAGAGCCCATGGTGTTCTCAAAAAACAAACACCAAACACAAATGTGATGAACTTGCCCACATAAGAGACTGCTAAAAACTTCACACATCTTTTGTATCTTTTGCGACTGATAAACTGAAGTAATCAACCATGATTGGCTTTGGCAAGGTCATAAACAAGCATATCAGCCATGTTGAATAACATCGCTGCAGCTAAAACTCAATTTGTCACTTCCTGTTTGGTCATATGATTGGTAAAAAAAAGAAAGAAAGAGAGAAGTAGTCGATTTCAATAAAGGCTGAAGTAACTTACTGTAAAATGTCCTCAAACAACTTAATTACTTATTCAGTCAATTTGAAGAAGCCTAAATGTATTATGCAAATTTTACATTTGCATGTAGTAGAGATCCATCATTAATTCTTCCCTTAATCTTGTAAAAAAATGAGAAGTGTCTTCACAACCTGTGATGTTCTCTCCTAGGGTTGAAATAATGAAACTGATATGCAGCTAAGTCAAGCATTTAAACGTTAGCAAAACCACTTCTTTAGAAGAGGAAGAACAATCTAAAATGGAGAACCTGCCAAATAAAATGCTGACATTGCTGATGGTTAGGCTATTCACTTTTTTTTTCAAGACTGCAGCACTTTCATGCTGAGAACAAAGCACAAAATAAAATAAAAAACAACATTATCTCGTGGTGATAATCTACCTGGCTATTAGCAGGTCCTTCAAACTGCTTGGTGGGAGAGAGTCCAGCCAGGATAAGGCCATCATCAGGAAAGGAGGGCTGGTCATGGCTTCCTTTAACACAGCAGGGTCTGTTAATAAACGTTCGGCCTTTTGTTCCCTGCACAGTTGGCAGGAGGCAGGCCAACAATACAGCAGCTTATAATGCCCTCTCCCAAGGGATGCTAGAGGCTAGCACTGATGATGTTGCATTCACTCTCGGTAGAATAAAAGAGGGTCATGAGCTACTTTTAACATCACCTCCAAAGCCATTGTTTTTTCCCCCTAGTCTTTCAGACAGAGTGCCTTTTGACTCTCAAGTGGGTCAGATACAGACAAACAGAGACAAGACCATTTTATAAGGATCTTGGAAATGTTTGCGATAGGCAAAGGGTATCATTGGTGGGTACCGCATTCTTAACATGAGTCTTATTTTTAGGCATGCCTGAGTGACAGCTATCTTGGGACTGCAACAGAGAGAGGCTTGAAGATCAAAAGGGCCACAGATGCTTGTCCCGCAAACTCTGGCAATCACCCGCTGCCAAGGCCTTAATTTGCTGATACAATCTGACCATTGACTCCAGTTCCCTGCTGTAGCCAGAGGCTTTAGCCACAGCAGACGCTGAAATGCGATTAAACTTACGCTACAACTTAAGTCTAGACCTCATCCGCGCCCCGCTACCAATAATGACTGACACTGACGTTATATAGCTCCCAGTTGCCAAAGCACTCGAGCTGGCACTTGGCTCTCTCTTGCCACACTAAGGCATAGTCCATGCCCCTCAGTGGGGGAAGGGGGAGATAAGTGACCAGACTCAGGTGTTGTTACAGCTGTCGGACACTCTCCCCCACCACCACCAAAACCACCACCACCACCAATGATAAAAGAACTCTGTAGGCAGGCTGTGGTTAGGAGCACTAGGAGTGACCTCTTGATCAAATCCAGATGGCAGCAAAAGAAGCTTGGAGAACTCAAGACTGTGACACCTACAGAAGGTAGGTCTAAAATGTCAATCCTCCACGGAAGGTTCCTGAGTCATGCTGGTCTCTTTCCTCCTTTAGCAAACATTAACCGCCCCTCTACAGTCCCCTTCTCCCCTCTATCTTCACATGGAGGGTAAGGTGGAAGAACATTACTAAAAGGTTATTGCACAGCTATATAAGGCCGAGTATGGGAAAGAAGAGGAGAAGCCTAGTAAATGAAATGATAAATTTCCCCCACCTACCTTTGAAAGATGCCACTTATCTGACTGGTAAATTGGGAGTTGAACCTTTTTATTTTATTTTTATTGAAACGATCACCAATCCCCCCATCCCCCCCCCCCCAAAACCCCTAAAAAACACAAACTGGGCATGGCACAACCCTGCTTGGCCCTTTAAAATTTTTAAAGACTGGGACACCACGCCCCCCCCTAAAACGTCG
>JAOUQW010000046.1:5226413-5247448 GCA_028565825.1 Olivaichthys viedmensis | reverse complement strand
GCAGAGGCCATGCCTCTTTCCATGGGGCTGAGAGGCACCAAGGCCATGCCCCCTTTCCTGGGGCTGAGAGGCACAGAGGCCACGTCTCCTTTTCTGAGACTGACTGGCAGAGGCCATGCCTCTTTCCATGGGGCTGAGAGGCACCAAGGCCATGCCCCCTTTCCTGGGGCTGAGAGGCACAGACGCCACGCCTCCTTTCCTGGGGCTAAGGGGCATGAAGGCCTGGTTTTGATAATTGATGCGGTTTGAGTTGTGGTGGTTGTTGGGGTGATTTAGTCATGTTTATTTCCTTTTTTGTAGGATACCGTGGGTACATCTGCTTTTCTCTTCCCATCTCGGTCTATCACCTTTCTCTCTTTCTCTTCTTCTTTCTCACACCCAGTTGTCAATCTTCCATTCCAGACAGATTGCTAAATGGAAAAAGGGCCCCTTTCCCCCCGCACCTTACTTCAGATGTAGAGAGGGCTGTATATTTATACCCCTCATCTCTCGTGTGAGTGTGGGTGTGTTTGTCTCTTGTCATCACTATGATGATTAATGAGGTATTTGGTTAATCTCTGCCCAGCGTGTTCAAGAGGTTTCATGATGGCACACACTTGGGATCACGCTCGGGCACACCTCTGCAAATTCTCACCATACTGCTACATACCTGGCTGTCGACACCTCCAGACGAGAGGCACACAACGACTGACTAACAGTACACACACAATTCTGTATGTCCGTGTCGGGCTCAATTATAATAAGGCACATGGACAGATTGAATGATAGAATTATATTAATTGTGATATGAGATATTTTGAAGAGAATCAACTGTTTTATATGCGACTTTTATCTCACTTTTGCAGGAAGAGGAGATGCCCGAGGTCGAGATAGACATCGATGATCTTCTGGAGGTGAACAGTGAAGACGAGCGAGCTGTGAAACTACAGGCAAGTGCTTATATTCAGACAGAAGAAAGAGCATCAGATCTACAATACTAGTTCAGGTCACGTCCATGAGCAGTTTGTGAGATTAGACTGAAATGGTCCTGATTGTTCAAATGAAGGTTCTGAGATGTTTCTGTTTCTGTCTCATCAGGAGTCCCTCACAGACTGCTACAAGCCTACTGATGTAAGTCAAATACATCCAAAATGTGCATGCCGTGTTCCTATGGTCACCATGTACCATGCACTCTTAAAAGAAAGAGTTCCTTAAGGGTTCTTAGGTTGGTTAATGGGTTTTAGCTTTCTAAAAAAGGCTCTACTTGTAACCTTTTGTGAAAGTGTGTAGGGTTTTAAATAGAACCTTTTAATAGTTCCCCCAGCGGGACAAACTGAAAAACTATTTTGGAAGCTAGATTTAACATTTATTTTCTTTGAGTGCATATATGTGAATACGTACATTAAGACAGGGTTAATGCAACGTTACATGTATATATTCCTTCAGCAGTGGCTTTTGGACTTAAAAGTACCGTAGTAGTTGGTGGCAGCCATCTGCCTCAATACACCCACATTCAGGCTTGAGACAGTCTGATGGAGCCTATTGACCCGAAAACACACATCTGTCTAATGGATCAATTTAAATACCATAAGCACTGAACCACTGACCTTCACCCACACATTCATATACATCATTATACTACTCTACTGTACTGCACAGTGCAATTGAGGACCAAAACAGCTTGCTCCATTATTAGATGTGCATGTGTACCTCATGGGTACCCAGCCATGCTTCTGGATATCTACCACCCTGCAAGACTTTGTTCCAATCTTAAAGGAATAGTCCAGCACTCCCCCCCACCCTAATCTCCATTCACAAGATTCTGTAGTGTATGTGGGATTACCACAGACAGTAATTTCAACACATTTCCCTGTACTGAGGAAAAAAAACAGAAAACATGTTTACTCGAAACACACTTATACTGGAAGCCTAAGGGCAGTTGTTGAATGTAGTTAATAAATGGTTGTGCGAAACATGCGTTTTTGCAGAACACTTTTATGAATTCTTCAAAGGTATTTGTAAATCAAGCTTTAAATGTGTACAATTTGCGCTTTCAGAGATGTGTGTGGATTCCATGAACGAGCCACTTTTGTGGTGGAGCATTTTTGATAGCTCCTAGTTCACGAGCTGTAACACAACGTTGACGTCTCTCAATGGCAGAATCCATGTTCGTTAGCGGTCGATGCGAAGTGTAATTACAGTGTAATTTTAATCTTCTGGAGTTTCTTTTTATTTTAGTAATTTAACATTTGAGGGAAATGTTGATACTCCCAAGAGTTTTGTCTTGTTTCCACTCTCTCTACCTTTTTTATATTGTTCATATACAAGACTTGATGACTACATACTAGCTAGCTGAATTGTTAGCCTCAGTCAGGTCGCGTTTCTATTTCCAAGTTGCTTAGGAACAGTTTTCTCACGACTTTAGCCGCTTGAACAGTGAGCGTATTGTCTTTGTCTTCCCATGTCAAAAGTACGAATTCACAAGTTTGCGCACCAGTGGTCGTGCCTTTTATACGTTTATTGACTGAATTAAACAGCTGCCCATAGACGTCCATTATACATGAGTTTCGAGTAAACAGGTTTTCCGTTCTTTTCTCAGTACAGGGAAACGTGTCGAAATACTGTGGTGGATAGAAGTTAGGCTGAAAAACACGGGCATGTTCTTTTAACCTACTTGGCTCTAATATTTTTTTAAATGAAGACCTGAAGACAAAACTGTTTGTAGATCTTGTATATAATGGATGAGCAATCCCTCTATTTAGCATAAACAGTTCCAGGCCCCTTGAGCTGAAAAAATGTGAGTGTGTCACCATTTGTCAAAAGCAGTCTAACAACAACCTTGTGGCAATCCGTATCACTGACCCACAGCTATAGGCTTTACAACAGGATGGTAAGAGCAAGTGACTAATGATTGCTCGAGGACAAAACCTATTGAACTGGATCCCCGTCCAAAACCATTTCTCTTTTAGATGAACTGATGACAGGGATTGTATGCCTCTCTCGCTCTCTCACGCTATCTCTCCATCTCCTCAATTGTAGACTTTTGTACAGGAGCTGCTCGGGAGGATAAGGGGAATGAGGAAACTCGGCGCCCCGCAGAAGAAAAGCCTTTAAGTGCTCACGAAACGTCAACGACAATCCCGCAACAATGACTGACAAAGTCTCACTATCAATCACGCTCGGTTTTCACCCCCAAACCTGCTCCTCGTAGTCTGGACTACAAATCTGCAACCGGTCAGCCAGGACTCAAATGGTTTTTCCGTCCAAAAGTTAAAGTTAGATGGTAGCGTCCACTTAGCACAGCCTAGCACAACCTCAACCTTTTTAAAAAGCCTATAATGTTATTTACATTACAAAATGCTTAAGTCTGGGGTTTTTTTGGACAGTCTAATTTCTGTGATATTATTGTAAAACTTTTGGCGTCTGATTTTTAGATGAGTTGTATGCCTACGCTTGTAAAGGTCAAGGATTTAGATTAGTCATTCTTGGCATTAAGGCTGGGCAGCATAGTGCCTCAAAAGGCCACCTGTTTAGTTCGAGCGTTTTGATTTGTCGTCTTCCTGACATTGCTTGATTTTACTACCTAGCTAACATATCAGTGTATCAATTTATTTTAGTTTTTTTATGTATACGCTGTTACACATTTTAGAGAGACCTGTAGCTAAAGAGACGGGACTGAGACGGTACGTAAAGGGGAATTTTGTAGCTCAAGGTTTAGATCCAAAAGGCAAAAAAGAAGAATATAACAAGATAAGGCCTGTTTTTATGGCTTTGTCTGACGCGTAGCTACTGTATAGCGAGTGCTATAGAGCCGTTTTCAACTTGCTTCATTTGCATATTTTAAGCACTGTATATACCTTAATTCTAGCCTACATATTTATTTTTTATTTTTTTATTTTTTTCCTCCTTCAGATTTGTACGTAGGTTGCCAAAGAATGCAAAACGGTGGACTTCTAACTATAAAGAGCTGTGACTGTAAGTGGGCTTGTGTAACATAATCACCCTAATTAAATGCCAACACTAGGCACCTCCACAGGTTTCATACTTGTGGATCAGATTTCGTGCCGAGACGACACACAAATTATCTAATAACCCGGAGAGAAACGATGGTGCTGTTCTATCCCTTTTTTACATTCTTCGAATGCAGTGGTGGGTTCGTTTGGACTTCATGCCATCAGAGAGGGAGATTTTCCACCTGACGCCCTTGTGCTCTGCTCCTCTCCTTCACGTTTTTCTTTATCACTGATCTACAAAGAGCCTGGATGAGTGAGACGTCAATATAAAGTGGTACCGTCCTGATTTCAGGCTTTCCTCTCTCACTAAGGTCACTTGTTAAGTGAGAAGTGGAGGAGACAGAGCATCTTGGTGGATCTGGCAGGTTCCTCTCTGTGTGCGCCTATTTAAGTTATGAGATGAATTAATAAAGGTCTCATGTGCGTGTGTTTAGGTGTGCATACAACTCGAGAAATGTTCAGGGTTTTTCAGGGCTTCGGCTTGTCTTTTTAATTATTTTAAGGAATTCTGTAAACATAAAAAGAAGTGTATTTGAGTCTTTTAGTAAATGGTGTCTTTTACTTTTGCATGTGTTTTCAAAAGGCATGAAGGGAACCTTTTTAGTCCAACACTTATGGTTGTTTTTTTTGTTGTTTTTTAAATATATATATATGTACTTTATTGATATTACTCTTTTTATTATGAAGGTCCAAGATTTTTATTAACTGTATATTTGCATTATAGATGTTCTTCTTTTTTTCTTTTTTTTCATCTTCTTCTTCTCCTTTTTTTATGTAGTGTGGTATTTTGCATTATTTTAATTAAAATAAAGAAGAAAAAAGGACATGCTGTTGGTTTGGATTTGATTCCACCCCCACAGACTATAATTCGGCATCTGTTTTGTGTGTTTAATATGCCATTGATGTATGATGCTTTTATAAGGGTGTGTTCACATCATGTGTTTTTCCTCAGTGCAAATTTTATGAGTCACTTTTAAACGTGACTTCACTTATTGATTTATATGTTACATACACAATTTGGTGCGATGACACACTGCACGAACATTTATTAAAACATTATCGCACGTGTACATGCTTAAATATGGATTTTTAAGTCTCTACAAAGATTTTGCTCATCGCCTGCCTTGTCACATTTATTTATTTAAATTTCTGCTCATTTTAATCCACTTTTATCCAAGGTTTTTATTTGTGCCCATTGTTTTTTTTCTAATTAATTTAATATAGTTGTGGTTCTTATTATTGTACAATTAATGGGACTTTATACCTTAGGCTTACATCACGCACTACAATAATTTTTATTTTTTTAAAGACTTCCACGTAGGAAGCTGTGTGTCCTTGATCTAGACGCGTCCTATATCCTTTCTCCTTGATTCCTCCACGCCCATTTTAACAATTGATACAGCCGAAAAGATGCTGGGCTTTGATCAATTTCCGGGTCACTGGCTGAAAGATGTCGGATCAAGGAGACCAGGAGGCATCAATTCGAGTACTCTGGGATTGGCCGTTTGTGGAAGCCTTCTCTTGATTTTCTGCCTCCAAAGCCAAACATGAATCAAGCTCCCTCCTCCCCAGTATAAATCTAATCTTTAGGTTTATTAGGATTATTATCAATCTAGATAGCTGGGTATGCTAGATAGATCGGTAAAATCGATTATCTATGCGATAACAGCGTTAAAGTAGCTGTATGCATGTCACGTGAGCCACTTTTTCTCCAAATCCACACAAAATGCTGTCCAGGCAGCGCTCTTTCTATACATAAAATGCCTAGTGTGAACACAGCATGACAGGTCCTGCTTCATGGATTACTGTAAGCCATGGCTGTATGAATGTGTGTATAAAAATCACACATTTGCAGGCAAAAATAGAATGTCCGTTCATATTTTATGTTAATGAATGGTATTGCCTAAGAAAGCATAGCAAGCCGAATCATAAGCCAGTGGTTCCCAACCCTGGTTCTGGACATTTTATTGTTTTCCCTGCTCAAACACCCCCACCTCGACTCTGGAAAGACCTAGCAATTAGCTGATTAATTGGATCAGCAGGGCAAACAACAGAATATGCAGGACCGGGTTACTTCAGGAATAGGATTGGGAATCACTGGGTTAGCCTATTCTATAGTCCACATATTAAATTTGCTCAATCACAAGCATCGTTTATTTTTTATACAGCTTCCATTTATTATAGACAGTCAGTGGTGTTGGAATGAATGGCTCTCTTACAGTATGTTGCATTCACTTCCTCCTAATTCACACTATTTCCTCCCTTTGGGTCTGTTTTCTGGGATGGTAACTGAGACCACTGCCTCTCTAAGTATGGCATTAAGCTATTCTATTTGAGAGTTCTGTATAGTTTAATAAAAAAA
The DNA here is from genome assembly GCA_028565825.1 of Olivaichthys viedmensis. Taxonomy (NCBI): domain Eukaryota; kingdom Metazoa; phylum Chordata; class Actinopteri; order Siluriformes; family Diplomystidae; genus Olivaichthys; species Olivaichthys viedmensis. Next base: position 5,241,094 of record JAOUQW010000046.1, on the reverse strand, counting down.
CATTTTGTAAGCGTTCCCACACTGGAGAACACTTGAATGGAAACAAACATGCTGACCCTTTAAATTTCCTGACCCACTTTTTGCTGGCGCGCGCAGAGGCGCGTTCACGAGAGGAAGCACCGTGACGCGCAAGGTGAATGTGAGGAGAACAGCTAACGGGAACGCGCCCCGCTCCGCGCATGCGCTCCTCCTAAATGAAAACGCACGTCAGCAAAGTACTGTACTGAGCGTTAAATGACAGCCAGTAATACAAACTGCATAAACCTCTGCATTTCAGACTGGAAGAGATACGTTGTTCATCTTACAGGGAACAGTTTGCTAATGCATTTACAGTTTAATTTCATTCAAAATGTATTTGCATTTTTTTTATTTTCTTTTTAAAACATAGCATCTGCTTCACAGTGCTGACATTTTCCACATTTTCTTATAGGCCACTTTTTCCCCTCCTCAGTTCCTCTCACCTCTATGTCTTTCTGTTTTCCATGCCCAGTTCCCTCTGGTATTCCTTCTGTATTTGATCCCATCCCCCATCCTGCTATCCTTACAGCCTCAGATCTGTCATGCATATTTTTAGTACAGGAAGAATGTGGGGTCTCCACACATCTGCATGCCTCCGGTGAAGTCAGACCATGAATCAGTCACAATCCACAGCGCACAAATTGGGTTTAGTCACTGATGAGCTGGAATTTGGATAGTTACTTTACAATCTTTCATTTAAAATCTTTTCGTTAAAAGGATAGTGGGATCTGAGTGGGTTTTTTTTATTATAAAAAAAAAAACCCAAAAAACATTTTTAGTGAAAGCATGGATGGGAGAATGGTGTGAATCTGGTTGCACTTAATAGCTTTTTCCTGCTGAGATGGCATCTCTCTTAAAAGGAAAGCAGATGCATTGTGGGACACTCGCAGCACACTGCGCTTCTGTGCCATTTCACTTGGGGCTGAACCGAGCACTGCAAAACAAACTATGACGTGTGTGACGACATCCTCCCAGCAACGTCCACGCCGTCCTTTCTGTTCACTTATCTTCACATCCACATAACATCTGACTCATATAGATATAGATTTTTGTGCACCTTTGCTCGTCCCTCTGGCTGTATCCTTCACAGTGGGCTGAGGGGGTGTAACCATCTTCAACCAATGGCAGCAATTCTAAAAGCCAGTGCTGCATGTTTATTAGTGATTAATATTTAACAGGCAGTTATTAACCCATTTCTGTGTGCGAAAAACCCACAGCCTCTCAGGCTCTCTGTAGGAACGGGGCAGAGAGCACATGGCACATAATGCAATTGTGTGTGTTTAGAAAATGGCCTTGCTCACTTTATTGCATTCTAGTAAACTGTAAACTGCTGTACTGCAACTGTAACTGCTTCAGCTACATTACTACTACTACTACAACTGCAGCCAATACAGTATGAATCAGTGAAATTTGCTGTTAATTAGTGTAACTATCCCAGGGCAGTCGTTAAGACATATGAAATGGGAGGCATTCGAGTTTCATGACAGGATTCGTGACACACACGGGCTATTTTACAATGTAATTATGTCAATACAACAAACAAAAACCCAGGCCGCAGTTTAAATAATACCTTGGTATTCAGTATAGCCCAATCCTATACTGAACAAACCATCTATTAACACCAAGACATTGCACAAACCTCTTGGTATTTTGATTCTAAGAGGCAGTTATAGCCCATATGCAAACCCGCCAAACATGAACATTACCTGCGCAATTCCAAAACCTCCATTGCACAAAAATAAAACTAACAGCTACTACACCAGGTAATATAGGTTATGATCAGTATTAGCATGCACACTTTTGTCGATTTTACTGTAAGTTGTTATATCTGCTCTCTGATCTCTGGTATTTCTAAACTGGAGTTATCTTTACTTTTGATATCAGAGTTCAGTGGCTAATGTATTTGACAATGTGAGGAAAACCTAACTTACTGAAATAATGTAAACCTACAATTGAGATTTTTTGATTGATTAAATGACGTAAATACAATTCCCGTCTCTATTATTTTAAACACAGAAACAAGGTCAATCTGTAACACAACACTGTTCATTATATGCGTCCGTGTGTTGTGTGTGCTGCCACTAGCTGCCTACGTGACCTTCTTCTCATGAAGGCACCTTCACGAGTGCACTTCACCGCTCACTGGAGAATGGAGACCACAGGCTTCTTCCATTCTCAAGAGAACTTCCTCGTTCTGATACTAAATGTTTCATGAACATGGAATACAATGTATGCCGTATAAGTGTTCTTATAGGTAGATGCTGGGGGTTTGAGTCTGTCTTCTGTATTTCCTTGTTGCTGGGGAGAGAAATACTCTCATTTTTATTATGTGGTTAAATTCAGTTACACAAAACTGCAGGTGTAAGCAGATGCAGGCGTGAGACATGGGTCTCGTGTTTAAAATGAGATGTTCTTTCCTGTCCAAATGATCTAATGTCTGTCTAACGTCTGTCTGAAATGTACGTCATTTTACGTCCAGAATTATTGGCATCCTTCATGCAAATGAACAGAAATTAACATATAAAATGAATAACCCGTGCAATGAGTGATATTTTGAGCTTAGACGTATGGAGATGCTGTTTGGTTTAACTTTAACACCGTATTTAACACAATATGATGGAGTTTGATTTTTTTTCCGCAAAACACTGGTTTGAAAATGATCTATTTGGTAAAAGTAAGTACTGAGTCTCTTCCTGTAATGTCCAACAATTGTGGAGGGATTTTAGAACCTCCTCTATGCAAAACATTTCAAGCGCCTTTATTTTCTGGTTGTGACTGTTTTTCACAGGTTTTCAATAGGGGTTCAAATCTGGAGACTGAGATGGATGATATCTTGTTGAAAGATCCGTTTATGGCCAAGTCTTAACCTCCTGGCAGAGGCAAGCAGGTTTTGGGCTAAAATGTCCTAGTACTTAGCAAAATTCCATCAATCTTCACAAGAGTCCCTGGACCACCAGCCGCAAAACAGCCCCAAAGCATTAATGATCCACCTCCATGTTTTACTGTGGGTTTGAGGGCTTTCCCTTGTTTGTTCCATTTCTCCGATGGTGTAGAAAATTCGAGTCATCCTGCGTAATGTTTATTTGAAAGAATAATTGTTGCTTATTTTCATTAAAGGTGCCAATACTTAAAGAGTTGTATATTCTCGTGCACGTTGTAGTCATATGAGTCATATGTTGTGACACTGATTTTTCTGCAGTTTGTATTTTTGGTAGACTACATTAGACTACATTACTGCTGTATACTCCTTAATATAATCCTCATCCTAACCTTGATCATTATCACTCATACAGCTACTTTTAGAAGTAAAACATGCAGCACCTTGTTCAGCCTTTAATGGACACATTACAGAGTGGTGGAGGGTAATTCACCCATTCCTGTTGTAATAAACCTGGATTTAGACTGTCACAATTTATTACACAATAAAAAACACAATTATGGCCCCTACTACTTTTTCTATTTGTCTCATATCTGTCATGCATATGGCAGCTCATTAGCGTTGTGATGTAAATTACCCAATTAGCGATCAGGCATCATGTAGACTGATCACAGTGACTCCAGATGTGGATCATAAGTGCAGTTGATGTTCCAGTTCCTCTAATACTGTGAATATCTTTTGACACCAGTGGCACTGATCTCAGAGCTATTCACACATCAATAACCCCATGTGATTCATAGTGGATTCTGGGTTTTTACTAAAAACTGCTGCTTAGTAAAAACTTAAGACTATACAGGAGATTAAAAATGTATGTGCATATTTTGATTGTGTGACACATATCAGAAAATACAAATAAAATAATAAATTAATAACTCAATAAATACATTATTAAAACGTTTAGAAATCACAAAATAATGTGCATATTATTTATTTTAGTTTTATTTATGTATTTCATTTATGTATTGATGTATTCCTTTTTACTTATGTATTTATTCACTTATTTATTTATTACTTTACTTTAATAATTATGTGATTTATTAATAATATATACAGTATATATATATATTGTATTGTATTGTATTGTATTACTCTTTTATTAATTATTTTATTTATCTTGAGAGAGAGGCAAGAAAGGGAAAAATAAAAATAAAGTAGACAGTGAACGGAGAAATACAGAAATATAGAATAAATTATTTTATATAATAAAAATGCTATTGCGGACCATAATATACGGTATATACAGTATATATATATATTAGTCCTTTATTTATCTTGTAAGATCTGGTCCTCAATAGCATTTTTATTGTAAAACACACATCTTATGCATCAGAAATGAACCGTGACAAAGAGATATCCTCGAATTGATTTAATAATAAAGGCCTGTGTGAAAATACTGTATGGCTAAATGGCTAATGAATAGCTGATATAAATGGCTTCATAGATGAATTGGTTCATTTAAGAGTAGTTAATAAATGAATTAGCTTTTAAGTTGAAGGTGATCACCTCATCACACAGCAGAGGATTTTTTCATTCTGTCAAGCTGTGCTGAACCTGCTGGATGGACGTTCCTCGTTCTCTAACACACTTCACTCTGAGTGTGTATTCTCATAATGTAAAAATCAAACCATTGGGTTAATAAATTTGCACTTTTCTTCGACACTCCGCCAACAACAACAACAACAACAACAAAAACCTTCTCTCTTACACACACACACTCATACACTGTTTAATTCTTTCCCTGCAGCTTTTTTTACTGAGATTGGAGGGCGTGAAATTGCATGCTGGGATGGGACGTGTGATGCTCAGATGTGTGCAGGCAGAAATTCTCATGCCTTTTCAAACAGGATTATGTGCTGTATTAAATCCACTCAGCTACAGAAGCTATGATTTAATTAGCACTAATGAAGGGCCAACATCACGAGCAACAGCGTTCACTGTCAAGTTCGATATTTATTCCGAAGCTGCTCAGGCGAGTGAAGAATGACGGGAAGATCACTCTTGGTGCCAATGAATATTTAGTGCACTATTAAATTGGATGGATTCATACTGAGCATGCATTTTTTTCCTCGCCGTTCTGTCTGTTTATTCATCCACAAATGCAACGTTGCGAGACTTATAAGACCGCCATCAATTATTCTATTATACTATTATACTATTAGCTGTTAGTTATTAAGTATTAACTTTTTATCCAGGTCCTGCCTTGAACATTTCAACAACCTGTTAACTGTCTGATTTGATCTAATGCAGTGGTTAAGGTCATAGAGCAGGTTAAGGGTTGAAGTGGATATTAAAACACACTGGCACACACACGCACACACGCACACACACACATACACACGCACACGCACACGCACACACACACACACACACACACATACACACACTGGGAAAACACAGTACCTCAATACCACACATCTGTGAAGGTTTTAGGTGATCCAGTGGTCACTTAGTAATCTTTTGACATGTCTAGTTGTATTAAATCAAAACTATAATAAGGAATAGATATGATGAAGCCCCTCATATAAGTGGCGAAATGTCTTTAATATTATAACCCCAGTCCAGTCACTTTGACTCACTTTTACTTACCGCCTCCATGCAACCTTTCCCTACCCCAAATATAACAAGAAAACAGTCAGCAAAAGTGAAACGGTAGAAAAGACATTTTGATCAGTGGTTAAAGGTGCATTTTGTAATATCTAAAAGTGTTTCTATATGTATAATTTTTAAAGTATAAATTTAAAGATGCCTTTGAAAAACTGTGATTCACAATGTTTTCATTGTGTTTTCATTTAATCTGGCTATTTTTTTCTTTTCAGGCTTTAGTTTACATTTTTCAGGCCCGGAAATTAGCTCCGCCCACAGACGGAACTCACAAGGCACACGTAGTTTTAACAGAGTGTGTGTGTGTGTGTGTGTGTGTGTGTGGGTGGGCATGTTTTTATATCTTGGAGGGGACCAAATGTCCCCACAAGGATAGGAATATCTGACAGTTTTGACCAGCCAAATGTCCCCACAAGGAAAACTGCTTTTTCCTTGTGAAAGAGCCAAAGGGTTTCGTTTTGGTTACTAAGGTTAGGGGTAGGGGTTGGTGTAGCAGAGCATTAATTAGCTACAGTAATCATTATGTCAATGGAAGGTCCTCACAAGGATAGTAAGACAAATGTGTGTGTGTGTGTGCGGGTAATGTCAGTGTTTTCATTGCAGTTGCAATTCACCTCACAGGAAGCAGAGGGCTCGAAAATGACAAATAGCTCCTTTAAAAGCATTGCCTTTATTTAAAAATCTGAATGCAAAATGATTATTATTAAGATACACAAAATAGCTGCCCTACGCTTGAGCTAAAAGCTCATCTTCAATATAGAAAAGCTGAATACGTTGCCAAACTAAAACAGGGGTGTGTGCTATGATACATTGTATATATAAAAGCTTGAACTTTTGAGATGGAATCTACAGGAATGTGAATACTGCAGCATGTCAGTGGATCTCACTGATTGAATTCATTGGCTACTCGTTCCGTTAAAAAGTCCACTGCAGTGCATCATCCGGTCAGCGACCTCCTCTCCATCACAGGCCTCTGAAACAGCAGAGCCAAAAAGAGAGATGGCAAAATTGTCACAGGTTCCTCTCACCCAACCTATTCCATTTTTCCCATCCACCTCCTGCAGGAGTGAGAGACCAAGCTGTCAAAATAAGAACTTCAACACACAGACGGACGGTTTCCCCCCCCCCCCCCAGCCTGTAACCGATAACAGACTGCACAAATCCAAAAATTTTGCAAAATATTTCGCTTTTTATTCAAGCACGATTACTCCTACACTCTCAGGATAATAAAGCTAGGGTCTCTGTATCCTGGACATACACATCTATAGACATACTGTAATTACAATATTTATTCTGCTGTCTGAGAGCAACTTACCAGAGAGAGAAGGAAAAGAGAGAGGGAAAGGTATAAAAGAGAGAAGAACGAGGAAGAAAGAAAAGAGAAACAGAGGCAAGGGAAAAGAAAGTACAGAGGGAAATGAAGCAAGGAGACGAAAATCAAAGTAGAGAGAAATGGAGACAGAAATGAAGGAACGCATAGAGTGCAAGCAAAGTACGTTTAGAGAGAGAGAAAGAGAAAAATAAAGGAGAGAGAAGCGGCAGAAGAGAAATAAAGTAAGGAGGAAGATAGGCATACAGAGATAAGAGATGGGCGAGAGAAACAAAGCGGAGAGAGACCAAAAGTGGAAAGGAAGAAAAGAGGAAGAGAGAAAAATAAAAGAATGGGAGAAAATAGGGACGTGAGAGATACAAATGAAGGATATAAAACTTAAGGGAAGAGGGTGAAATAAAGGAGAGAGAGGCGAGAAAACAACAGAGCGACATATAAAACCTATTATTTACAATCAAGTGCAATTATTTTTAGACTCTGTGTCTCCTCCACATACTGCGAATTATACACATAATGTAATTACTAACTCTGATTTTACTCTACTGGCCAATATACGGCAAAAACAGATATTCTAAATATTTACTTGCCTTTCTGTCAGTCACAATGTCTCAGTCTATGTGAGACACCGCCAAGTCCAACTTTTTGTAAGTGATATTCTACTCAACCATTAAAACCCATTCTGATTCTGGAGTCTGTGATTGGTCAGTGGGTGTTTCGTTGTTGAAAGCATGAAGTCTGATTTGCTGTGCATGCCAAATGTGCCGCCTTGAAGCATTTAGTTGGCATGGATCATTTCTGAGGAGATTATCGGCTCCGAAGCCCAGACAGCTTACTGTAAACATACTGTACGTGTGTGTGTGTGTGTGTGTGTGTGTGTGTGTGTGTGTTTATGCAAAGCTCTAGACTGGTAGGCCATTGCAATCTGATGTTATTATTTCTTTTTTATGGCTGGAAACAGCAAAACATGAAACGTAACCAGTGCAATCCGCTGACCAAAACCGGCAGCAATATGACCACAACAGAAGCCACAGCAGGAAGTAGTAAAACAACAACAACAACAACAATAACAACAACAACAACATGAAGTGTATAAAAAATTTGAAACAAACGTGTAATATTTCCCCAAATTTACTTCCAAAACAACGATTTGTTTGGAGGGAGCTTTCTTTTTACAGAAAATCTGTTTATTAGGGTTTTCAATTAAGGTGACGAAGACATAAAATTATCCAACAAAATACAATGAGATACAGAATATAAGACACAAGGACAATCGAAAAGAATAAAAATAAAAAATAAAAATTAAATAATAATAATAATAATAATAATAATAAATAGAGAAAAGGAAAAACAAAAGGGAAATTTTAAATGTTATGTACATGTAATCAAATTTAGTGTTGTTTTTCTAGTACCATGACAAGCAGTAAGTCAAGCTTTTCTATGAAGTTACAGAATGGAGGGAACTTTCTGACCCTGGCGAGGAACAAGCTAACAATTTCAGATGAGCAGAACGTTTTCTGAATGTTGTGGTTCTAGAAACTTTCAGTTTCCTTCCAAAACATTCAGTTTCAAGAACATTTAATCTGTCAACTTTTCTGCATTTTTATGTGAAAATGTCTAATTGTTCCTATAAAGTTGCTGGAACATTTTTAATTGTAGGACATTTCCATAATCTTGGTTTTTGTCTAACTGGGATCGTTATATGAGAACGTTTTAAGAGCATTGTGACGCAAACCATAATTACTTTTTGAACGTTGCAGGAACGTTGCAGGAACGCTATTTTTGTAATGTTACAGCCCAATTACTAAATGTTCTGATAACATTCTCTGTTCTCTGTTAGCCGGGATGATTGGCAGGGAAGTAGAGACGCCTCCTTGCCTCAGAGACCGGCGTTTTTCCTCTGAGCAGAGATTTTCATTGACAGTTGCCAGAATGTGAGGAGAACTCTGCCAACTATCATAAAAAGTGTTCTGATTTAATATTATGCTATAATGTGCCGCATGATTCAGTGTTTCGATAAACGACTGAAGGCTAAGACCAATTCATAGCAATTCCAAATACAAATGTAATACTTGCACTGCACCTGCACTGATACATGTCATTTAATGTCATCCTCTTTGAAAAGTCATAAGCAGGTACCGTGATATACAGTACAAAATTGTGATATTGCATTATACGGGTATCATACTGTAAATCGTTTATATCATACAATGTAGCAAACAAACTTTTCGGTAAGAGGAATGCTATTGAGAGGAAGGACTGTTACTATGATTGAGTACGCCGTTAGGACTCATATCAGGAAATGGATTTAAAGCTCATCTCTCATGAATCGAACATGAGTCCATTATTATGCTGCTCAAAAAAGGAAGAAAGGTCAACCTCAGATTTAACATTGACGTTTTACATTACCAGATTCTATGTATAGCATCTTAGATTATCTGTTCATTGAGCTCTGGTTTTGCTTGTGGGGGGTTTTCTCGTTGCATATGCTCACACACACATACACACACGCACACACTCTTAAAACAGCTTATTTGTTTTTCCATATCAAGTAACCGTGCCTATATGAACCTATGTACATGCTAATGAAGGTGAAGCACCAAAATCTCCCATCAACCAACAGTAAAACACTTTTAATGTGTGGGCTTTTATGGCCTCTGGTAAATTTATGTGCATTATAAAAGTAAATCATACAGATTTCAGACCAATTGTCATATGTTTATATGGACTTTTTTTTATGTATGTTACTCTAAGTGAAGTATATTTTTTCTTTGAATCAAAAAAGAAAAGAAAATCAGGTGTGTTCTAGCAGGAAAAACAAAATATGCAGGACAGGGGAACCCCACACTCAGAAAAAAGGTACTGAACTGTACCTTTCCTTGTCTCTAGGGTGGTACCCACAAGGGTACATCTTTTGTACCTTTAGTATGTATCTTTCTCCTGGAAACATGAATATAGTGTACCTTATACCTTATACCTTAAACATAATTAAAGGTACATAATTAGACCTTAAGGACCACTGTTGTACCTTTAATTCGCTTTTAGAGTAAAGCTTTAAAAGGTACACTACATGCACCTTCCAAGGTAAAAGATACATACTAAAGGTACAAAATATGTTCCCTTAAGGGTACCACCCCAGCGACAAGAAAAGGTACAGTTTAGTACCTCTTTTTCTGAGAGTGTGAGGTGTCACAGACACCAGAGTATTTCCTTTGCAGATATTTTATCGAAGCTGCTGGAATGTAAGGAGAAATTTGCCAAATATTATAAAAAGTGTTCTTGAAAAATTGCTGGCTCCACCTTTAATGTGCCCATAAAATTTAAATTGGTGTTTCAAATCTCTTGTGTCTCTAGGCATTGCCAGTATATATCTAACAAATAACAAAAAAAAAGTCATTTACAATTAAAAAAGTTCTTATCCATCATTATTAACCAACAAAATGACACATTTTGGAAACCATGAAATAAATGTCTCTTTCTTGATGAAAAATCACTAATAGAATTAAATTTCTAAAGCCAGTTGTAACAGTTCAAGGATTCTGTAAATATTACAACTGTGTGTTAATGAGTAGGCGATCCTGTTTAGTGTTCCTTAATTCCCCCCTTTATAAACATGCAGACACAGATAATTGAAAGACTTAAAACATTTATTCGCAAAAGGATGCTGAGCAAATAGAAAGTACCTTTGGTGAAATGTAAGTGTTTATAGACTCTCTGGACAGCTCTCGCACTTCTTTAATTTCACAACTTCCAGACCAGCTTGAGTGAGAAGTCACAGCTAAATACGTATTGGCCAAGATGTGCGCTTGTCTACCTACAGTGTCACATGGGAGCTTGTTGTTTTAAAATGAGACAACGTTCTTAACTCAACAGGACGTTGCCCCATAGGTGACCGCATCCAAAAGTGGATGACAGCAGGTTGTGTGTTCCCAGGTGTGGTTTGCTCAAAACAGGAACTTCTTTGGGTAAATAATTGCACTGAAACACATAGCACAACACACTATCTTCTGAGAAGTAACGTTTTTAATGAAGCATTGACCCACACAAAAAAAAAACCTGCAAGCACTTGTGATTTTTGCTGGAAATACATTCAAACCAAATCTCATAAAAGTTTAAGTAAATTATTACTCATCAATATCATGAATCAAAGCAGATTCAGTCTTATTTTTATGCAGTAGTTTTTTCTATAAAATCTCATCATGAATATAACTGGACGCTAATACTGCCATGACTAACAATAAGCATTTCTGGTTGAACTGTTATTATGTCCATAATGTGTATGTTGCTAATACTGAATGAAAGCTTCACAAAAAATATCATGCTATCGATGGCTCCTACATTAGCTTTCACTCCCCTTTAGCAGCCTTAGCCTTTTTTGGGGGTCATCTTTAGCTACACAGATAACATTTTCCAAGATGGCCTCACATTTGCAAATTAGTAACAATTTGAATGACTCAGTCAGTGTGAAATATCAGGAAGGTTAAGGTTAGAGTTAGGAGCGGGGTTAAGGTTTGTATCTTTTTTACATAATCCAACCCCATTGTCCTCACTTGTTCGAATTTGTACGGATTTTCTCATGAGAGCAGGTTGCATTTTCACTGTTAACCTCGCCAATGTAGCTTTATTCATCCTCTTGACAGATTTCTCTCCATATGACCTCATCCTTTACCTCTGATATCAGCATTTCACACACACCTCGTCCATCCTGTCCTGACAAATCACATTATCTCATTATGCTCTCTGATTCCACTAAACACACAAAAAGCCTTAAATTTACTAAAGACCCCTCTAATGAGGCACATACATGACTTATCAAAACCTGCTGCTGCTTTTGGGGAGGTCAGAGTCACAACATGGCCTCGGTGACCTCAGCTGCAGGAGGTGAGCCGTCAGAGAAAGGGTTGTATCGAGGTGTATGGTAAGTGAGGACGCTGTTGAGGTTCTGAGATTAAACTAAAACTGGAGACGTGTGGTGCCTGAACAGATCTCTGGCAAATGACTAATTGAAATAACGTCCCAAGCTACTGTGATAATTATTACAATAAGTCATAGTATCAAAGATCATGACATTTGTAAGAGAGCTGTGATGTAAACTCTGCTTGTCATAATTTAATACATGCATTTTTAAATTCATTAACCTAATTATAGAAAATCTAAACAATTTAACCACGTTAGAATTTCACACCAGGTTTTGGGTTTGCTACAAGAACGAAAAGACACTTTTTATGATATTTGAAGATTCTGTTTTGCACATTTGGCATTTGTGTTGTTTCTAGGCACGTTTCCCCTTGTTTCATCAGGTGATGTAGTCACCTGGCACAAAGATGAATGTGTTTTGGTAGTTTATTATAACTCGGAATACACTGAAATGTCCCCTTTTTTATCCCTGTGTACAGACAAAAAGCCTGCTTTCTCCCAAACAGATAACTCCACTAAAATGTGAGGTGAATCTGAGACTTCAACAATGAGTTCCTCTGCTTCCAAGTGTCTGGGCAATTGATGTGTCATTCAGATAAATAAAAATCATTCAACTCTGCATCAGAATATGCATCTGTATGAACGTTGCCTATCATACCTGAAGTCTGAATAAATTGGATGACAAACTGTTGACTAAATTTCAGCTTAATTTGGTTTTGCACAGGCAAATCAGAAAGTGTCTCTGATACTGATTTGACATGCACATATGGTGTTTATACACCGATGCAGCCTAAATGTTTTTTATTGAAACATTCTGGAAGTCACTGAAATGTAAAAGCTGAAAAGGGCATATTTATGTATGGAAGCAAATAAACCTTGTTTTGCATTTCACATCATGCCATCCTGGTCCATCCTTAACTCTTGGGAAGTTATCTAACATTAATAAAAACTCCAGGCACACTTAACCCAGTGCTAATTAATTGCTTGCTACAATTCATTATATAGGATGGCAAAACTATTCTGCTTCTCTATTGCAAAATCCCTTTGCTCCAACTAAAATAAGCATGTCTGAAAATGCAAGGAATGTACTATTCCCTTTAGTGCTTGCCGATACAGATAAAATTAATTGCTGATACAGCAGCCATTTTAGCAATCATCACAATAGGTTTGTTCACAGAGGGACGTGTGATGTTTATTACAGCACTGATGCGCTAGAAGTGAAGAAAACTTTCAGACTATCAGTCATTTCATCATAACATTGCCTCTCTATGCTCATACTCGTACCTATGTGCAGAGATATACACAGTTTTATAGCAAAACCCTTCAATTAAAAGCGGCTTAATCCCTTAAAGTCCATCTTATTATTCAGTTATTGATATTATTTCGTAACTACGATGAATTATTCAGTAACTACGGTGAAACTAATAGTGAAGGTATGTAGTTACAAGTGTAAGGAATGTCGAGTTTAAGGGCTTAAACAGGGTCTTTAAACCACATTAACAATGTGTTAATATAAGACGGCCACACATGACAACCATTTACAAACAACTCTCTCTTTCAAATCAGTTTTACTGACAGGTATGATAATAAATGACACCACGCGTGGTACATTACACTTCATGCTTCTGCCAAACATTAAAGCGCTCGTGTTTTTTGGGGCCCGGTGAGTAAGCGTCTGAGCGAGACGGAGGAAATTTGCTGACTTAAACTGTGGCAAAGGTGAACCAGGCGACATGAGCACTGACAGCTTTATGGGCTGTAGGCCCTGGCCAAGCTCCCAGACTCACACAGGTACTCATGGAAAACAAGTCAGCCGTGGATCAGCGCTCTTCAAACCTACTCAATTTTGTGTAGTTATACCGAGATGCCTTCACACAGCACCACATTACCGAATGCTGCCTTGATATTGCACAAAATACATAAGAACAAGTGAGAGCAATTTCATTGGATGGGATACGAATTAAGTCATGAGAAAAGTTACAGCTGTAGCACCGGTAAGCCAGAGGAGGTTGGAGGAGGTAAGTGCAGGGTTGTTGTTTTTCGTCCATAAAAGAGTCAAGACACTGGAAGACATAGTCAACATAGGCAAATCTGTAATCTAGGTTCTAACACAGGCTAAAGCCAAAACCAGTGAACACTAGAACTAGACTTGAAAAACAAGGAACAAGGAAACCGAGAGTCAATCGGTTAAATCTATCTGATCTCATGGAGGAATTTGTACAAATTCAAACGAAGGAGGAGGAGATGTGGTTGGATTTTGATCAATTTCATATGAATTTATCCTAATCCCGTCCCTAAGGCTATCCCTGTGAATTGTTCTGAATTTGCAAGCGTGAGTCCATGTTTTTAATATATACAAATTGAGAAGACACAGGTGAGACATACTAGAGACCAGTGCAAAAAGCAATGATCAGATCCATGGAACAAGGCAGAGCTGCAGCAGGAACTGGAGAATGGGTTCATGAAGAAGAGAGCTAACCCTGAACGGCTAACCTTAACTGTAACTTTTTATGTGTGTTAGCTGTTGTGAATTTTGCTAGTAGTGTTTGCTATGGAAGTGCTAAACTAACACTGGCCTCTTCAATCTTTCTGAAACTGATCTGGAAACAGCCGTTACAGCCATGTACTGTAAAACAGGGATTTAAATATACAAACATATAAAAGCTATATAAAAATATGAATTTGTATATGAATAGGAATTTATATAAAGAATGTTAAAGAATATTAATATATCTCCATGTCCATCAAATTTAATGGATTCAAAATTCAAAGAATTTTGAAATAGTAACTGTGATTACTAAAGATACTGGCACAAGAATTGAAGAAGAACATCTCTAAAAGTAAGATTTCTAAATGTTTGTGTGAGCTAAACCAGTTTTG
>JAOUQW010000046.1:5183909-5218755 GCA_028565825.1 Olivaichthys viedmensis | reverse complement strand
TAAATAGTAAAACTGAAGAAAACAGGTGTGTCCAAACTTTTGAGCAGGTGTGTCCAAACTTTTGACTGGTACTGTATGTTTATATATATATATTACTCTACAAATTATCAATATAGCTTTTGGTTGCCAAAAAAAACCCCTCAGAAAGTCCTATTTTATATTGAGAACTTGCATGTAGCATGGCATGACGCTTGTCAAAGCTGGCAGAGGAAAACCCAGAAGTAAAAAAATACCAGATAGCAAAGAGCCAATCGTCTTCTTTCCTTCATTTGCTACGTATCAATTCAATTCCATAGACTAGAAACTCTAGTTTCTATTTTCTTCATGTTTTCATTCTTACACTTAACATCATTGGAGGGACTTGTTCCAAATATGTGTTCCAATGTCATACAGCGACTGCCTTCACATGTTAAGGACTGTAAAAAGTTTCTAATCTTATTTTATTGGGCTGCGGCTTGCTTACCACTTATTTACAAGGTCTCGCTTGGCTAATTGCTGCCAATCTATCCCAGTTTTAAATCAAGAACACAAATGCCTGAAGCTGACACTTCGTCTCCTACTGCGAGAATAACCAGCAGTTAAGTTTTCATTGACTCGTTTAGGACTAAGTCGAGTTGTAAGTAGAGATGCATGCTTTTTTACTGAGTAGTTAGAAATAGTTGTTGTATCTAAATTTTTTTGGAGTATTTCATACTTAATCAATAAAGCCTTTGACTGGCTTCCTTGTGCTTTATATTTCCTCAACCAATGTCCTTTACTGTTTGAGTAGATCTGAGTTCCATGTGGCACTTCCTGAGATCTTTAATGTGGGCATTAGATCAAATGCTGGTGCTGGAGCCGAGAACCAGCAAACCTTTTGAAGAACCGGCCCACATTTTCCACCGGTTTGAGAGCCAAACCATTACGTTATCAGATGTGGGAGTATCTTAATGCATGCCGTAAAAGTAATCACAATTGTAGAGACTGTACTTCTGGCACTTAAGAAGCAAAAGACTTGACTTAAGAAGGACAGGACAAATTTATTGTCATAGGCAACTATTGCACGTCAGACATCAGATCCATGTTTTTATTGTTTATAGCTGTTTATTTTGAGTGTGTAGCTGCTCTAAGGCAGCGTTTTAGTAGCATTTGCATTAGCAGGGTTTCTTCTGTTTAGTTTATTGCAGTTGCTAGTAAAACGGTTGTTTTCTCCTCAGACCGCTGATTCACAGTTGCAAAATTTAATTTTGCATTATTTTAATTTCACTTTTATTTTCAACAACACTTCCTGCAATGTTCAATGGTGGTCATGAAAATAACTTCAGTTACACAAGTTGTTGTCATTGCAATGAAATAATGCCACCACCAAGACCCTGACATTGTCCCGCTCACGGCAGGGACAGGACACAGGCGCAAGCCGTTTTAAACATAGAACATTTATGAAACAAACAAAATTGGCAGTACACAAACTCTACGAGACACAGAACAAAACGTAACATACAATAATCCAACATGAGGGCTTAAATACATACAATGATTACACACAAACGACACACAGGTGGACTGGATAACATCACGGGACAAGGGCAACTAAACAAACACAACAGAAGCACACAGCCGCGCACGTGACAGACTTCCCCCGGGGGGGGCCTGGGCCCGTGGGGCCATTGTCCATTTCCGGGTGGTGGCATGGAGACCAGCCCCGTGCTGGGAACCACCCACTCCCAGCGCAGCCAGGAAGTGGTGTGGTGACGTGCTCCGACCGGGGCAGAATGCACCCCGTCCTTGTCCCCAAAGCCCGGCGGTGGAGGAACGACGACCTCGGTGGGGGCTGGAGGCGGAGGAACGTCGTCGTCCCCGAAACCCAACTGAGGGCAACTAAATAAACACAACAGAAGCGCGTGGTCGTGCACGTGGCGGTTGCTATGTCACGCGCGTGACAGACATCACCGGCTCTTGTTCCAGACCAGCA
This sequence comes from Olivaichthys viedmensis, assembly GCA_028565825.1. NCBI lineage: Eukaryota > Metazoa > Chordata > Actinopteri > Siluriformes > Diplomystidae > Olivaichthys > Olivaichthys viedmensis. The sequence goes on along the minus strand of JAOUQW010000046.1, from coordinate 5,216,804 downwards.
GAATTTTAGTGCTGAAGCTAAATCAATTTTGCCGGCCGAGAAACACCTCTTTTACAATGGAACGGTTCGAGATTAGGCACCGGCTCCAGAACCAGAACCTTGTCGGTGGAAAATTGCTAAGTGTCATTTCTATTAGTTCATGTTAAATATTTGAATGGTAAACATTACAATTTATTCTTTTTATATGCATCTATGTACAAGATCTGGTTGCTTTGGTGTCTTGGTGCTTTGTGTCATGTCTATCTACTGTAGCTAAACTACCATTCTTTCAGATGGACACTGAAGATCTGTCTTAAAAGCACTGGTTCAGCTCCTTGCTCCTCCCTAAATGTCTTTTTCCTCTCACAGAAATTTCCACATCCTCATTTGGGCGCCTGTCTCTTTACAATACTGTTCATCTGCGTTGCTGTTTTTTTGGGGGGGGTTTTGCCCACACACAGAACTTCAGAGCTGAATGTAGATTAAATGAACACATTCCTGAGTTTCGTCCAGATGAAAGGCACTTTCCGATTCCACTGATGAGCAGATCTTTAACTAGAGGCAGCCTCCCATCTGGGTTCAATATGGCTCTTGTCACATCTTTACCCAAAGCGCTTTTTGATTTGATGTACCAAAGGGTTGCTGAGTTATCTTTGGGGTCTACCTAAATGAGTTGTGTTAGAGGTATTTGAGCTACAGTAATTCCACAAATGAGCTAATTTTTAATTATCTCTCTTCGCAAGTGGTTGCTTATATTTAAAATGCATGACCATGGCAAGAGATATTGTCTTCAACTCAGATTCTGGAAAGGGAGTGCCCCAGGGTTCACTAATGATTCCCTGTAATCAACCCAAAACATAAATATATATCTGGTTAATTATTAAGTCATATTAATGACTGTATTTAACAGTAGCTGTCTCTGCCTATTCATCTGCCTTTGTATGTGTCCACATTCCCAGACATTTGTTTCCTTGTTTTGCCATGTAAAATTATTTTTTACCTTTAAATGTTTCTGTTACTTTACAGTCAAGTCCAGTCTGAATCTCTGTACTACTTTGTTATTCTAGTGCCCCTGGTGGTGGAATAACTGTCCCACCATTTGCAAAACACTTCTGATTAAGTTCAGGAAATAAATACCATTAGGTCTACGTGAAGCTAGTGAAATGTCTTTGCATTTACACTAAATCCCTGGAAGACATATGGATAAATGTAACATGAGCGGAGAGTTCCCCGAGTCAAGGATCCGCACAAGCTGTGCACCTACATTCTCTGGGTTAATGGAAAAGGTTTCAGATGCCCGTCTACATTTCAGATTGGATTTGGTGTGGTAAAGAGGGGGTGGGTGGGTATCAGCAGCTGTTCATCCCCCCCAGGTGAATGACACCCCCTATGGCTTAATGCTGTCTGAGATGGCCTTTGTCGGCTACAAAGACGCAGCCTGGCCTACTTCTCCTCCCATTGTCTCCGTGTCCTACCAGGACGGGGTCAATGATTAATCTCAGAACCTGGGTTGTGGACAATATGGGTCTTTTATTCAGGTTTCTGCCTTGTCCTTGTAGTTGTAAATTTCGGAAGCTTCAATACTGTGCTGCCCAGTGTTTCCAAACCCCCAGGCTTTAATACCACAAAAGACCCCCGCTCCATTAAACAGCAAATCTCTACAAGAAAAGAAGCAAGTGCTCACTATTTATTTTCCATCTAGCCAAAAGAGGAATATTACTTTAACTCACCTGCAGAGAATTGGTTAATTTTTAATGAGTGTTGATGGCCAGTTAAACAGTTGAGTCAAATGTACATGTAATATATAGTAATGACTGTAGTCTGATCAGTATTGAGGAAAACATAGTTGAGGTTTGCACACATTCAATGTGTTTATATGCACTTGAAGGCCTATAGCAGATTGCAGAGAATAGGTAATCATATGTTAATGCATAAAGTAATAATAATAATAATAATAATAATAATAATGAACAAAGAAGACGATGAAGGACATGGCATGGAATTACTTTTCATAAAGTGCTTAACAAAGCATAAAGTAAGACTAAGAGTGAACCATGTGCTGTATATTAGACTTGGGAGACTAGGGAACCCAAGCAAAAAAGCAGCATGGCTCAGAAATGCAGCCTAAAAATATAAAATGATATGGCAAAGACAAAGAAGCATAAATACACGAGCTATGTTTCATATTGCAAACTTATGTACTATTGTAGACAATTTTTGAGTACACTTAGCTGTCTAGTGTGTTCATACTGAGAAATACAAACAGATTTAGTACAGTAAAAAGACCCAAACAATGTACTATATTTGTCAAACAAATGAAGTGTGGAGCAATGGACACTTTTTGCACTAACTTGTCTGGACAGAACCAACAGCTTCAGTCTCTGTCTCAAAACTGCAAGTGTCATTTAACTGTACATTGAAATAAAAACACGTAGCACAGCAAACACTGTTGGTGAACCTTATTTCCCTTAAGTACAAAACAGCTGGCCTTTCATGTACGAACCCACTTAAAAGAACACACTTAGGAAAAAAGGTTGTTCAGAGGTTCATAGCTTTCTAAAGGGGTTCTACTTAGAACTCTCTCTGATAGGGAAACTTGGTTCAATGGTTCTACATAGAACCTTTAAGGGTTCTCTCAGAGATACTAATAAAAAAACTTTATTTAAGAGTGTATGTTCTATATACTAATCTTTTACATTAGTAGTGAATAGTGATAGTGAATACATCTGAGCATTAGGTTATGCGATTTGAGACACAGCTACTGATTGGATGACAACAGAACACAGGTGAGACAAATGAGACACAGGTTCTACCAGTGTTTTATGTACAATAATAAGTGATTTAATTAAACAAAGATTAATGATCCAATGAATAAAAATAAAATGAAAAAATAAAAAGAGAAAATTGATCAAATAAATCAACGGAAAGGTACATTTTAAAAGGTGTTTTTATTTTATTTATTTTTTATGTGTTGCCGTAAAGAGCTCCAACACCAAGGGCAACCTCACTGCTTTTATAAGTAGATAGTAAGACGCCATTTTATGTGTACATTTGTTTTATTCGGGCCTACTTTGCCATATTACCACCCTCAAATATGGTTATCTAAGCCAAGTATGGCTTTGTAAAATTAAGGTAATCATCAACTTAAAGGTCATTTATATACTCAACTACATTTGAGAACAAAGTGCCATCACGTCCAGCTTCTTTCTTCATGATCAAGTACATATGCCTCTGAAGGATAGGAAAATATGTGCACTTGGAACAACAAAAAAACACGATAAAAAGAAATATTTACTTATTTATTTATTTAACTTATCATAGATCTGTAAAACATGTCTTCGAGGAAATGCTGAAATATTCAATATGATGTAAAAGTTTGAACATAAATTATTGCTCATGTATAACTATGTAACAAACAGTATTGCCAGTGCTAAACAGCTTTATCAGCGAGGGATGACGCTACTAGGACACTAGGGGCGGCTTGAAAATTCACATACACCAATTATTTAAAATATTCATAAGCTGTAACAATGTTATAAGGATTTTAAATCTTCCCACACCGGCATTTAATTCATCAGGTGTACGCGGGCTAACATAGGCTTACAAAACACTATATGGAAATAAAGAGGCCCGGTCGAAGGGGGCGTCCATGGATACCTTTGTATTTGGAAATGATCTCTATCTTGTTGACAAAGACGAGCACAGGAACAGGTGACAGAGGCTCCTCGGCTATGGCCGCCCCTTTGGGCTGAGCAGATGGCAAAAGGCCCGTTGCTAGGCGTGAGGCCTGAGGAATCCATTTTTTAATTCCAGATTATTTGCTTCAGAACCACAACCAATATCCCGAGCACTCCCGAGGCCAAAAGGGGAGGAGGGACACACTGAAAGAAGACACAGAAAGACACAGGGCTGTGTTAGTAGTTGCCTCAATGGGGTGGGGGGTGAAGAAGAAGAGTTGGTTTAAGGCAACAGTTTTCAAAAGGCCAAGCCAAGCAGATTATGCTCCTATAATGTTCGGACGGCTTAAAGAAGTCAAGGGCAACTACGAGAAGATTTATTCATTGCTGAAGTGTCTTAAGATAAAACGGCTGTATGAAAAATCCAGCTTACAAAAACGTGTCGGTAGTTAAAAAGAGAATTATTTTCTATCAGCTCTATTTAATTCAGGTAAACATGTTTTACCTTCTTTCTCTGGGGTTCTTAGTTTGAAAAATAACCAGATCTCTGGATACACACACAAACGCTGGACAAGCAGGGACGGCAGCCAAGAAGGACGTGCTGGTGGTCTCCCAACACGTTTGATCGACGAGCTCTGAGGCTGCTGCCGATGTTTGTTTTAATCTCAATAGTCCCTTTAATGGGCTCATATATAACAAGGAACAAAACTGTGTTTTATTCCTGAAGAGTAAACATTTCACAGAGGCAAACTTCCCAGGAATCATGTCAGACTGCTGCTTTGATATTGAAATCCCAAACAGGATTAGGGCCAAAAAACAGGAGGAAATGGAATCATTCAAATGATTTGTTACACATTTCTGAAATTCTCTTTAGAATACCTGCTACTTTGTGGAATAATCACTGTGATGTAAATATTTAAAACAATGAATCATTTTAGCTTTTCATCGTTCTCTAATGGCCATTTAACAATTCGTCAAAATCTATAGTTTAATATTTGCCTCCTTAAGACAGGAACCCATTCAATGATCAGAGGTGGGAAGTAACAAAGCACAATTACTTCGTTACTACACTTGAGTACAGTTTTCAAGTATCTGTACTTTACTTGAGTTTTTTTTTTACTTTACTTGAGTTTCTAATCACTACATTTCCAAACACTACACCACTACATTTTGCTATAAACTTCATATTTTTGTAAGTCACAAGGTGACATTTTAGCATCACACAGCTTCAAGCAGTTCATCAAAATTCCTTTAACTGTAACAATCTAAAGAGCTAAAACTCATCACTATAATCTGATGTTAGCTACATTTTGTATTTATCTTGGCGGTTTGTATCATGACAGCGAGCATGCAAGCATAGCATGCAAGCTAGTTTGTATCGTCAAAGTTATCTTGCTAGCTAATGTTTGAGAGATTGGGAATATAGCTGTAGTTAGTTAGCTTTAGCTAATGTTTTCCCATGTTCCCAAGGTGCACTAATTTACCATCAGTAACCAAAATCAGTGTGTAATTCGAGGCACAGACCTCTATCTCTTTTGTGACTCTTTAGTAAAGTAAATTTAAGAGTTTGTACTTTTGTACGTTAACTCGAGTAAAAAAATTGAAACTGTACTTTAACTTTTACCAGAGTATTTGTTTAGGTGAGGATTTGCGCTTTTATTTGAGTAAGGAACTTATGTACTTCTACCACCTCTATCAACGATCAGGTCTTGTGCAGCCGGAAAACGGTTTCCTTTTGGATATTATGCAATGAGATCATGTCAAATCTGGGATTTTCTGGGATGGATCCCAAAAAATTGAAATGTGCTGACAAATTTGAGGAATTTTTACAAAGTATAATAAAAAGGCTAACGCCAACCAGGTGCTCATACGTGCTCATTCATTCAGAATGGTGAGATGTGGTAGGTGAAGCACGTGCTGTAAAATAAATAATAAATAAATCAACACACTGGCCATTACGGCTCATTACTTTTCTTTGTAAAGTGGCTGTTGTAAAGCTCTATCACAGAAGAATTGGTGGAAACTATGCAAGTAAATGATTATGAACTTGCATGTCAACTATGGAATTAGAGTTAGATTGAGTATGAGTGACAAGAATGACTGAGAAATGACCTTTTGTTCGACTGTAACCTTAAACTTCCCTGGTGAATCTAAATGTAGAATGTACTCCACCTGCTTCTGGTGACATCATTTATATCCCATGTAGCCGCCGTGGCAGTGGCCATGCAAGGCGAGTAAGTGCCAGGCAAACAGAGCTCAGCCAGAATATTTGTCCGAGGAGGCTCTGCGGCGTCGCGCAGTCTGCTGGAAGACCCTTTCGTCATCTTACATTTCCTCCCTCTCTCTGTCTCTTCCTCTATCTGCATTGTCCATTCCCCCTCCTCCTCCTCTACCTCGCAGCTCATTCCTGGTCTCCTTCATATCCTGATTATAAATGTGATTATCTCATTAAACGCTTTATTGATGGAAGAAAAAACGGGATCCGAGGTTTGCCTTACACACCCAGTTTCACTGTATTTTTATTAGGTCGCTTTTGGCGGCACGCTGAACTGCAGCAAAACGTCCACACCGTAAAAGCGGCGGTCTGGGTTTTGTCTTTTTGACTGATTTCGTACGATATCTTCCTGTTATGAAAGTCTTTGCATCGCCGCGTGTGGGTTCCACATCCTCTCCCGTCGAGAACAGATCAAAACCAGCGTGACATGTGGCTACAATTTATTGTACTGCAGTGAAGTTTCTACTGTAAGTGTGCTCAAAGTCAAAGCAGTCATGTCGGCTACAAACACAACGTTTCTTCCAGGACTGTTTTGAAGTATCTGCCTAATTAGTCAATTAACTGCCTAAAGCCTCCAAACATGTATGACCAGTTTCTGCACTATACATTTGTTTTTATTTTATTTTAAGATGCAATACATTCACCAATATATTAGTGATTTATAGAAAATGCTTTCTCACTAGTTGACTAGTTCCACTAAAAACCCTGTTGAAAAATCCAGCTTGTTCTGACCAGCTACCAGCTGCCAGGCCGAGCCGGTCAAACTGGTAGACCAGCTTAGCCAGCTAGGAATTTATTTTTCATCTTCCTTATAACTTGACTAAATTGATCAGTAAATGTTTTTGAGATTTTCTAATTGCCTTACTGTTGTGTTATTTTCTTGAAACAATGTATCTACAATGTTACATTAGCAGCGGTAATTCATCAACTGTTTCCATCTACCAGTTTGACCAGCTCGGCCTGTGTTTTGGCAGCTGGTAGCTGGTCAGAACAAACTGGATTTTTCAGCAGGGAAGCTATATTAAAGACTGAAAATCACCAAATACTAGTAAAATGTTTGTTTTATTACACATCTGAAATACGCTCTCAATAAGGTGCATAAAACTGAGGACTAAGAGAACTCCTTGAAATTTGCTGTGGTAATACATAAATTAACACTAGCGAGACTTTACAAAACAGACTGTTGCCAATTTTATCACTGATTCGACCTTTTTGACATATTTTAAAAGCTTGAAGGATATCTCCAGGTCGGAGCTTGATTGGTGCAAAGTGTGGGCACAGATGATCCAGTGGTGTGAGAGGGTAAATGCATGTGATCTAGAATGAATGGAAATCTCACCATATTTTTATATTTTCATGTTAGATTTTTATGATTGAAAGCATACAAGTGTTGTCGTGTGAGATGGTCAGCGATGTGATTAGGAGAGAAAAATAAGAAAAATGGCAAAGAGACGTGTAAGCGTTCCTCGTGTGCGGTGGAGTTCAGAGACAGAGGTCGAGCTTGTTGAACTCTGGCAAACGCACAAGTTCCTTTATAAAGTATAATTTAAAATGACCACAAGCAAAATGACTGAATCCCAGATCTGAAAAACTGTAAAACTCATTAGTGTGTACCACCCCGTCTTCACCTGAATGTCTAGTGCATGTGTCCTTGTGACAAAAATAAATGACATTCTGTAAGTAAATAAAGGTTTAAGTGTAAGATGGTCTCTGATTTTCAGATCTGTTTTCTGATTTTCCAAGTCGTGTAAAAAAAAAAAAGGAGTTTATATACACTGGGTAATGGGTGGTAATGAGACTAATAATGAGGAACAGGTGTGAACAACGAAGTGTTGTCAGAGCCGAGATGAAGCCGAAGGGAAGAAAACAGGAAGTAAACAGGAGGCTTCTGTGGCTGACTCTATAACTAAACTACACATATTTTAACAATAACAGTCTAACTTATAACTTGCTTGGTTTATTATGCAAGTCTGTACACATACAAAAATGTAATCTTGTTGCATAGAAACTTTGAATGACCCATTTTCTCTAACCATTGCTTCTGTAACCAGCATTTGAGATCTTTTTTTTTTTTTACTTAATTTTATGATTTAAGTGTGTTTGCAAGTCTTTCCATACCAATGTTTCTGCGTGAGATCAGCAGCTGTAACATCTGACCTACCATGAATTCTACTAACGAACTCTGAGGTTCTGTCTTTAGTCTATTGCCTGTTTAATGTTGTTTGTGTATTTACATGTCTCCCTGTTTTCTTCTATGTTGAGGTTTTAACAGCATACGTCCTGTTAAAAAATAAATCCTTGTAAAAAAAAGAAAAAGGCACAGACATTATAAGTTAATTAGAAAAAGGCTTTTTTAACACTTCAACACTAAGCTTTTAACCATTTGAGTGTGTGTGTGTGTGTGTGTGTGTGTGTGTTCATCTGAGAAGACCATTTCCTAATAAATTGCATGTTGTGAAATGTTGTGCGATAATTGTAACATATGAGATACCAGAGAACTTTTCTATGTGACTATGAAACCGTGTAACCGTTCAGGGCACTTCTACATTGTCTATGAGTACAGTACATACTTCATAACAAATGACACTACTGGGGAGGTTTTCTCAGGCAATAAAAAAATGTGTGATATAGCACCTTTATATGTGTACGTGGGCCTTGTAGAGTTCATTGAAACACAAGTTTCTTTCACACAGCCAGACAACACACCTTAAATCAAACACCAAAAAATGCCGACTTTACGAGCGGGCTTTAGACAAATTAGTTCCGATTCCAGCAATGGCGAGTTGTGGGATGTTGTCTGGATCGCACTGTGGAGCGAATCGGATTGGTTCTTGGGTTTTTCTGACGTTAAGCCAGAAGGAAATCTCACCTTTTCGTGACTCACCAGAAGAAAATGACAGACAGTTTTGAAACATGTCCCCCTTTTCCCTGAAATAGGCCTAAATCTGGTTCACTGGCGCAACCTGTTTTGGAAAAACATCTGGAAATCAATCACACATGCATCCTAAACTTCAGATTGCCAAACATCCCATTCCATAACTAACCAGAGTCCAGAATAAAAAACATGGACAGCTGAAAGAACAACTGGAACTGCAAAATAACCTTCACAGGCATATTTAGAAGTCGGCAGGGAGTGTGAGAAACTATTTCTGGTATTAGGAAGTGTATTTGTTGTCCTAGCTATGCTGTGCGGCTATCAAAGAATCTCACCATGCATATGGTAAGACTCATTTAGTGAGGATGTGGGCAGCAAGTTTGAAAATATTTAAATGTGGTCAGTAGTGGTCGAGAAACTAAAGGCGCTTCTTCGGGAAAACATTTAGCAAAAGGCAATACGGTTATTGAATAATGCGACGTGTGAGCGTTGATAGGAGAGTGGGGTTTAATTCTGGGTTCATGTTTACTTGTAATATTAATTTAATATTTAAAAAAGATGTAGGCACCGTAGATGTTTAATTATCCCCATCACCGCAATGCTGACCTCAAACGTGTTGAGTTCGTCTTTGCTCCAAAGCCTTAGCAAAGCACGATCTCACTCAGGAAACACTCGGGAGAGTGAATCGAGTGTGTGGAGCTTCTTCCGTCAGGGGCTGGAGGAGATCCATGCCGCGTGATTGTGGCCTCCTAATTGGCCAGGCTTTACACAAATCAATGCCATGTGCTGCGAAAGAACGCCCGAGTGAGCGGAACGTTCTTTGAGGTGGCGCCGCGACGCCTCTGGCTCCAACCGAACCAGGCCGATGTGCGGCCAAGATCAGCATAGAAAGGCTCCAACGTCTGCAAGGACACCTCCTCTCTCTCTCTCTCTCTCTCTCTCTCTCTCTTCTCTTTTTTCCCTTGTTTTCCTCTGCTCTTCTTCTCTTTCTCACTCTCCCCCTTTCCTAGGTTTGCTCTCTCTTCTGCCCCCATGTTTAAATAACATTCACGGGACGTTACCATGTGTTGGCAGAGCTTCTCTTTCGTTCTCTCACTTTCTGTCCTTGCTCTCCTTTCTCCTACATTCTTCTGTCCTTCGTTTTCTCTTCCTCTCTCCTCTTCTGGTTTGTTCTCTCCTCTGTACCCATGTGTTTGAATAACATTCATGGGACATTACCATTCATTGCCACACATTCTTTGAAGCGAAGCTTTTCTCTTTCTCTGGAAATGGGAAATGCCCACATCTAGAATGCCCGCTCATGCCAGCTCATCTGGACGGCTGACACGTTTTGGTTTCCCTCTTTCCCAAACCAGGTGTCGTCAGCTGATATCACTAAAGGTAGTTAATAGGCCACCATTTTTAAGAGGTTACTCAGTTTGCGCTTACTCTGTAGCAGTGGCCAGCTTCAGACCGCCAAGCCTGACCACCATCCTGCCTGTGTTATTAACAGCAAAGTACCAAGTTTAGTGTTTTCCATTACATTCATTCCCTCTTATTAATTCATTTCTGTCCAAAACAGCACGGTTATTCTGAATCCTCGTCCTCTGGGTCATATAAACACTTATAAAATTCTGGTAACACAAAAATACCACCATACGGTCGTATATGGAATTTACTATGAAATACTTGTAGCTTGACTCCAATCTTTGGCAGATTCCATACACTCAGAAAAAATGAGCCAAACTGTACCTTTTCTTGTCGCTGGGGTCTTTCTTGTCTTTTGTATCTTTAGTGTGTATCTTTTACCTGGGAAAGTGAATGTAATGTACCTATAACGCTTTACTCTAAAAGCAAATTAAAGGTACAACAGTCATCCTTAAGGTCTAATTATGTTTAAGGGCACACTGTATTCACTTCCCAGGTAAAAGATACATACAAAAGATGTTCCCTTGAGGGTTCCACCCCAGCGACAAGAAAAGGTACAGTTTAGTACCTTTTTTTCTAAAAGTGTAGAAACTGTAACAAACTACCTTTAAACCTGCTTCCCCTGACTATCCTTAACAATAAGGAGCTTCTCACGAGTTGGATAGTGTGTGAATAATTTCTACTTTATAACTGTGAGACCATGTTCAAAAGTAGCCTGAGAAACATTAAAAAACAAAGAACATCATTTACAAGAAATGTTCATTAACCAGATGGCACAAAAGAATGTGATTCAGATACGGTCGGAGGATTTGGTGTTGGGTCTTGGTGACTTTGTCTTGGGGAATTTCAGGCGGGCCGAATCAGAATTGTTCCTCCTTTCCAAAAACCTTTACGAGTCGAGGTGCATTTTTTCCCATGCTACAACAGCCGAGTCCTCCGGGACAGGCGAGTGACTGCAACATTTCTCTCTCTCTTTGCCTCTTTTACCACACACACACACACACACACACACACAGAAGAGACAGGAAATGGCTAAAAATAGGCCAGATTAAAGGTATGTTATGGCACAGGAACATGAGAAGGATGGACTTAAGTAAGACTGAACCTCCTTCTGAGCATTCTGGAGGGTTTTTCTCAGGCGAGGGCTTGGGAACGGGCCCGAGCAGCTGAGAAGTGGCCTGTTTATTTTCCTTTCAGGTTCAACATTCTCCGTGTCATGGTTCAGAAGTGGAGTAGTTTAGTGTGTGTGTGTGTGTGTGTGTGTGTGTGTGTGTGTGTTTGTACTGCTGAGAGGACATAGTGTGAAGGTTTTCGAGACTGTTCATCCAATAATCAAAATGAGAGTATTTTATTCTATTCTATTCAGTTCAATTAAATTCTATTCTGTTCAATTAAATTATATTCTGTTCCAATAAGTCTCTTTTTTTGTCTTTGGTTTTATTTTGACATCTTTTGTACTCAAGACCTTCATGACACAGCGACTGAAAGTATTTCTGTGGTAACTATATGGTTGAAATGTGCACATCTATTTGTTGGTTGGTGTGTGTGTGTGTGTGTGTGTGTGTGTGTGTGTGTGTGTGTGTGTGTGTGTGGGCATGTGGGTGTGTGGGTGTGTTGGTGTTTGTGTGAGTGGGCTCCTGTCTGCACCTGAATAGCATTTAATGAACGGAAACCTCGTAAAATTAACTTTGTTACAGGCCCTCAAATAAAAGCACTCCTGAAACATGTCCCAGCGTAGTAATTTCAGCCTGCCACAGGAAACGCAGCGCCCCCTCCCCATTTTTTTTCTTCATCATTGTTAAATTAAACACTGAGAGACGCCTCCCTGAAAATACAAATACAAATACAAATGAAACATTTGATGAAATCTTTTTTTGGGGGCCGATTCACTGCTCTTTGTTTCTCAGCAGTGCTTATTTCCCTGAACACCCTAGAGGAGGTGGAAAAAATTGAGCACACATTTCGAAGCGCGATCATTTAGCCCAATTACAAACATATGATGCAGAGGGGATAAATATATTGTAAGTAGAGTGTATTAGATGAATGCAAAGATTGCATCACTGGCATATTTGATGAAAAAAGGAGAAGTCTACCTGTCAAAAACACAGAAAAACTTTCACCCTGCACCTGATAAGAATCTAAAGCGTCCTCTGACAACTAGTGTTTGTAGGTTTCACAGTCGCTGGACTACTTAATACAGATTTTGCCGCGAGTTTGTTTTTACCAGCACTGTATTGTGTATTTACATCACATCCCATCGGAACTAAAATATACAAAACCGAACCGTTTCCTGAAAGGTTCCAAAAGTCGACGTTTCTCATTCTCACTCGAGCTCCACGTTCGGAAAAGTGATGCCACATCTGGTTCGCTCCGCTTGTGAAACGGGTTCAAAGCCTTTTGTGGCTCCTTGATTATTTAAACGTTGTCGGAGCCAATCGGAGAGCCTGCTTCTTCTTTTTTTCGTGAAGGGACGAGGCCGAATGAACGAATACCACACACACTTCAACACCCCTGTAAAGGCAGTAGGGGGGGGAAGAAAGAGCGAGGAGAAAGAAAGAAGGTTTGAGAAAGAAAAGAAAGCAGACGGCATACGGAGGACTTCTGTGGGAAAAGTGTGTTTGCTTTGAATCCTCCCAAGACATCATGTCGCTTCAGGAAGCCTTTCAACATGATCGCCTCTCTTTGCACGACACTGATGCAGCTAGGATGATGGTTCTATAAATCAGATTGGTGCAGTAGATTTTAACATGCGAGAGGTTCTTTATGAAACGTTGCAACATGTTTTATAATGAGTTATAATGAGTTACGATGCTTGGACAGCGGCGTCTCAGGCCGAACTGTTAAAGACGGAGGAGGGATGAAGTTCGTCTGACCTGAATGTGGCTATTTTTAGGGTCAAACAGCCAGTCGTGGCTCCTATGTGGGAAAAGTCTGTTCTCTTTGCTATCCCTGTCGTTTGATGCATTCCAGCCTGAGCCAGAGGGAGAGAGAAAGAGGTTGGGGATACAGTGTGTGTTATGTATGTGCAGCGCGAAGACGCCAAGAGAGAGAAAGAGAGAATGACAATTATTGACCCAAGGGATTTGGAAATGTAAGAGTCGGGCAATCACTATTCAAACATTTATATGTCAGTGTCACCATCACTTGCATGCTTTCCCTTTCTCTCTCACACACACACACTGTAGGAGGACTTCCTCCTCGACCCTCTCGCTCTGCTCTCGTATCAGAGGAATGGCATTCCTGAGCCGTTTCGTTGCCGAACAGGAAGCGGGTGCGCAGCCAAAAATGATTAGGACCTGGGGAAAGGATAACATCCCCAGTGCTGAGCGCTTCGGTGGGAGTTTTCTGCACTGACAAACAGTGTCAAACACATGAAAGATAGCACTCACTTACATTTAAAGGGTCATGGGCCAAAGAGAGACCCAGAACCAGGCCCCTGTGGTTAAGCTGACCTCCCTTCTACGGCGGAGTCCAAACGTCTGAGTCCACTAGAACACTTTTCATGCCAAGTATATATTTACTGAGCAAGATTACACCATGCTTCACTAGTATAATTTAAAAAAAGGTTTTACTGAACGTAGTGGCGGCAATAATGCATATCGCCTCAATATCAGTTGTTAGTCTTTGAGAGGCAGCAACAATTAATAACCGTGCATTAGGGGCGTACGTGTGTTACGATTTTAACAAATTGTATGCCATTGAAACAAATTAACCTAATGGTGTGCGAACAGGATATTCATATAAATTCAGATTTTACACGAGGAATTATCAAACAGCTAAAATGGATTTGTTGCAGTTTACAAATATTAAATATTATCAAATTTTTATATAAACTGGGTAAAATAGTTTTTCTTTTCTTACATAAGTGATTAAATAAAAGGAGTTCTTGCTAGTGGACTCTGGCTTCTGTACCCTTACCTTGAGACACCAACATGAGAGTCCTCAGGACAGAAACAGATATATTGAAACCTTTTTTTAAATCACATTTCCATAATATCAGCGTTAAGAATTCCACACAATAGCTCATGAATTAAATGGTGGTACTGTTCCTACATTGCTGGCACTCATGAAAGAAGCTACACAACCTCCTAAATTTCAATTTAACCCTTACTGACAGACAAATATACACAGCATGGTGTTGCTACCATTTTGTCATAGCAAAATATTACAATAATTGTTAAAATAGCAGTATTAAGTATTACGCATGGATATCATGGCCCTTCAGGGTGTGGCATTGTGTGTTGTTATATAAAAATGCATTTGAAAGCCGTTGCAGCTGCTGTATTCTACACTCTTAGAAAAAAAGCGTTCTTTGGTTTGTCTTTTTGGGGGAACACTCAAACCCTTCAACAGAGATTTTCCTTTTCAGAGAGGGTTCCAAATAGAACCACTTTAGAAAGAAAATAACTTTTAACTATCCAAAGAACACTTGAGGAACCCTTTTTTTCTAGAGGTGTAGGGTGGCATGTTCCTATTAAGCCTGGAACATACCAAAACTGATGTGTACAATATGTTACTTTACTGCATCAGCTGTTTCCTGTGCAAATGGCTCTCACAAAGCAAAGATATAGTCTCTTCAACAGTAGCTGTTAAAAACAGTATTAGTGTAATACAAGCTGTTTAAATGGACTTGATGGAAAAGCAGGAGCTCAAACAATTGGACACTAGACTTTTGTGTGTGGGGGTTGGGGACTTTTGCCCCTTTCAGATCTGTCTTGGCAGGATCTGCTACTCAGTTATTAATATTCCACCGGAGCTCGGAGAAATAAACTCTCCGTCAGAACGTGTTGCCATGGCATCTGCGGCCCGATGCAGCCCGTCAAAACTTTGCTTGGCAGTGCCAAAATGGCTCCGCATGCCGCATTGTTCCTCTTCCCCTCCATTTTGCAGCGAGGCCTCCGCATTCATAAGGATGTCAGATTTCTGTTTATTTGCTCTCTACATTAATCACCACTTTTATGAGCAGCACATAAGCGTGTTTTCTCTTCCGTTTTCCCCATGCAAGTTTCATGCCGAGTGCCAGACAAAGAATCAAGCTATTAACTTCATATCGTGTCAACTATTTATTTTGTGCTTACAAATGCCCATTACTGTGCTGTTAGTTTTCCCATTGACTCCGAGTTAGAGGGGTTTTTCCCAGCCAGATTCCTCCTGTACCCTTGATTAACTCTTAAATAGTACTGCAGACTCATTATCAAAGAAGTATCAAGGGAGTCTGTTTAAGTAGACCTAAAGGCAGTGAAAAGCTCTGAAAGTGATTACACGTCATTACCGTTTCATTAAGTCAACTGGCCTGCAATTCTCGGGTCATGGCGCACTTTTGTAATTTCTGGTCATCATGTTATTATGTATGATGGAGAGTGTACCTTTATACCATTATCTCCACACCATAAGCCTAATCAGTCACTGGCTGCAGCTCAGCAAAACGCTCGTTAACAGAGTGGGGAAAAAAAACAGAAAGGCAAGGGTCACCTTATTGTTCACAGAAACACTTCATTTTCAGATATCAGGCTTGCTTTAACGTGGCACACCTGCCTTCCCTGAACCGCCAGTCCTGCATCATCCAGAAAACGATTAAATCTCCATTTTTCCCACACTCCCAATTACTCCTGTATATAAACTGACCGGGGCCGTTTAAACGTCATTTCGCTCTCAAGATCTGATCGTATCTTTATTTGCATTCCTTTGAGTCGCGACACAAGTTTTCATAATTACAAATAACATGTAGTTTTGGCACAGCTTTCTTTAAAAGGCCGGCCTAATCTCACACAAAATGTGTAAGAAATCTGACAATCAAGAGTGGTTTTGTTGCATTTTATAGAAAATAAGTTGTAAGAGAAGCTCCAACTGCCAACCCCGCCCTTAAAACTAACTTTAAGTTAAATTTTCATACGAATTGGCTCCTGCAAATTCTTACAGATTTGCAATCATGAGGCCGTGGTAGAAAGATTTACTCTGATAGTGTGACGTACTCCTATGACCTCATAGTGTGTGTATGCTTGTACATTGTTATATATAAAGAAAAAAATTATAATAGATCATTGTATAAAGTGCATTGATGACATGCTCCTGATTTAAATGATGACTCAAAGCCCCAGCTCAAATGTGAGAAATGTAAAATGTAAACTATACCAGCTAACAGCAGTGTGTGCGTGTGTGTGTGTGTGTGTGTGTGTGTGTGTGTGTGTGTGTGTGGTTTGCTGAAGAGGCTCCAGTATTTCCAACCGTCCCGAACAGACCTGACGTATTGTTCTTGCCCGGAGGAGCCGAGAGCCAAGCAATACACTTTATAGACACAAATACTCGTAAATTGCAAATGTCACCTTAAAGGCGGGCGTTTTTTATTTTCATTAGCAGAGCTGCTAAAAGGGCTCCAACAGTTTATACTCTGGGAATCCGGCATTTCCCAAGTCAAGGGATCCAACCTGCTCACGCTGCCATGCCTCAGAGGGAATTATTTGGAGCCAGAAGCTCTTCATGTGACTGTTAGCAAAGGGTTCTCCTCTCTGTATCACAGTAATGCCGTCATGCCAGATAGAAGATTCTGGTTAAAATAGGCAATTTTACTTTGGTGTTAATGCCACCCTGAATAAGGGATGTGTCCCTATGTACTCTCATGCAAGAAAAGTAAGGTTTATTAGCGAGGAAAAAAATAAAGGCCTACTGTTATGATCATGCTAAGGCCACTGTATATATCATGATCTCCCAAATTCACTCAGGCATCTAAATTTACTATCACTATGAGGGTACACACATCATGAGGAGTGAGCGCTTCCCTGGACTTTGGGATTAGGTAATTACGTTAATTTTCAGATCCAAGGTTCAGCAATCAGTCAAAATATGATGTAGACTGGCAATAACATACAAAGTTTATCCAAACAAATAATAGCATCCATTGTACGTGAATGCGCATTCATATTCCAATATTTGCTCTGTTGCTTGTATAATCTCTCAGCTACAATTCATTTGCAAGCCAACACAGCAGAAACCACCAACATATGCACCACACACACACACACACACTCACGCACACACACACACAAAGTGCTTTTCATCAGGTTTTACCCTTCAAACTGTAACCAGGGAAATTCAGTATCAAGCTGATTCCTGCTCATTGCCAAGTGGGCTAGGGGCAACACACAAAGGAAACATTCATATATTCCAATTAGATTTGACACACTTGACTGGCTCTAATGTGCATAGGAGTCGGAGGGCCCACTGCATGTCTGTTTTCCATTTTTGTTGGTGTCTGCAAATTAAGTCAGAGTAAGCAAGTTGCTCTTTTGCATGTATATGTTTGTTTTTAAATGCCAGATGTGTTTAAGAGACCTTCTCCGGCGCATGTATGAGATGCACTCGAGTGATGCAGTGCACCCCCAAAGAGTGACTAGTTGCAGATATAAAACAAAGACCTGAGTGTCACTGGTGATTACATGAACTGTTGCATGTACATACATTATATACATGTAAATTATACATTATAAGTGGAAACGTATTACAATTTTAATATTGAATCCTATTAATGAACCTTCTGTTCTAGGATTAGTGTCTATTAAAACCTGATGAATATGATCAGATGGAACAATGCCAACTGATGCCAACTTATGACACACTTCATAAATATGGACAAACAGCTCCCAATATTGTGCTTGTTTGATGCTTAGTAACAAATACTTTTAAATGTATATTCTCGTCATTCTTAGAGTTTATGATGCCTAACCTAGGGATATTGCTAAAAAGTCCTCTTGATGCTGCTTGTCAAGCCTCGGTACACAAATCTCCACCTACAGTAGAATTCCTATCTATCTCTGGCTCAGCTTTCCCTCCAGGAACTTTGGTGTTCACGTGGCGATGTTTCTCCCAACAGAAAGCCAAACCCATCTTCTTTTTTATCCTCAGCTTCAAATAAGGTAGACCACAGACCAGCGAAGTCAACTCCACACAGGTTTGTCAAATGTCAGCCAAGCCGCCAAACGGCTTTCAAAAGAACCACAGCCAAAATTATATGTCAGCTGAGAAGATTTTGAACCTTTAGGGAAAAAAAAGATTGAAGAGGCTGATTTGGTCACTGCTGAAAATCCATACAATTTAAAATGTTTTTTTTTTCCAGTTTCTGCATTGAGACGTTCCCCTCAAATACCTGTGGAGACAAGTGGGGAGAGAAGGAAGCTGGAACTGTGGCTCAGCCGACCGATTTTTAGACAATCGGCCATATTTTATGTCAAGAGATACAGATTTTCAAAACCGCAGCTGTTTGTAAGCGTGTTATTAAGTGGTAAAGGCCACTCAGCTACTTTCCATCATTTTCCTTTCCTCAAAACAATGTCATTTTCTCTGTATTCTTCAGTAGATCTAACTTCACAACTTTACAATCCAATCGCTCAATAATTGAATTCAATTTATAGTTCATGTTGTCTCTGGAATTGGTTATGAGTTACTCAAAATAGAATTTCTCTTTTGCCCATTTATTTTATTTAACAAATGAAGCATAAAATATAACTATATATGGTGGTGTATATACACCATAGAATGCAACGTTATATTACAGCAAGACTACAGCTGAGATTTAGCAACATAATACCTTTGCGTTTGCCAGCCCACAGTAAAAAGATTATACATTAGTGACCATTTCGTATTCCTGGACACAAACCATGCTCAAATATGCAGCACGCTGTGTAAACCCATAGGTGTCCATCGCAGCCAACCAAAAGTGTGGTGAGATGTGTCGGCGCTACCACAGGCACAACTCAAACCCCGACACTTTCTGTGCTCGTCCATCATCCCCGCCTTCCCCACTGCGTAAACACGCGATACGAGTGTAGACTCGGGCCTCACAAAGCCGCGAAATTATAAAAATAAGTATCAACTACTGGAGGCCCGTTCTGTGCAGGTCTGGTAAAAATAAAAGGCCCGGAGATCTTTTTCTTGGAATCACTCTTCTCTTTGTCTCCCAACCATCAGAACAAGAGCAGGACTTCCACATGAAGATGGGGGTCATGGGGGCCATGTGTGCGATGGCTGGGACTGGTAGGAGACATTGGAGGCTATCATGTTCCCCAGGAGAGTTTCTTGCGTTCCAGCGCAGAGGCTGAGGTCTGGCACACCGGCGTTCAGTTAATTTTACTCGCCTGGATTATTTGGCTTGGCGGGCTCTCTGAAGAGCTCGGTGAAGACTGCTTGACCACAACGGTTAGCATCCCCTAACCACTGTCTTCAAGTTGGTTTAGAAGCTTTCGATCACCCTGATAACCAGTCGTGGATAATGTGGGAGAGATTTTTAGCTTCATGGTAAGAGTCTAATAAATGAATTCTTTTTTTTCTTTCTTTTTTTTAAAAGGTACGATGCATATAATAAATTAACCTGAAAAATTCACATGAATTTAAGCAAATGAGAGCTATGTAGCTGGATTTCATTTGATCTCATACAAATTAAGTCATAAGAAAAAGTAACTTTTTGTAAATTTGACACAAATTTAGTCATGAGAATAGCTATGAGAGCATATATACAGGATATATCCAGTAAATCCCTCTAGGATACTGATCTAAAGAAAACATTAAGACAAGAGTGAAAAAGGGAATAAGCTAAAGTATTATAAATCTCTGTCTATACAGCTAAGAATAGAACGAGGGTTAATACAATGGACATGACTGTATCCGTACAACATCTTTCCTTACCACATACATACGTTTAACTTAGAATTCCATGGATAAATACATTTAAAAAGCACTTTTCTATTTTTATCCCCCACACTATGTTTAAGACGTTCAAACAAACCTGATCACAGACTCTCAGTCAGACCTATTTGCAATGCAAGACCTATGCGTACATTTGTGCCTTATTCCCCCTTTACACAAAGCAGGTAAGGTTTGTCGAGCCACACCAACTCTGATTTCAGCAGTGAACGCCCTGTTTAAATCCTGACCTCTGTACAGCTGTTGTCGGGAGTTTTGGCCCACCACTGCGGATCGGGATCAGGCCATTGTGTGTCTCTGAACAGATGCCTTTCCACTGGCCTCATGCTGCGAGGACAAATATTTGTTCTTGCGATATTTTTGAGACACAAAAAGGTTAGAACAAGCCGTAAGGCCGTGTAATGCTGCCAGATGCCACACATCTGGGAGAGCCCATCTAGTCCATCTATATATTGTAAATAGAAAAAGTTATAAAAAAAATTCCTCTCATCCGTTTGTTTCTGTAGCTCCCTTTGAACTGATGATTCACAGAACGTAGAGAATTCATCACAGAATCTCTACATTTCTAGACCCGCATTGTAGTAAAAAGTGGGAATGACAACAAACGTCTAAAATCATTAATTTTTTTTCCCCCAATACATCTTGGATTCACTTTTAAACAAAGATACTGATCAGCTCATACCAATGGGACAAACTGCTCCATCAGCGGGAGAAAAGCAACTTTATGAAACAGACCCATCAAATTTCAGCACAAATACTTCGATCGACAACATATAATTTCATATTTGGCAAGGTGAGGACTCAAGTGCCAAACTGTGTGGATTTCTCTCACCAGTCTTGCGCATGACAAGCAACAATTATTCAATTCAAGGAAAACTTCCATGATGCCTTTGAACAGGCCGACATACCCTCTCTGAGGCAATTAATCAGTTAAGCTGGGTTTTGTTTTATAGTCAAAGCTCCTGCTCAGTTTCTTTAGATTTAGATTGGGTTGCTTTGGTATTTACAACTCCTGGACAACCAAAGCAATACTTATTTGATTAAATTATCATAAATTCATGGAATTCTACCCTACCATAACATTATGAATATGATCTATATGGTCTGCAACTATTATAGGCCGCAAAGTTTAAATCTAGGAACTGTGTCATTTCATGCAGCAAAAAGAATAATAGTTAATCTGACATCCAAGGCGATGATACATCCACTTTAACCCAACTTCCCTTCTTGTTAGATAAGCGACTCAAGAAATAATTTCAAATGCAAAATTTTATCAAGAAGATAAATGTGTGAATGGTAGAAAAATGTAAATGTCAGTGTAGCAGCAAAAAATTCTCCAGGCTCTCTCAAGCAATGAATTGTAGTGATGGGACTTGTTGGTCACTGAAAAGCAGATGAATGCTACTAGATATCAGTAAGCCAGTAAAATACATTGTGACAGGTGTAAATTTAGGTAGTGTACTCCTTGGATAAATGTACTGTATTATACAGTATTATGTATGTAATGGAATATAACTGGAAGACATCCCAAGCGGTGATCCAAGTCCAGACAGAGGCATAGGACTGAATTACAAAAAGCACACAAGCTGCAAACTTGTATTCATGATCCAGGTCACTCTGAACTCAAGGCTGGATTAAGAAAAGAAAAATCCCCCCAGGCTTTGGCTAGCTGTTTAATTTTTGACACAACAAGTCTTCCTGCTGGTACACAGATAGCAATCTGGCCAGTAGATTTGTAAGAGCATCCTGTACTCCTTTCGTATATGACCAGATTAGTTTAGATGTTCAGTGTCGACACAGGTGGCATCGTGCTCTCAATCCCACCCTAAAACGGCTTTGCAGCTGCCAGATCAGAGAGGGAAAAAAAGGAAAAAGAATTAAAAAAAGAGGAAAAAGCATCTGTTAGGAGATTGCTGTTTTTTTATAGAGCGATTTACAAAGATAAAGCTGCTCCTACTAAATCCTCTACCTTGTCCCAATAGCTTTTCTCAGGTCAAGCATCCATGTGGTAAAAAATAAAATAAAATCCAGGCCTTGTAAGCAAGTTTAATCCTCAGTGGTCTGGTGTAATATGTGTAATATGGTAAGGTGGATTAGAGGTCAAGTGCACCTGTATGTGAGTGTTTTGTGATTTGAGCTTGCTGTTTTCCATTATAAGATCTTATTTACTGAATAAAGATGAGACCTTCTGTTTAATTTTCTTCACCTTTGATTACATGGTGAAATGTATTTCTTGTAGCCTTCATCATACTAATATGAAGTGTGGCTTCATTGTTCTAGGCTTTGCTAACTGTTCATTTACCATGTTCTATGTGTGATTTAATTAAAAAGGATGAAATCGGCTAAAAAATACGAGACCTGAAAATAAGGCAGGCTACAAAAAAGTTATATCGGCAAAGAACTCTTCACATCAGGGACTTTTAAGAGCAGAAAAAAAAGGAAAAACAATTGTCAGGGGTGGGACGTTCTCAGCCTTTACAAACCAGCTGTTCTCTCTCAGGTCCTGTCCATTAGGAAGCCAGCAGGTTGCTCCCCGAGCCTGTACTATTCATTATTGGGCCTCTGGAGAATTTCTTAATGTTTTGAGTTCCCCAGCGGAGAACATGTTGGACCTTCGCACTCCACAGGTGGGATATGAATTAGAGGAAGCAGAGTCCATTCCTAAGTGTACAAAGTTATAATTCCAGCTGAGTACTCTTCCTATGTAGCCCCGGTGGGCCGTTAAGTTGTACTGACTTCTAGAGGTGTTGAAATAAAGGCCACGCCAGGGCTGAGCATGGTCACAGCTTTCACACACACACACACACACACACCTGTTGGGGGGATATCTCTTTGCTAGATGATTTTCACTTTCATTTTAGAGCAAGCCTTATAGCAGGTGTACAAGACAAGGTGTACAAGACATGTGAAATGGACTTGAACTTGAACTTGAACTTGAACAATATTATGAGTATGTGTTATATCGGACAACAATTTTAGGAGTAAAGGGTGGGCTGAACATTAAAAAGGAAGCACAGAAGCTCTTTACGTTGAATGCAATTTTATATATAATATACAATATTTATAAAGCAAATTCATAATATGCGATCACAAACCATTTGATCATGCAGGAAGAATTTATTCAACTTTTCCTAGACACTAGCTCCAGGCAAATTGATGCAGTGAATTCGATAACAGAATGATGCACCTAGTGGAAGGACTTAAAATACAAACAAATGCACATTTATCAAACCCTTCATTATATAGCAACAATCCATTTGTCAATTTCGTGAGTTTTATCCCTTGTTCCTGGCCTGATATTACAGATTTGATACACCCACATCCCTCACATTACAAAGCATGCCATTCACTCGTTAATCCAAAAGTCATAAGTTCACGTTTAACTTGCAAAGGCTTTGAGTGTTGTTGGCCAAGTTCCTCCAAACCATCTTCATAGTTAATTATGACATATTTTTGGATTTTGCATGATACAGTATGTTCCTTCAAGGTAGTGGTGTGAATAATGGGCTTGTAAATGTGTTTATAATTTACATAATGTCACTTCTTCTTACAAAAAGCATGCTAAGAAGAAATGCATAGCAAATATACCTGACTTGATCTTTTGGAAAAATACCATGCAACATGAAAGAAAAAAAAAGAGATATAACATTATCCTTATTAGGTAGGTCCACAGGGAGGCATATTTCAAAGTTTCCCATCATTTGCTTAATGTAAAACCTGATCTTATGAGAAAGTTGTACGAATTTGAATGAGCGAGGGTGATGTGGTTGGACTTACATCAATTTCATACGAATTAGATTGTAAGAGAAGGTACGGACGTAACCCGGACCCTAACCCTAACCCTAACCTTATCCTCTGTCTCTTTTCATATGACTTGAGTTGTGTGGATTGTTACTTTGCATGTGAAAGACCAGTGTGTAAATGGGTAAAATTGTCCTATGAGCCTAAAAAATGTAACATGACTTGAATTCTTTAATTGTCTCTCTGTCCTGCCTATATTATAGGAGATTAACAGATATTTTAAGATGGTTGCCATGATAATCCTGCATTAGTTGTCATGCTAACTGATAAAAAGTCATGTAATCCTGCATTTAAGCAAATATTTGGGGAAATATCCAGGAGAATCTGCTGCTGAATATCATGTTTCTTACATTAAAAAGCTGTTTGTGACTTTTTTTTTTAATGTTCATGCTAAATGAGCTGGGCTGTCAGGCCCAATTATGCCAACAGGAACTGACATTGGCTAATTAGTTTAAATTTATCATCGTTTGTTTGATTGCTGATGACACAGGGTGTCACGAGTGGCATTTCTTCATGACGTGTCTGCTCTCTCATCCAAATAAGCCATCTTTGATTTTAGCCCACAGAAAATTGCCTCTAATGAACTTGCCAGCCCTTAAGTGTCCCTCATTCAGATATCATCAGCATGAAGGCATTTAAGATGCCAGACGAACAGAAATAAACCGGCATTTTTTCTTTAGTGGCATGTAAGGGCAAAATGGACATCTATTGAGGCGCGTCATAACCTGGTTGCTAATGATAGAACTTCTGGTGGAGAGACCAGGTCAATGATACCTTATTCTGTTATAGTGTATAGAGAGGCTTCCCCAGTCATTTCCGCTGATGACAGTGTGACATCCAACTAAGTAGAAGGGCCTGCTTTGTGCATGTAGCTTGACTCTAATCGTCATATGAAAAAGCGGAAATGTAAATGTTCTGCCTTGTTTGGAGTAACTAAGGCATACGCTCTGGGAAAATCCAGTGCTTTCCCCAATTTTAATACCTACCTCGGCGAGGATAACCAATCCCAGATGTGCTCCAGCAAGAAAATACATTTTCACCCTCTTAAAATGTTTTTCTCCCCACTCTTTCTTCCTCATAAAGACAACGCCAGGTCAACGACTTCAGTTCCAGCTACAGCGGTGGCTATATATAGATTTATAGAGTGACTAAAGCTGCTTGTTTTGAGACCATCAGTTAATGGGGTCCTTAAGAGAGAAAATATTTCTGACTTTTTTTTTAAAAGGGAGTACATCAATAACAGTGGCATCACTTTTCTGGAAGTTTTCTGGAACTATAAATTATGATTCAGGTTGTACTAAATCACAATAACAGGCATTCTGAAGAAGAAGAAAAAAGAAGGTATCCTTTTAATCATCATCCGGTTCCAGCAGACTCCCAACAAAATAACGTGAGAACAACGTTTTTAAGAAGTGGGAGAACTTTTTGTCTTTGGACACACACACAAAATATGCTACGTCACAAAGGCCAGACAGTTCGGAGGAAGTAAGGAACGTGTGAACCATGCCAGTGTTATGACAGCACAGCGTGAAGGCCCCCAGGCAATGTCCTCCCCATGTTCTCCGATCACCTTGGGGGTCTTCACATCCTGTTCTCCCCCAGCAGAGAGAGAGAGAGGTGGGAAAGACAGGATGTGGAGCCTGTGTGTGAGCCACAGATCGAGAGGACTTTGAGAAAGTGAGGGGTGGTTGGTTTGACCCAGGCTTTCCCAGGGAGAAGAGCCTCAGGAATATCTCACGAGCTGGGGATTTGGGAGCCTGTTTCCTTTTCGCATGTTCTCCATGCATTAAATTATTTTTTCATACAGACCATGGGGGCATGGATGAACGGCTCCAGTGAAGTGAACATATGAATGGCTAAAGTGAAGCGAATATTAAAGGAAATTGTCATATTACAGTAATCCGTAAACAATTAAAAATAACCAATTACACATTTATTAATTCCCAAATAACTGCATGTGAAGACACGTGGAATTTCGGCACCTGGATTCAGTTTGTATTGTCATATTCCTAACAATTTATTTAACAGTCCGCAAACATGTCAAAATATACCATAGTGGACATGATTGGTTTAATCACACCGTGACATCACTAACTGAGCTCATACATAACGCTTCCCGAATCAGTTTTTTACTGAAATACTGAGTAATTTTCTGATTTAAATGGAAACAAATTTGACTGAAACACCAATCGGAATCAGCCATCTAAGCAGAGTTTAAAAATCCCATTTTTGAGTTTAGGGGTACTTTCAAAAAGAGGTTTGTCTCTATAAATAAATAAAAGGTAGTAGGGAATTATGCAACATGCTAACTGGTTGCCATGCTAGAATTTCTGGGCAATGGCCAAGCTAGTATTTTAGGGCAATGTACTTCTTTAATAAAACTGTCTTTTTTTAAATATGTATTCATATGATACATATTAGAATATTGGCTATTTGTGGCAGTTGAACATCTTACCACCATTCACTGTTTCTCCATGACATCTATTTTTTTACTTTCCCCGTTTTGGTTCCATGTCTCAAACATAGTTGCAAAGAACCCGGACCACAATGAACGCCTACAAACTCAATTTTCCAACACAACATCTAGTAATTCATTGTTTTCATACCCGATTGGGGAAACATTAAAAGACAAATCTTTAAGATGAACATGTTCCCCTTTCTTACTGTCTCTGTGCTTCATGTTCTTCCTCAGCGTGATGTAGCTGGACTTCTGTTGTACACAAAAAACAACCACTAATTTTAGAAAGAGCAGCCAGTCTGTCTCACTACATTAGTGGAAGGCTGTAGAGGCAGTTTAGAGAAGACTGCATGTGGTCTGATGAACCAAATTTTCCTCCTCTATAAAATTCACTATTTTTGGTATGATTAAAGGAGCATCTTTACATTTGAAGTATCGTATACACTCTTAGAAACAACGGTTAATTTTAGAACCCTTAAGGGTTCCTTGGTTGTCCCTCTGGGGGGACCCTTGAGACAGAGGTCTTCAATCTTATTCCCAAAGGCTGGTGTGGCTGCAGGTTTTCATTCCAGCCAAATCGGAGCCAAAAGACCAGGCCTGAATGATTAAACAAGCGGAATCAGGTATGGCGGATAAGATTGAAGACCCTTGCCTTAAAGGTTCTCTGTTAAACCATGCAACGGAGTGTTTCCAATCAGGTTCCAAAAAGGTAGAAACCTTTTAGGAAGCTAAGCACCCTTAACTATCTAAAGAATCCTTGAAGAACCCTTGAAGGGTTATCTTACCTAAAATCATATGATCAAAGCCCAGTGAATCTCATGGTGCTGTTTTGTAATAGTAGCTTGCATGTTCTCTATGGGGGGGATGCAAGGTTTTTTTTATTGTCTTGTTTATAGTGTCTTTGAAGGTTGTCAAACAATTAATACATAAATGTGTTGCTTTTTAAGTTCTTTAGCAGTGAACTAAGATTTATATTGGGAAGCAGTGGAGTTATATGGAGAGCTGCTGTAAATATCTTGCGGAACAAGACAGGGTTAACGAAGGGATAATCAGAGCAACTTCAGCACCACACGTTGCGCCACAGTTATCCAGAGGGCAGTGCACGTGGTGTCACTGCCATTTCGAAAGGAGGGTGGAAGCCCATAGGGAACAGGCTAATGGCACTGGGCAAGAGTGTGTGTATGTGTGTATGTGTGTGTGCAGAAGGGCTCCGCTGCCCCAGCTCCCACTCAGGTCACTGGTAATGCACTCGCGCTTCATCCCGGTCTCTGCACGAGGGGGGAAAGGAAAAATAAATAGTAGCTAAAAAAACGCGTCTGGGATCTGAGGGAGGAATGCAGCGGGGCATGGGAATCGCAGTCGCCCACGAGGACGTTTCGGCCAGCCTTTAAGCGCCACCTCGCCATCATTAAGCCTTTTTTTTTTCCTTTTCAAATCCGCACATCCGTGTTATCGCTCAGACCATCGGTGCAAACGGGGGCTTGAGAAAGAGCGAGTGGGCGCCGTCTTCGTTCATATTTGGGTGGGGGATAGAAAGGGGAGTCGCTGCACGACGCCTCGTCTCTCTGTCTCGCACAGAAACACACACCCCGTGTCCCTCTTTGCCCCTAGGGACCTTTCCTCCTACCGTGGAGACAGGAAGGCCTGTCCTCCAAGCCTCAGCCATGCGCTCCTGTACTCTGGACAGTTTATTTGAAGCGTGGGAAGGAAGAGAGAGGAGGGATGCAGGGTGTCATTTGAGGGTTTAAGGATGACAAAGTCTTGGGTCCAGCGGTGGGGAGGGATAGATAGAGCACATCTTTCCCACGATAAGCGAAGGCCAGAAGGGGGTTTAAACGCTCCAATGTGCAGGAATTGATGCTTGGAGGGGAATGATGGGTTAGGGGAAGGCTCACACAAGACCCTTGTGTCAAGAGAGGAGGGAGGGAGATAAGGACGTCGGGCTCATTAGTTTTTTGGGTAATGTTAACAGGGCCGACACTGGAAAGTAGAGGACAGGTCAGAGTAAGTGAGGCTCGTAGCCTGAAGGGGGAAATATGTATTTCAAAGGCCAAGCATAACAACTTATCCTCAAAAAAAAAGCAGAACATGCTACATTGCTCTGTTATGAGGAATTGGATCTAGCAGGCAACATCTAGCGAAATTGCAAGGATGTGTAGATATATTGTGTGCACATGTTGCAATTTTCTTTGAAGGTTTGTCAGAAGGAGGGAATTGGGACCAGGGAAATTAGGTGATTGTCGTAATTTATAATTTATTTCAACTGCATGTCAAACAAAGCGATGGCACATACTCTCCGTGTGTATGTGTGTGAGACACAGAGACAGAGAGAGAAAGAGTGAAAGCAGGGCCAGAGAGAGGAGGTCAATGAACATTTTGGGAGCAACTTAAACGCTCAAATGAGAATGCTGTCAAATTGAGGGATGGATATTTATAAAAGAGCTGAGAGAACGCTAAAAGGTCATTACAAAGCAATTCGTTGGTTTCATAATTCCGAATTGTTCCTCCACATCCTATCAAGATTTCTGCGTGTGGCCATCTACTGTTTTCTCCAAGATGAAAAGAGAAAGCCGAGTTATGATGGATTTCACAATCCATAAATCAACTTAGCAGACTTTAAGCATGAGACTTGGAGAGAATGCCAAAAGAAAAAGGGCCCGCGCCAACACAGAGCAACTAAACAAATTCCCTGATTACGTGTAAACTAGAAGTTAATTAACAAATTCCTAATTGAGTACAAGATACATAATTATCTTATAAGCATGCAAACATAATTTTTAGTCCCCCTCTTTTCAGATACTCAAACAGTCAGTCCCATTTAAGAAGTTTTGTCTGCAGGTTGGTTTAATTATGCAAACGAGCTCCCGTCGTTGCCCAACCTAAGCTTTGATGTTCCCTAATTGTTGAGAACATCAAAGACGTAATAGCCACTCACTGCGAATAAATTCAACACTTATTTTCGTTAAGGGAGCTCGAAGTTAATGAAGGTGGAAGTAATTAAAAATGGATGAATCTCAGCATGTTTAACTGGAATATTTGTTTCAACATTTGGCTTGGGAAAACGAACATGGCTGCGATACGAGCTCAAACACAAGGAGATCTGAGAGAGTCTAATCCTTTAGATTTCCAAAAGGCGATGCCTGAACGTTTTTTTTTGTGTGTGATCAGATTCACACTAGAATGTTCTTTAAAAGTTGTGCAAAAGTGATGATCAAAGTTCAGCAATTTCTGAGCTCAGTATACTGTATGTTATACTCTCTCTTTCAGTACATCTTCACAAATCAAGCATTAACAACAAGTACAGTAAGCAGCCCAATGTGACTGCGATGATTTATTGCTTCTTAGCTCTTGTTAAAGCCCTTAGGCCCATGTCTGCATTCAATCAAAATTCATACTATGAACCTCTTCATTATTAACCAAACAGTATCTATAATGCCAAATCCACTGTTGCTCTTTTTAAATAGTGGTAATTGTTTCTTGACTGTATTATTATTATTATTCCTGGAATCTGTTTTCGCTGAATATATGTTCGCCTGAGTGAATTAAGGTCAAGTGCACTGTATGGGTTGGAAATAATACCCACTCAAGTTCTCGTATGTTCCTGATTAACTGACTGCCATCACTCTTTTTTATGGTGGACATATAAACCTGATTCCATAACTGTAGGATGAAGACAGATTGCACTTACCTTTCAGATTTTAGATAGGAATTAGATAAGAGAAAGAAAGACAGAAAAAAGCCTCTTACACACCAAATCGGAAATCCTCTGTGTGTGTGTGTGTGGGTGGGTGGGAGTGTTTGAATGGCAGGCCCAAAATTCATGGGTTGTAGTCAGCATGCGGTCACTACTGGACTCCTCCAGAATAACCTTGATGCTTACTTTTACATTTACAGATAATCGGGTATCTTCTATTATCAGTGTTTACTTCCCATACAAAAATCCTGGTCTTTAATTACGATTTATTGTGCCTTGCTTTTCACTCATAACATTATTTTATAATTGATTATTCCTTGCTCACCACTATATACCATATCAGCAATGGTTTTTCAATATACTGCCATGCTGTCTAGTGAAAAGACTGCTATTACTATTGTTTTGATACACTTCACCAGTCCATAATCCTTCCTAACAGTGTCCTATTAAATCCCAAATAAATAGGGCTTTAAAAAGGTGATGCATTAAGTGTGCATATAAAGTGCACTGTAATACGTTTTGCCTGGGAATGCCCAGATAAGCCCAGGACAGATGTGTCTGGGGGTTTACTCTCACTTCGCCTTTTGAAATGTGACACAAAATAGGCTTTTATTTTGCCCTGTGGGATTTACCACTACATTACCGTAACACTAATTTGATCTCATGTTGTGAGGTCATACAAACGTAGCATTTGCGTAGCTGCAGAAATGTTTTAAATAGTTGAATTCTTGCTCATATGGCTTTGTTTACTGCGGGCTACCAGAGATTCGAGGTTCCCACAAAGCTTGAGCACAAATGGTTTACTTTAGTTTACATTATTTTTGTTTATCTAAGATATCCACATTATCTACGGGAATCCCAAATGAAAAAATATAATTTCCCAGTATGTCACTTCTTAGTCCCTTCATTTCAAACATACAGTATATTTCTTGTTCATGTTCCTTTTATTTGAAGCATCTAAAGTTTGTGTATCGTAACCAGTCAGTCTCATTTCTCTATACTTGCTGAGGAACAGAAATAAGAACGTAAACATAGTCCAAACTTATGCCATAAAGTAAAAGATAAGCTTCCCCTACCGTTATCCACTTTGTTAGGGTCTGGATATGATCTCTTATTTTCTGGATTTGTGAGATCAGATAAGGATTGTGGGTCTCACTTAAGACTCGTGCTCTCCCCTAAACTCCTGCTCTTTCTCATGTATAAAAATGAATAACATTACCTGTGTCAGAATCCTGAAACTCTCACACTGAGTAATGTGTTGCAAAAAGCCTCTGATAACAGATATTATATTTCTGTTACAATAACCAGAAAATCCGCCTTTTTTTAAAACACACACATGTGCAGCTTTCATTCCTTCTTTCCAAACTAATCCTTTTCTTTTTGTAAGAATGTTTTACACATCATTTCGAGGTAATGCTGTTAGCACCTCGTCAACAATTTTTATGTTGGACTGTGACAACCTACATTAACACTTTATAGCTTTTTCTATATAACCCATAAGAAAATGAATCTCAAAAATCTCAAAGGGTTTTTAAAAAAAGTGCCAGATCCCATATTTTGAACAAAGGTTCTGAAGAGAATACGAAGATTATAAACAGGTGGTACCGAGTTTGTATCTGGCTGTCAAGCAATTTGTCCATAGAAGTGCGTCCATTTTAGAGGACTGTACTTCAAAAACAATTCCACTTATAGTAATTCTGGAAGCTTTCCCATTTATTTCTTTGGGGATCACTGAACTCCTCTAAACTTTGATATGGTCATTCGCTTCAGGGCCAAAAAAAAAATCTGTCTTGGGGTTTCAGGGGAGGCAAGAAAGTCGTGACAGAATGCATGTTTGTCTTGAGGTCGGCTAATGATAACGTTCCATTTAGCTGTAGGACAGCGCGAGAGCCTTTGCATTGTTGAGGGCTAAGATGGTTCTTCTGAGTTCCCAGCAATCACAGCCTCTGATTTCTTGTCATTTTGATATTAAAAGTAGGAATTTATTTTAGTTTTTACTCATTCGTGTGTTTGGCCTATTCTCTTCCACTTTGTTGAGGTTCAAAAGTGCGTATCACTCATCTATGAGCATGATCAACATCAAAATGTGCTCATGAGGAGGCAAGAAGGCATGTGGGGTCTCTTGCTTGTCTACTTACAACACGTCAATAGTGGCAGATTTGAAGGCTTTGGCTTCTCCCCTGAGCATTTTCAGGAACCTAATGATGCCACAGCTGGCAGTTCAAAAGTAGTGACAGGGTTCATTCACATCAGAGGAGTTGCATGGTGGCCTTCACCAGTGCTTAAGTTGTAAGAAATTCAAAATGGATGGTTGTGTCCAATATGTAATAGCATAATAAATCTGACATATTGTAACAAAATATTCAGAAAATTCCCCAAGATTATAAACTCAAACGTACTCTGAATATTCTTTTACTGGTTCACGCTGGTTATCATACCGAAGCTTTTCTTTATAAAGTCCGCAGATCTTGTTGTGATGTTCGCTATGCATTTCTGACCCCCATCGTAACATGTTGGTTTGAAATGAAGAACTCCTGATATCGTGTATATAAAAGTCATATCACAAAACTTTAATTCAAAGTGGATGGAAAAGGGAGATTCCAGTTTCACAAGGTGGATGATAGGGTTGTATAGAACTTATTAAAGATTAATCAGATATACAGTGGGGTCCAAAAGTTTGAGACCACATTGAAAATCCAGCACCATGTTTCACTGTTGTTTTGATCCACTGTGGTATGAATCTCTCTTCTGTTTGTCTCCTTACATAAACCCTTCTGTTACTACCAAACTTGGATTCATCAGTAAATAGGACTTTTTTCCAATGATCCACTATGAAATGCTGCTATGTCTTAGCCCATGCCACGCGTTTGGCCTTGTTTGCCTTCCTGAGAAGTGCTTTAGAGACTGATACTTGTCCTTTGAGTCCACTACTAGCTTGCCTTCTTTTGACACTACTTTGGCTGATTGGAGTCTCTTGTTCTTTATTCAGCACATTCTGTATCTGTGATGAAGTTGCTGTTCTCTCTCTCAGTGAAC